>CM029601.1:81908985-82508985 GCA_017311375.1 Mytilus coruscus
TATACAGTAAAGTGTTTTTTATCACGACTGGACGAGAAGTAAGAAAAGCCTTTCGGTTTCTCTTTTTAATTGCGGAATTCTGAATGCTCTTTGAAAAATCGAAAAATTGTTGGCTGCTGATCAGAAGGATTGGGTATATTGACTGAATGGGAACTAACATTGACTTTTTATTACATATAAATACCTTACCTTCATAAATTTAGATATCAGTCCACTCGCTGCATTATTCAACCGGAAACCAGCTAGAAAAAAAGATCTATACCCCTGTGACAACCTCTCCCACCTGACGCATGCGCGCCATAAACCTTCATTTTTTTTCCGGTCCATTGTTCATGCTGCACGTTTTTTGAGAAGGAAAAAGTTTTTTGCTTAACCACGTTATTTTTCTGTATAGAAAATTTATATTTATATTATTTCAATAGTATTTTGTGTATTAATTATTTGTTTTATTCGGGATAATTTATTTATTTTATATGAATAATGGATAAAACACCAACTTCGGCAACGCAAGGCCAAGAGGTAAGTGACACACACACAAGTTCCAGTGGTTTGTTGTCCCCTTGGTGTTCGGCCACTCATTCAGACGATTTTTGGGATAGGAGTATGGAGTTTATTCCTGATGTTTTCTGGTGTTAGTCTGGTACAGGACCCAGACTCTGTTAGGATTTTGCCTTTCACTTCTGGTGCTAGTCAGTTGAGGTTATCTAGGCCTAGCAGGGTATCACATACCGTAACTAGGCCTGTTGAGTTAACAATGTCTCCGGTTTCTTGCACGACAAGTATGCAGGAGACGCTACCAGCTGGCATCAGGAGTGACCCATTTTCCAGGACTAGGTGGCCTATGAATTTTGCCTACCCTCCCATGCCTTCTTATCCTCATCCCTTTGATCCGTATTCTGCTCAGTCGGTTTGGTCTGGTCAGGGTTTCGGTGGGAGACCGTCTTCAGAATCATCCTCTTTTCAGGATGAATTGAGGACTCTTACCACTTATATCCATAAGATACAAGCTACTGTTAACACTAAATTCATTGAGTTTGGTAACAGGTTTACTCTTACGGAGTCTAGGGGTCTGTCTCAGGATCCTCTACAGGACCCTCCCAGACCTCCTAGACATCTGGTGGAAGATGATTCTTTTTCTTTGGCTCCTAGAAGCCAAGAAGGTAACTTTCTTGAAGACCAAGGTGCTTCTTCTGATATTGACAGTGTTGGTAGCACAGAGGAAGATGCTATGATTTCTAAGGAGCCTTCTTCGGGCAACCCCTCTGAGTGTCTTAGGAGTCTATTTTATTCTATTCGTAGGGATATGTCGTATATGCCCATGTCTTCTCAACCAAGGGTTTCGTCTGCCCCTTCAGATTTTGTGGCTTGACTCTTTTCCAAAGTCGGGTCATTTCACAATAGCTGTGTCTTTTGTTAACTCGTCTTTTGCTGAGAACCATGCTTACACTAGCAAAACTGGTGGTAGTAAGTTCTCTGGTTTCGGACCTGCCTCTTACCCAGGGAGATGTAGATCTAAGGACTTTGATATTCATGGATCTTCCTTGGGTATGTCGGCTCCTATCTGTGATAAGGCTTATTCTGGTTTATTGGGTTCGAAACCTGTGGACGGTCTCAGACTTTCTCAAGCTTCATATGTCTAGTCGGAGAATAATCTGAGGTGTCTTACTTTTGTTCTTGGGACAGCTGAACACTATTTGTCGGCAGCTGGGTCTCTTTTAAAGGACAAAGGGGAGGAATTTTCAGACTTGAAGTCTATGCTTCTACAGGTAGACAAGAGTCTTGGAAAGTCTCAATTCCTTAGACAATTTTACTCTTGCTAGGATACAGGAAATTCTTGCAACATCGACTGTCTCTGAAGCTCTCCAGCAGAGACTTCTCAGTTCTCTGTCTAAGGACAAGTTGTTCTCTGTTTCCTTGGATCAGTTATAGGAGGAGGTGAATAAGGCTCCTTCTGTTGTCAAGGTGGATGTTAAGGTCACTGATGGGAAAAGATTTGTTAAGACTACTCAGATTAACAAGCCTTCTTCCTCTCACCAGCCTAAGGCTTCTTCCTCTCACCAGCCCAAGGCTTCTTCTACCTCTTCTTCTTCACAGCCTATGAAGAGATTAGCTGTTTCTCGTCCTAACCTTTCAGGTGGCAGGAAAGCCAAAGTTGTAAAGGGTAAGAAGCAGGGTATGTGATGTGTTGTCCCTCCGTTAAATCCATCCCCACTGGAAGAGGAAAACTCCTCTTCCTCATCTTCCAGTGGGGGAGGCTTTCCCACTTTCTAGATCAATGGTTTCTGATAACTTCAGACAAGTGGGTACTTTCGATTTTACGGAGGGGATTGGAGCTTCAGTTTTTGGAACAGCCTCCTCTTTCTCCTGTTCCAATCAATCTGTCAGTGACAAGGGATTCTCGAAAGAATCAGTTGTTACAAGACGAAGTGAACATTCTATTTCAGAAGGGTGTGTTGGACGAGTTAAATCCTCCTTTTCATCGAGGGTTTTTTTGCCGGCTGTTCTTGGTTCCCAAGAAGAACGGGAAAATGAGACCGGCTCTAGACCTTTCTGTCCTGAATCAGTATCTGGTGGTCTCACATTTCAAAATGGAAACCAACAGGTCAATCAGGTCGACACTTCATTCAGGATTTGGACGACTTCTTTAGATTTGATGGATGCTTATTTTCACATCCCGATTTCTCTCAAGTTTCCTCTTTTCCTGAGACTGGTTTGGGCAGACAAAGTGTACAGTTTCAAGGTTATGCCTTTTGGCCTTTCTACTGCCATCCTAGTTTTTACCAGGATTTGTGGTGTCTTATCTTCATACTCAGGGCCGTACTTATTCACTCCTACCTAGACGATTCTCTAATATAGAATCATTGCCGATCTCTTCTGGAGGAACACACCGTTTTGGCTACCAAATTACTCCTGAGACTGGGTTTTTTTATTTCATGGGAAAAACAAGAGATAATTCCCAGTCAAGATTTCATTTTCCTGGGAGAACATTTTCGGACAGATATGGGTCTAGTTCTTCCTCCAGAAGAGAAGGTAATCAAGGTACATCAGTTAGTCAGTGCTCTGATGCAGTTTTCAACTGTTCCAGCTCGTCAATTTCTTCAGCTGGTGGGTTTCTTGATATCTATCATGGACGTCATTCCACTAGGACGTCTACACATTCGTCCTATCCAGTGGTATCTGACGGAGTTTTGGCACCCAATTTCTAAGCTGTGGGAGGCACCTGTTCCTTTTTGCCTCGGTTGTTATCTCATCTTCAGTGGTGGCTTCAGGAGAAACATCTTCTGAAGGGAGTTTTGTTGGATCCTCCAGACCCCAGTCTATCTCTTTTCACAGATGCGAGCTTGATATGTTGGGGAGCTAATCTGGAGGGCAGAACAGCTTCAGGCCTGTGGTCAGGTGATCAGTTGGAGGAACCATCAATCTTCTAGAGATGAGAGCTGTCTTACTTTCTCTCCTTCATTTTCAGGCTGTGATTCAGGGTCAGCCACGGACAACTCCACAGTAGTGGCTTATCTCCAGAATCAAGGGAACTCATTCCTTTTCCTTGATCATCTAAGCAAGGAAATTCTTCTTCTGTGTCACAGTCTTGATATAATTCTGTCAGTTAAAATCTTCTGGCGGATGCTCTTTCCCGTTCGCGTGTTCCAGTGAACACAGAATGGGAACTTCATCCGTCAGTGTTTCAGGAGATCACTCTTCGTTGGGATCGCCCTCATATAGATCTGTTTGCCACCAGTCTGAATCACAAGTTGGAGACTTACGTTTCCCCCATTCCAGACGAAAAAGCTTGGGCAGTAGATGCTATGACCCTATCTTGGAAGGGAATGTTCAGTTACATGTTTCCCCCCTTTCGTCTTCTTCCCAAGATCTTGCACAAAATTCGGAGGGATCTTTGCAAGACCATTCTTATTGCTCCGGATTGGCCAAGACAGTCTTGATTCCCAGAACTACTTCTTCTGTGTTGTGCAAAACCGTTTCGACTTCCTCTAAGGCAAGGAAAGAAAGATTCACCAGGGTCTAGAAAATCTCCATCTGCACGCTTGGTTACTGTCAGGAATTCCCTCAGAAAGGGGGGCTTTTCTGAATGAGCAACCAAGCGTTTTGTAGGGTCAGTAAGACAATCTACAGGAGCCGTTTATGACTCCAAATGGTCTATTTTCTCTTCTTGGTGTCAGTCCAAACAGATTGATCATCTCTCAGTTAGCGGATTTTTTCCTTTATCTTTTTGAAGAAAAAGGTTATACTCCGTCTACTATAAAGGGGTATAGATCTGCCATAGCCAGAACTATATGTCTTTCAGGAGGCTCAGATTTTGGTGATAATGAGTTTTTGTCCTTGTTGATTATTTTTTGCCTTAATAGACCTCGTCAAAGGCGTTTGGTTCCTTCTTTGGAATTAGGTTTAGTCTTGAAGGTTCTTCAGTTTCCGCCTTTTGAACCTTTGAATTCAGCCTGCTTCAAACATTTATCTTACAAATGTTGTTTTCTCATAGCTTTGGCTACTGGTCGTTGAAGGAGCGAGATTCATGCCTTGTCTATTTCTGAGTCTTGCCTCCGCTTTGCGTCTGATGAGACCTCAGTTACACTTCTTACCGATCCTTCTTTTCTAGCTAAAAATCAATTACCTGATAAAGGTTCTGGGTTAATCACTATTCCTGCCATACCTGCTTCTACAGGTAATCAGGTGGTGTGTCCTTTGAGAACTTTGCTTTTGTACCTAGCTTCGTCAGCAAAATTAAGACCTGCTGGTTCTTCTAGGTTGTTCATTCCTATTAAAAAAGGAATTTCTGACATTTCTGCTTACCTGGATTTGCAATACTGTCATGTTGGCCTATAAGTCTACTTCATTTGAAGTTTTAGCTTAACATCAAGCTAAAGCTCATGAAGTCAGAGCCTTACCCTATTCTTGAATATTTTAATTCCTCCTCTATGTCGGAAATCATGTCAGCTGGTTTTTGGAGGTCAGATAGTGCCTTTTATAACCATTATTTACGCTCTATGCCTCTTCATTGTGACAATCTCTTTTCTTTAGGACCTTTAGTTGCTGATCAACAGGTTGTTTTTTCCTCCTCCTAGTTAGGGGGTTCAGTACTTTGTTAAATTCTGTTTATCTAAATTTATGAAGGTGAGGTATTTGATGTAATAAAATCATATTTTAGAATTAAAATTTAGTTTTGTAATTTAAATACTCACCTCATAAAACAGAGGTCCCACCCTCCCTTCATCCCCTTGGTGCCTGGCAATTTAAGGAACACATGATGAAGGTATATTGCGCGCATGCGTCAGGTAAGGTAGGTTGTCAAAAGGGTATGGTTCTGGCTGGTTTACGGTTGAATAATGCAGCGATTGGACTGATATCTAAATTTATGAAGGTGAGTATTTAATTTACAAAACTAAATTTTAATTCTAAAAATTTGATATATGGTAGTAACTACAATGATTACATTGACTGTATGGTAGTAACTACAATGATGACATTGACTGTGTGGTAGTAACTACAATGATTACATTGAATGTATGGTATTAACTACAATTATTACATTGACTGTATGGTAGTAACTGCAATGATTACATTGACTTTATTGTAGTAACTACAATTATTACATTGACTGTATGGTAGTAACTACAATGATAACATTGACTGAATGGTAATAGCTACAGTGATTACATTGACTGTATAGTAGTAACTGCAATTACGGTATTACATTGAGTATATGGTAGTAACTACAATAATTACATTGAATGTATGGTAATAACTACAATGATTACATTGACTCTATAGTAGTAACTACAATAATTACATTGACTGTATGGTAGTAACTACAATGATTACATTGAATGCATAGTAGTAACTACAATGATTACATTGACTGTATAGTAGTAACTACAATGATAAACATTAACTGTATGGTAGTAACTACAATTATTACATTGACTGTATGATAGTAACTGCAATGATTACATTGACGGTATGGTAGTAACTGCAACGATTACATTGACTGTATTGTAGTAACTAAAATGATTACATTGACTGTGTGGTAGTAACTGCAATGATTACATTGAATGTATGGTAGAAACTACAATGATTACTTTAAATGTATGGTAGTAACTGCAATGATTACATTGAATGTATGGTAGTAACTACAATGATTTCATTGACTTATCGTAGTAACTACAATGATTACATTGACTCTATGGTAGTAACTACAATGATTACATTGAATGTATGGTAGTAACTGCAATGATTACATTGACTGTATAGAAGTGTAACTACAATGATTACATTGACTGTATGGTAGTAACTACAATGATTACATTGACTGTATGGTAGTAACTACAATTATTACATTGATTGTATGATAGTAACTACAACGATTACATTGACTATGGTATTAACTACAGTGATAACATTGACTGCATGGTATTAACTACAATTATTACATTGACTGTATGGTAGTAACTGCAACGATCACATTGACTGTATTGTAGTAACTACAATGATTACATTGACTGTATGGTAGTAACTGCAATGATTACATTGAATGTATGGTAGAAACTACAATGATTACTTTAAATGTATGGTAGTAACTGCAATGATTACATTGAATGTATGGTAGTAACTACAATGATTTCATTGACTTATCGTAGTAACTACAATGATTACATTGACTCTATGGTAGTAACTACAATGATTACATTGAATGTATGGTAGTAATTACAATGATTACACTGACTGTATCGTAGTAACTACAATGATTACATTGACTGTATTGTAGTAACTACAATGATTACATTGACTGTATGGTAGAAACTATACTGATTACATTGACTGTATGGTATTAACTACAATTATTTCATTGACTGTATGGTAATAACTGCAATGATTACATTGACTTTATTGTAATAACTATAATGATTACATTGACTGTATGGTAGTAACTGCAATGATTACATTGACTGTATGGTAGAAACTAGAATTATTACATTAACTGTATGGTAGTAACTACACTGATTACATTGACTGTATGATATTAACTACAATTATTACATTGACTATAGGGTAGTAATTGTAATAATTACATTGACTGTATGGTAGTAACTATAATGATTACATTGACTGTATGGTAGTAACTACAATGATTACATTGACTGTATGGTAATTCCGATTACTAAATTGATCGTCCTTTAACTACAATGACTGTATAGTAACTTTTGAATTTAGCTGATTTCCTCAAAATTTATTAAAGATATCACACATATCGTCCAACTATTGTTGACAATCTGATATCTTTCGTAATTTAAGAAAAATTATTTTTTCCCAAATTTCTTTACATGGTCGATTGAAACCATGTTACATTTAAGATTGGTACCTTTATGTCGGAAGATTGCTTTTCTGTAAGAGAGAATTTTGATCAAAGAAATTAACAGCATAACAACTTTTTTATTTATTAATGATTGACACTTTTAGGGGGAAAAGGAATTTGTTCAAATTTATATTATTTAACATATTTCCTCGACAAATAAATGTGAAAGGATCCTCTGATTTCCTAGTTTTTCACATGATTATGTAAGTGTTCATCATTTTTATTATTATTATTTTTTTTCAATTCAGTACTGCATATACTGGAACAAAAAATAAAATAAATAAAAATATTATTAAGTGACTGTGTATTTCCTTAAATTCTCCAATTTTTATTTTAGTTATTTGTTTAGAAAAAGCCAAGATTGTCCGATGTGGAACAAATCTGGTAGCTTTTACTAAGTTGAATAAATATTTTCTTCTTGCGTATTATATTAAGCTGTTTATGTTTCAGAAAATATGCCGGATGGCAATGCAAGGTTTTCAATATTAAATCTTCTTTTAAAATGGATAATAGTTTCACGAAATAAATTATATTTGATCGTCGTTTTGATTCGGTAGACAGTTGTAGACTGTCTACACTACACTACCACACAGTCTTATGAAACAAAAGTTTTCATGTTCAAACAAATGATCCTTTGAAAAATTTGATTGCAAATTTATTTGCTGCAACTCATAAAAAGTCTTCTTCTGTTCTGAAAAAGGCAAATATGGTATATAAAGAGATGATAAAAGTTGTAACTTTTCTCTTTGACAATTTCCGTGTCGGAAGTAAAGTTTATCGACAGGTTTTAGTTATTCCTATGGGCACCAATTGCACCCCTTTAATAGCAGACATGTTCCTGTATTGTTTATTGCTAAATGCAGTAAAGACCCGTATGAATTCCTGTTAAATGTTGATAAATTCAAAAACACTTACCGTTACGTACCTTAATGCTATTTTGGGGTTCAATAATACAAAATTCTCTAAATATACTTCCGAAACTAAGTCAAAGTGATTAAATAAAGATTAAATAAATCTAGTATAAACAGCAATAACTAGTCTTTCCTAGAATTAAATATTTCAGTTACACAGCGGGAAACTCGATACAAAACTTACGACGAAAAGGGTGATTTTTCGTTGCCTATTGTTTCTTTTCCTTTTTGGACGGTGATGTTCCTTTAGTCCCATCGTATGGTGCAAAAAATCAAGCCGTTGATTTTCTCATTTAAACTGTTCTAAATTTTGCCATGGTACTATACGTTATAGGTTTTGCACATTGGTGTAGACCGTACTGCTTATATCTACGTCATTTTGTCTCTGGCGAATAAAGTTGTCTCAGTGACATTCATTCCACTTCTTCCTATTTTTTATATTAATGAAAAATGCGTCAAAACGTAGTAATTAGTAATGTGATATTTATCAATTTTAACAATGTTTTAATCAACACAGCATGACGAAAGTAACACAAATTATTGGGTGAAAAGTTCAATAAAATCGCAATCGAAATGGCCGTTATTGTTTGTCAATTTGGGTTTAATGAAAGATCAGTGGCGGATCCAGAACTTTTCATAATGGGGAGGGGGCTCAGTCATGCTTCAGTGATTCCTATATAATCAACCAAATTTTTCCCCAGCCCCTGGATCCGCCAATGAAGATAGTGGCAATTCAACATTGCAGTCAGATATTCTTGTCGCGAGAGTATAAAGTCCGGAGTCGACCATTAACTGACATATCGAGCTGATATCCAGTACGGAAATATCCTGTCCTTGTTTTTTTTTTTTTTACTGAAATGCATTCCTTTTGGAATAGTAATATAATGTTGGTTGTGTAACGTGTAACCAGTAAGGTGTTTATATCTAAAACGATCATTCCAGTTAATCCTGAATTCAAGCTGTCCATAAACAATACGGCGATACCAAACATCTATTGCTTTCTATCTATGTTATGTACAACGGACTAAAATATACACACTAGCTTTTTGCAGATATAAAGCAACAACTAACAATTATATATATACAAATATAATACAACCTAACAGCATGTCTTTAAGATGGGACGGTCTGTCACTACGAGAGTGTACACGGTGGTACAGTCTGTCACTACCAGACAGTGCGGACTGGTTCAGTTTGTTAATCGAGTGTGACAGTCTGTGCAGTCTGTCAACTTGCAATATCTAATCCAACCTGTACGTTTACTTTATACCAGGCGGAAATCCAATTGATATTAAACAAAAGAAATGGAACTCTTTGTTAGAGATGGTAAAAAAGGCGAAGTCGGTAAATTTCAATTGTTTACTTCTGTTTCTATGGGCTTTAAAAGTTTAATGAATGTGCCGTATTTAGGATTTTATGCACCTTATGTATGTGTTTTTACTTAAATTATTGAGTTGAGCTTCGAGATATTTGTAAACTTTTAAATTAAAGACAAATTTTCACAAAAAAGTCGATTGTGGTAGGTGCAAATTCACGTGGATCTTTTTTGTGCATAAGCATAAATTCTGCCGAAAAAATTCCAAAGAAAGATAATAGATTTTTCTTTTTAAAGCATTAGTTTGCATCTTTCCCCCTTGTGACAGTTTTTCGGGAAAAAATCCCCAAAATAGGCAATAATTTCATCGAAAAGAGAAAGTAGAGTACACCTTTTTAGGTTCAGGCGTGTTTGAGTTGACTATTCTATCTTGAAAACGTATAAAAGAAAAATATTTGATACAACATCTCGCTTCAGATTCTATTATTTTTATTATATTTAGGCTGTAGGTTGATACAACAACATTAAAAATTTACCGTACTAAAAAATGAAATATATGGGTCAAGTGAAATACCTTTCTAATGAGTCATAACAACAGAGTAGGTGTGTTCGAATAACAAATTTTTACTAAAAGTACTTGACGACAAACTTTTCTGGTGGATCTTAAAATGCATATTATTATAACTTCAAAAACTTCATCTTTTGTGTTTGTTATCTAGGGTAATTAGTCTTCAACCTCTGAAAATTTTTAGTCTGCCCTTCCACGAAATATTTAAATAGAATTTTTTTAAATATTTTTGAACTTTCGAAAATTCCCCCGGACAACCTATCAGACAATAGTTTTAAGTTGACCAAATGCATAAAAGTACATTAAATGATGCTCGATAGCTAGTAGATACATTTGTCTTTTAAAATACAACTGGCACATAAGGATCGTAATGATACTATTTGGATAAATTTATCGGTTTTCAAGAGCCAAATTGACAGCGCGTCATCACTACAATGGCTTCCATTTTTACGATTATAAAAATTAGGTGGCGTAATGGGGAGATAATTTTGACGAAGTAGAATTCTGACTGATACCCGATACAAAATGTCCTTTTAACATTATTGCTCTTCTGTAACTAATATCTGATCAAAGTAACTTTACTGGTTTACTAGTCGTCTTCTTTTTAAGAACATTTACAGAACTCGATTGGTATTTCACATCTACGTATATACCCCTGGTCGAATACATTTTTTCCTTAATAGATTGTTCCCTGATACTAAAATTAATGTTCCCCTGATGGAACATAGAGAATCCTTTACGAATACCATATAACCTATAATATTCCCGGTCACTAACTTTCCCGCCTAACCCGAATCAGCAACTCGCTTTCTCAAGCGTGAAACATGTATTGATTCTAGAAGATTCTTCTTATATGTAACAATAACGACCAATAAACACAATAGACAGTAGGAAACAAACAAAACAACCAAGCAACACTTTATAAGCATGCTTTAGACCAGAAGACGTGTTATATCTGTGGTAATTGTCATTGCCTACTCTAACTGATTTTCAGAACCTGTGCTTTCACAGGACCATTAGTAGAGCTCTGTGAACCTTAGCGATGTGAATAAACAATATGATGACCTTAAAGTTTATTTGTATTGTTTGGATCTCCTATAGGCGTTATATTGAAATACCAATTTTGTGTTCAATTCATATTTTAAAGTAATTTGTTACGTTAATCTCTACAAAACTTCTCACTACAAATTAGAAATATATTATTATAACGTG
Organism: Mytilus coruscus; assembly: GCA_017311375.1. NCBI lineage: Eukaryota > Metazoa > Mollusca > Bivalvia > Mytilida > Mytilidae > Mytilus > Mytilus coruscus. The sequence goes on from CM029601.1 coordinate 81,920,355, forward strand.
TTCACAAGCAGAACAAAGCTCTTTCTAATTGGAACGCATGTAATTTTACTAAGACACAACGTATCAGAAACAAGTATAAGTAGACATGAGAAAAACAGTTTGCAGGTATATGCTGTGAGAGTTAACCTAACAAAATACTGCTGATTGACAAAACGATTATTGGTATTATAACATCCATGCTAAAAATAACCATGAGAGGAAACACAGCCCAACTTTTATCTCGATAAACACTTTATGCATGCTGATTATTTCAGAAGAATATTTATTAGCTTATCTTTGTCCCAAGAAAGGCGTACGAACGATTTAAAATATCTGAACGGATAGGGAACAATCTAAGGCTTCTTCAAGCTGAATAAAAGTACACCATTAATTAGTTTGTCTACAAAAATGAAAAGAAAGATAAAACTATAAAAAAGAGATTAATTAATTAAAAACTTAAGTAAGATAGATTATAACACGAACCATGTTACTACTTTATATAACACTATGATCAATATGGTATTCTGACATCTTCTCAATTAATCTTAAGAGATCTTAGATCTTAAAATGTGCTGTTCAAGCTTATAAAATACCAACGCTACAAAAAGGTGAACTTTGTATTTGTATTCTGTTGTCTCATATTATATCTGCCTTGTAGTCTCGTAATGTGAATATAATTTCTGTAGTTTTAGAAGGAGGTTGTCTAAATATTTAATATAGTATAGTGGTCTGCAAATACTCTATTTTGTGTCTCTTGAGTCAGTGAGCAAAACATTCCAGGCCACCAATAGCAGGCTTACTAAATATCTTGAGACATATTTTTATTTACCGATAGTTTCAATATGCAAGCATTATATTGATAAAATGAAATGTTTAAAGATCACATCAGCCTGTATTTTAACAGATATAATTTCAGGTAGATTATGTTCTGTGTGTATTGATGAGAAGTCCTGATGTCCAATAATTAGTTCAAGTAAAACTCTCCTGATAAACCAAACCTCAATCTAAGTCGAGATCGCAACCCACATAATTGAGCATTTAAGAACCAAATACCAGCTCCAAACAAAATATTGAGGGGTAGATTAACTCCACCCTCTTTCTCCCGTCTTCATAACACTTGATTAACTTGCTATGACTCTAAGTTTTCTATCCGGTATCCTTTTTTTTCTATTTCCCGGTCCTTTTCTTCCATTGTTTATATACTTCAAAGTATAGTGATGTCATTGAAAAAGAAAAATAGGAAAGCAACTTCCACAACTTTTCTACAGTCGGTGAAAATTATAATTGTATAGAAACTTGCATATTATTATGCATGCCTATCTTGATATTTGTTTTGTACTATTTGGTTGTTGAACTTGCTGTGCTATTTATGTATATCCCGCAACTCAGTTTATTCATGACCAACGAAATTCAAAGGTGAACATTAAGAAATCTCAGTGCAATATTATAGTTATCATCCATCCAATGGCCCAGAGTTACAGAATACGACTGAGAGAACATGCAATTTCTCTTACAAACGGGAAGTACAGGGACAAACAGCCGGATCCGATGGTCAGACATCGATAGCTATATATTAAGATGGTAAGTTTTTCGGAAGTTGATATCAAGATGGTATAAAGTATAACAAAAATTGATATCAAGATGGTAAGATATCGGAAGTTGATATTAAGATGGTAAGATATCAAAAGTTGATATTAAGATGGTAAAATATCGGAAGTTGATATTAAGATGGTAAGATATCGGAAGTTGATATTAAGATGGTAAGATATTGGAAGTTGATGGTAAAATGTTAAGACATTGATAGCTAATGTTGCTCTGAGTGAGCTCGGATTTAATTATTTTGCAACAAAATCAGCTGGAAGATTAAAAAATAGTCATCTCAAAAGAGGGTATAAAATATCTGAAGTAAATGAAATTTTCAAACAAACACAAATACAGAAAGGAAATATTTGAAATGCATAGACAATACCCAACGTAACGGGAGCAACCATTAGTAATGTTTACAAAGTTCAACCCGTCTATACAAACTCTAGAAAATACAGTAATGAAACACGGGTAACAAATTTCACAAAACTCTTAACATGTGAACATATTTAATCATATGCCCATTAAGGCATAACAACGGCTTACAAGAACTAGCACCAGAGCATTAGCATAGTTACAGCCTTTTTGACTTTTCATAACGTAATATTGTACTTAGTTTTAAATCTTTCCTCAAACACGACAGAAACACCGGACGTTACATTTACGCTCATGTGTGAGCTCGGGTGCATTTATTTGCAACATGAATATGTTAAGACATAATGATTGATAAAAAAAGCTGGAAAATACCAAGGGACATTCAAATCTCATTAGTCAAAGAGAAACTAACAAAGCCATGGCAAAAAAAAACGAAAACCGACGAAAAGAAGGACAAGCCATCAAAATACTACAAAAAACTAAAAGAACCTCATTGAAAACCGGATGTGATATTAGATACTCCGGAAGGGTAAGCAGATCCTGCTCCATGTGGTGGTTAATATCGATTAAGATGGTAAAATATTGGTAGTTAATCTTTAATAGTGTTAGAAATCGGTAGCTGATATTAAGATGGTAAGACATTGGAAGCTAATATTAATATGAAAAGACATTTGTGGCTAATAATAAGATGGTAATACAGTTTTAGCTTAAATTAAGATGGTAAGACAGTGATCACCAATTATCAGAAAGTTAATGATAAATGATAACTAAATTTAAGATTTATGTTAAAATAAGGAGATGTGGTATCTGGTATGACTGTCATTAAAACAAAAATCCACCAAAGTATAAATGAAGTGGATGTAAGCAATTATAGGCAACCGAACGGCATTCAACGATGAGAAAAACCCATACCGTATTTAAATAGAAAAACTTTTGTTTGATAAGATTGTGTGGAAGTGTAGTATAAAGAGTGGAAAAGACAGAACTGTAAACTGAATCAAAAGGACTATCAAAAGCATGTAATTTATCTAAAACATCCAAAGAATTGTTTATACTAAAAAATAATTTATTTCACTATTTTCATATGTTTTATAACAAAAGTCAATTATAATTTCTTTGAAAGTAGTTGAGGAACTAGTTAAAAGCACGGAAAGATTAGTAGTAGAACACTTACTAGAAGCCGAGATGAAACGATATTTTACAGGTGTTTTTTTTAGTTTATGGAACCAATGCATAGTGAGGACCTTCAGTATTGTTTCTATTACATAATGCATCAAAGGTCATCTATAAACTAAACGAACTGAATTATATCTTAAAAAATGAAATAGCATTACTTTGATAGAAACATATTGTACATCTGTAACGAAGAATATTTCATGCATAGCTGAATGCTGAAAGATTATTAAGAAAGATTGTTAAAATCTGTCAAAATTGACGTTTTGAGTCATTTTAAGCATTTCTAATTTGGAATTTTCTTTAGAAATTTGCTGTACCAAGTCAGGAATATGGCAGTTGTTTTTCACTTGTTCCGTTAATTGGTAGCGTTTGGATTTGTCAGTTTTATGGACATCCCGTTTTTGTCCCCCGCGCAACGCGTTGCGGGGGACATAGAAATACCGGGCGTCTGTCCGTCCGGTCTTGTTACCGCTCTCTCATGTACACTTCTCAGCAGATTTTTATAAAACTTATATCATACATTAATATCAGCAATGTCTCGGACGAGTTCGAAAATCAGTGCCGATCAACCATTTTAAAAGAGTCATGCCCCTTGGAAACATTTATTATATGGAAAATTCATCGTTAGCGCTCTCTTTTGTACAATTCTTGCTAGATTTTTATGAAACTTATATTGTAGGTTTATATCAGCAATGTCTCGGACAAATTCGAAAATCAATGCCGATCAACTATTTTAAAAAAGATTTATGCCCCTTGGAAATTGCATCGTTAGCGCTCTTATTTGTACAATTCTTGCCAGATTTTTATGAAACTTATATTGTAGGTTTATATCAGTAATATCTCGGACGAGTTCGAAAATCAGTGCCAATCAACTATTTTTAAAATAGTTATGCCCCTTGGAAACATTGATTATATGGAAAATTACATCGTTAGAGCTCTCATTTGTACAATTCTTGCCAGATTTTTATGAAACTTATATTGTAGGTTTATATCAGCAATGTCTCGGACGAGTTCGAAAATCAGTGCCCATAAATTATTTTTAAAAGAGTTATGCCCCTTGGAAACATTAATTATATGTAAAATTGCATCGTTAGCTCTCTCATGTGTACTATTCTTGCCAGATTTGAATAAAACTTATATTGTAGGTTTATATCTGAAATGTCTCGGACGAGTTTGAAAAACAAAAAATAGTTATGATCCTTAGAAATACAAATTATATGGAGATTTGCATTGTAAGTGCTCTCACATGCACATTTTTTGCCAGATAATTATCAAATTCATATCAAAGGTATATAACAGCAATGTCTCGAACAATTTCGAAAATAAGTGCCGATCAAAAACTTTTAATGAGTTTCCCTTGGAAATGTTAAATATATCGGAAATTGCTCCCAACTCTTCAACTCTCAAGTAAGATAATTAAAAAAAAAAAAAAAATAAAGAACAAAATAATTTTTTTTAGTTATTGCCCTTGGACAGAACAGATAAAATATGTTCAACGCGGGAGATATTGGAACTCTGTTCTTTTATTGAATTTGCCATGGAGTTAGGTATTTTGTTATACTTTTTTGGTTACATGTTCAGAAATACGACAAAATAATATACAAACTTTGGGTACACGTATAAAATACTTCAATTTCAGTCAAGATTAAAGATTTTTTTAAATGACCATAGTTTAAAACACTTTCCCGAAAACTTGTCCCTATACATCTTTGCCTCATTGGCGGCTTAATAACATAAACGGTACCAATCTTTTCTTGTCATTTTTCAAAATGAGAGTTTAGTACCATATATAATCAATGTGCAGGATGGCACTACTACGCCTTAAAATTTTGTTCCTATGAATGTATTTTAGGAAAAACAGACTATAACAGCGTATGGCTGAGAATGTAGCTAATACCTGGAACGTAGTACCTGGTGGGAACCAGGATATCTCTGGTGGAACCGTAATACCACGACATATATACAACATGTCTCTGGTGGAACCGTAATACCACGACGTATATACAACATGTCTCTGGTGGAACCGTAATACCACGACATATATACAATATGTCTCTGGTGGAACCGTAATACCACGACATATATACAATATGTCTCTGGTGGAACCATAATACCACGACAAATATACAATATGTCTCTTGTGGAACCGTAATACCACGACATATATACAACATGTCTCTGGTGGAACCGTAATACCACGACAAATACTTATAATGAGATACCGATAAAATTTAGTAAATCTTGAAACCAATTAATGATATATCTATGCCTGATGGGTGAAAGTTTTATTAGGATAAAATATTACGTTCATTGATATCCGAAACGACATCTGCAATTTTGGGATCGAACCAATTGAGAAAAGAATACAGACTTTTGTCTAGAAGAATATTATTTATTTATTAGTTGAAATAGGAAGGACTGGGATTCGCTAAAAGCGAGGACTCTTAGATCGGTACTTTCCGTGTCTTTTTTTTTTGTGCTTAGTATAGCGATCTGATGAGTTAAGCAATTCCCAACTGATGTTTACAGTTTGTTCATATGTTGTGTGGTTGCACAACTGTCCCGAATTAGGGCGAGAGTTACATGGAACAGCTCACAAACGATGTACCTTTAATCCAGTGGTTGTCGTTAGTTGCTCTCCATCTTATTTGTGCGTCTTTATTGTTGTATTCTAAATAAAGCTGTGACGTCTATTACCTCAAATAAACTCGAATGGTGGCTTAAACATACTTTGTAGGTGTTTCTTATGTGGTTGTATTTAAAAGGTTTTGATGAATATTTTGCCTCCACGGAAACCACAAGTTTTAAATATGAAATGGAAGCAAAAATAAATAAAAACCCAATTGTTCAGGGAACAATTGAAGGTCTTTCCACCAATAAAGATCAATTTTAATATAGAACTATGAAAATTCAGTTTGAAATATCATATCCAGCGTCAAATGATAGCTTATTGTACACTGATTCCGAAAATATATGGTTTCTATACATTTTTTTCTAAATAAGGGAGATAAATTTTTACTTCCGGTTTGAAAAAATGTCACTTCCGGTTTTATTTGATAGTTTACTTGATACTGATTCCAAAAATATATGGTTCAATATACTTTTACATTAAATAAGTACAAAAAATAGCTACTTCCGGTTTACACAAGGTCACTTCCGGTTGGCTTTTCCATAGTCAAGTGGCTTGCCACGGAATGCAAAAGTCCCATGGCTTTATCATGTATACATATGAGTTAAAAGCAAAGGTCAAAATCTAGAGCGTCAATTTTACCTATGACCTTGAGCTCAATTTTAAGGTCATAAACTAAGGGCTTCAAATCAAAAGACTATAGGTCTTAATTATATATGGTTAATGAGTTATATCACTATATGCTTAACTTTTAATAAAAGAGGGAGAAAACTCCAATTTAATGTTAGCGTACTTTTAACCGAAAATTTATGTGTTACGACATGTCGCAACTTACAATTTAGTAAAATATGTTGTCGATATCTTATATGGTTTTGAAAAGAATTGAAAATATGCCTAAATAAAACATATGACCTTGACCTCTGACCTTGACCTAATTTTCTTATTTTTGGATCAAGGACCTCAAATCAAAAGATCATAGGTCTCTATCATTTATTGTTTACAAGGTAGAAATGCATATCACTTATATCAAATGCATCAGGGAAATAACTCTCATATGGAATATTCATATCGCTCGGTCAAAATAGGACAAATCATGCAAAGGATATAACGAGCAATTTCATAAAATAAATTTGTCGCTTTCTTTTACGGTTACGGAGGAGATGCAGTCACAAGGAAAACAGTGTTTGGGAGATTACTCCTACAAAAAAATTGTTCAGGTTAGAATGGGTGAAAATAAAAGCGCATAAACTGTATGATACTATATAAGAAACATCTAAGCGACATCTTGCGAAAAAACTTTCGCGAGAACAAAATTTAGCGGAAGAAAATAATAATAATCAGAACAAATACAATTGGTCTTTCCACAGAAAAGTGGAAAGACCTAATTAAAACCAATTGTTCAGAGAACAATTGAAGGTCTTTCCACCCATAAAGATCAGTTTTGATATAGAACTATGAAAATTCAGTTTGAAATATCATATCCAGCGTCAAATGATAGCTTATTGTACACTGATTAAAAAATATATGGTTTCTATACATTTTTTCTAAATAAGGAGATAAATTGTTACTTCAGGTTTGAAATATGTCACTTTCCATTTTATTTGATAGTTTACTTGATACTGATTCCAAAATATATGGTTCAATATACTTTTACATTAAATAAGTACAAAAATAGCTACTTCCGGTTGGCGGTTGGCTTTTCCATAGTCAAGTGTCTTGCCACGTAATGCAAATAGTCCCATGGCTTTATCATGTATACATATGAGGTAAAAGCAAAGGTCAATATCTAGAACGTCAATTTTACCTATAACCTTGAGTTCAATTTCAAGGTCATAAACCAAGGGCTTAATATCAAAAGACCATAGGTTTTAATTATATATGGTTAATGAGTTATATCACTATATGCCTTATTTTTAATATAAGAGGAGAAAACTCCAATTTAATGTTAGCGTACCCTTTCAACCAAAATTCATTTGTTACGACATGTCGCAACTTACAATTTAGTAAAAATATGTTGTCGATATCTTATACGGTTTTGAAAAGAATTGAAAATAAGCCAAAATCAAAATTTAAAATATGACCTTGACCTCTGACCTTGACCTAATTTTTTTTTTTTGGATCAAGAACCTCAAATCAAAAGATCCTAGGTCTCTATCACTTATGGTTAACAAGATAGAAATGCATATCACTTATATCACATGCATAAGGGAAATAACTCTCATATGGAGTGTTCATATCCTTCGGTCAAAATAGGACAAATCATGCGAAGGATATAATGAGCAATTTTATAAAATAAATTTGTCGCTTTCTTTTGCGGTTACGGAGGAGATGCAGTCACAAGGAAAACAATGTTGGGAGATAACTCTTACAAAGAAAATTGTCAGCTTACAATGGGTGAAAATAAAAAGCTCATAAACTGTATGATATTATATAAGAAATATCTTAGCAACATATTACCAAACAAAAATTTTACGAGAACAAAATTTGGCGGAAGAAAATAATAATAATAATAATCAGAACAAATACAATAGGTCTTTCCACAGAAAAGTGGAAAGACCTAATTAAAACCAATTGTTCAGAGAATAATTGAAGGTCTTTCCACTACTTACAATATATTTTGATAGGAAAACATCAAAATTCAGTTTAAAATGTCAGTTTCTATTGCTTTATGATGTATAAATATGAATTGAAAGCAAAGGTCAAAATCTAGAATGTCCAATCAACCAATGACCTTGACCTCAATTTCAAGGTCATAAACCAAGGACCTCAATGAAAAGATCATTGGTCTTGAATATGTATTGTGAATGAGTTATATCACTTACGCATAATTCTAAATATAAGATTGGTGAAAACTCCCATTTATTGTCTACACACTCTCTAAACCAAAATTAACATGTTACGACATTTGCAACTAACAATTTAGTAAAAATAATTTGTCGATATCTTATAAGGTTTTGAAAATAAGTGAAAATAAGCCAAAATCAAATTTTAGAAAATGACCTTGAAATTTGACTTTGACCTTATTTTCATTTATTGGACCAAGGACCTTAAATCAAATGACCCTAGGACTCTATCACTTATGGTTTAAAAGATAGAAATGCATATCACTTATATCACATGCATAAGGAGATAACTCTCATATGGAGTGTTCCTATTGCTTGGTCAAAATAGGACAAATCATGTGAAGGATATAATGTGCAATTTTATCAAATAAATTTGTCGCATTCTTTTGCGGTTACGGATGAGATGCAGTCACAAGGAAAACTGTGTTTGGGGAGATAACTCTTACAAAGAAAATTGTTTGGCTTAGAATGGGTGAAAATAAAAGCTCATAAACTGTATGATACTATATAAGAAATATCTAAGCAACATCTTGCGAAAAAAAACTTTACGCGAGAACAAAATTTGGCAGAAGAAAATAATAATAATAATCAGAACAAATACAACAGGTCTTTCCACAGAAAAGTGGAAAGACTCATAAATCTGTATTAAATAAATGGAGAATGTGTCCCCTTGGACACAGATGATGCCCCAGCTTGCATACAACATTATAAAGGGACATAACTCAAGAATGATAAAGGTGACGCTACCAAAATTTGTACTTGATCGGAGTTTTAAGGTAATAAGTATTGTGTATAGGTTTCATAATGTTTGGTTGGGGCAAACTTAAGTTACAGAACGAAAACTAAAATTTTTGCAATTTTTCGATTTATAAAGGGGCATAACTCGATAATGATTAAAGTGATGCTACCAAAATTCAACTTGATCTGTGTTTTGTGGTAAAAAGCATTGTGTATAAGTTTCATAACATTTGCTTGAGGCAACTTAAGTTAGAGAACGGAAACTTTCCATTTATAAAGGGGCATAACTCGAGAATGGTTAAAGTGACCCAATCAAAATTCAATCTTGATCTTTATTTTGTGGTAATAAGCATTGTGTATATGTTTCATAAAATTTGGTTGAGGCAAATTTAAGTTAGAGAACAGAAACTAAAAATTTTGCAATTTTTCCATTTATGAAGGGCATAACTCTAGATTCAAACTTGTTAGAGTGAGTTTTATAGCAGTTGAGGTAAACTGAGAACAGAAACCAATTTTGGGACGTACGTACAGACGGACAAGGGTAAAACTTAATGCCCCCGCCACTCATTTTGTACTAATCACAATGAAATGCTTCACTCAGCGCAGCCTGATACGACCGCAGAGGTCGAACCCTGAACAGTTGGGGCAAATGTGGACACAATATTCAAGCTTGATACTTTCTGAATTTGGATTGTGATCAAATTTTTGACATAATATAGGTTTCTGACACAAAATAAATGTGGTCAAAGATCTTACAAATCTATTGCGCAATACTGTGCAATTGAAGATTTCTTCTTGAAACTTTGAATTTTGAAAAAAATTGGAAAAAAAATCCCTTCTTTGGGCAAACTTGAAAAATGCTTGGCCATTTTTTTGCCCCAAATTCCTGCATGTTTGGGGCAATAACCCCCAAACTCAATCCCAGCCTTCCCTTTGTGATATTGAACCTTGTAGTACAATGTCAGAGAGATCCATACACTTACACACAAGTGATTGTCCGGAAACTACAAAAATGCTTGTTTTTGGCCCCTTTTTGACCCTTAATTCCTAAACTTAACTGTTGGCACCATAACCCCCAAATTGAATCCCAACCTTCTACTTGTTTTATTTAACATTCTGGTACAATTTCAGAGCATAAACATATAATTCTCGACTAAAATCTCTTTTTTTAAGTTGCTGATATTTTTTGTTAACTGAATTTTTTTTTTTTTTTTTATCAAAATGCATAAAAATGTGTAAAAATCCAGATTAAGGACAATAACTCTTATAAGGAGTCGACTGACAATTTCAGCTATGTTGAGTTGTTTATAAATCTTGTCTTTTTCTGGTCATTTTTGTATAGTTTTCTAAATCTGCTTGGTTTTTGCCCCCCAAAAAAAGGGGGGAAAATCATCATTAAAAGGCATTAACTCCAATATGAGTCATCTGATAATTTCAGCTATTTGACCTATATTCATAGATCTTGTTTTACTTCTCATTTATGCTGTCACAGTTTCTCTCTATCACCTATACTGTGTGTCTAAAATGAAAAAATGTGCTTTGCCGAGCGCAGCTAGATACAACCGCAGAGGTCCAACCCTAAACAGTTGGGGCAAAAATGGACACAATATTCAAGCTTGATACAGGTCTGAATTTGGATTGTAATTAAATATTTGACACATTATAGGTTTCTGACACAGAATAAATGTAGTCAAAGAACTTGAAATTGGTTATATGATGTGAATTTATATTCAATTGAAGATTTCTTGCTGTTGTGCAATTCACTGTGCTGTTGTGCAATACTTAGTAAATCTGTTTTCAGACTATATACCAAGAATTAGCAAAATAAATTGTGACCCCCAATTTTTTTTGGGGGAAAATTGATAATTTCTTAAATCTTGAGGAAAAAAAATGCCCCCCTCCCCAATTTTTTTTTTTACATCCCCCACCCCCCTTTTCCAAAAAAAATAATATTTGAAGAAATTTTCTTTTTGTAAAATGTGGTACAATTTAAGAGACATCCATACACCTAAACACAAGTTATTGTCTGAAAACTAGAAAAATGCTGAACGGTTTGGGCAATTACCCCCAAAAAAGAATCCCAACCTTCTACTTGTGGTATTGAACCTTGTGGTACAATTTCAGAGCAATCAAAATACTTATACACAAGCTATTGTCCTGAAACTAGAAAAATGCTTGTTTTGGCCCCTAATTCCTAAACGGTTGGGACGATCACCCCCAAATCAATTCCAACCTTCCTTTTGTGGTATTGAACCTTTTGGTTAAATTTCATAGAGATCCATACACTTAAACTAAAGTTATTGTCTGGAAACCAAATGTTTTCGGACAATGACGACGACGTGATAGCAATATATGAACGCAATTTTTGCTGTCATATAAAAGATTGGTAAAAATCATCAATAAAGGGCAAAAACTCCTAGAAATAATAATCTGATACTTTTGTCTGTGTTGACTTATTTATAGTTGATGTCTTGCTGATCATTTTTGCTCCTTAATGTTTTTCTTTAGCTATTATAGTTTTCAAGATAATTAAAAAAAAAATGATAGCAAAACCCATCATTAATTATATGTTTGGTACATTTAGCTCATTTCTGATGATCCTCCTTGCCTTAAAGTCTTGTATCACTGATTTATGTATATATAACTGCATATTAAATCATATTCTCTACATGTAGCAGAATTTTGAGTACTTTGCTTATTTGCATATTGACTTTATTTTCAACAGGATTATTATACATTCCAAAAAAATAAAAATGCAAGTATGCCAATTCTTAAGTCTCATTAATAATTTGTCGTCTATAGTATAATTTGTACGTGTTATGTGTCTTCTGTTCCTGTACAAATGTCAGCATTTATAGTTTTAACAAGAGTGCACACTCTGTTCTGTCTGCCTGCTTTACTTATCATGATTGAATTTATGTTGAAAGTCTGTAATATGAAGGTTTTACTATAAATATCACATAAACTTAACATTATCAATGATCCATGTAAATGAGATCAAGGTCAGATAAAGGTCAGATCACAATTACCATGCACCTGGCACCATACAGATAGCAACTGAAAAATAGAAAAGTTTAACATTGTCCAATGAACCATGAAAAAAAGTCAAGGTCAGATGAAACCTACTCCATACATCAAATACAGCTGATCTTTTCCTTAGTATGTGAGAAACAGACAAAACCTTGAAACTTAACATTGACCAATGAACCATGAAATGAGGTCAAAGTCAGATGAAACCTGCCAGTTCCACATGTACACCTTACAATCATTCAATAATCCCAAATTAGTTGAGATATTTCTTATAGTATCTGAGATACAGATCACAAAAACTTAACCTTGATTACTGATCCATAAAATGAGATCGAGGTCAGGTGAACATGGTCTGACAGACATCATGGACATGCAGACCTTGTGAGGATCCCATATACCAAATATAGTTTTATATTTTACATGACAAAAAATATTTTACCTTTTTTTCAAGCAGTCTCTATCCATGAAAATGAGGTTAAGGACAAAGGATATATGACAGAAAAAAACTGGGTAACATTGAATAATAACTGTTAACCTACAACTAAGGGAGGTAATAGAGAAAAGGGCAAGTAACGTAATACAAATCTCATGAATGAAGTATTTCAGTATGGAGAAGTCAAACATAGCGGTCCATGCAAGCTTCTAATTTTCCTTAAAGCAAAACTCACTAAACAATTTCAGTCTAAAACTATGTTGAACATGCAGAATGTCTTGGTTAACTGTATCAGAACTCATTAGAATAGTAATTAGACCAAAGAAGACTACTTTTGGACTTAAAGGCAGAGAAAAAAACTGAACACACACAGTTTTGTAACATGTAACTTTATTTACACTTGAGAACAATGTAACAACACAATGTGTTAATAACTAAAACACATAATGTGACATATTATCTCATTGTGTATTTTTTTCTCCAAATTTGTATATTACACAAGATTAAATCATACTGTGCTATATTTATTTGGCACCAGTTTTCCAGCTTTGATTAAACATAACAAAATTTCATAAAAACTTTTCAATATAAAGTTATACAAAATAAATAAACATGATAGATCCAAGGTGACTTTTATATCATTTGAAAGTTCTCATTTTTTAAGATGAGAAAACAAGTATCTTATATATCTCATTCATCTGATAACAACTAAATTCCTCTGGAAACCATTAAAAAATGGTGCCGTGTGAAAAAAATATTTCTCAAAGAATCAGGAAAATTGGTGCCATCTTCTATAATATGAAACACAAATGGCACAGTACTGATCACATGACTAAAAACAGTGCTGATCACATGACTAATTACAGCACTGATTACATGACTAAAAATACAAAACAAGGAACAACTAAACTGGCTGTAAGGATGTAGTACATACTACTATATAATGAGTGGGTGCTATCAAATAACAAGTAAATAAAGGGAAGGCCTTCCTACTATTTTGTACATGTAACAAATGCATTACAAATTTTGTGATCTGTTCACTGTTTCAAAAAAAATTAAAATTTTATGAATGCACCTAAAGACCATATCCATATTCTCTTTATCAATAAGTTTATGTCAAATATTCTTAAAATATTTCATCAGTATTTTTTAACAAAAAGTTGTACAAAAGTAAGCAATCCAGCCTTCCATTATATATGGTATGGAATAATTTATCTATGTTTCACCGGTATTCATGATCACCACAGCTAAAAGCAAAAGAAAATATTAAAAACTGAATCTAATTATTATCTTTTTCATCCCACATTATTTTTGGAAATTAAGGATGTAATATTATAATGTTAAACTTTCTTATGCTCTTCTAGAACTTCCAATTACTGGTAGTTGACAAATCCAAACAAGAAATTTCACTTAATATACAGAACAAACTAAAAAATACTTTTGCAGTAGCAAAAACAAAAAAGCAACCTTTGCTTTTGAATAAAAAGACATCATGAATATTAAAAATTTGATAAGAGAAGAACGATACATTAAAACAGGTAACATATACTCTCGTTTTAAGGATCTATAGAATGGCTCAAGTTATACAGACGCATGCATAACACAAGTTAATGTTTTGTGCTGTACATATCACTTATGTAACAAGAATATATTCTAAAACATTTCTACTTAATCATACATTACAAAGTCAAATATTAAACATGATATTTAATTTGAGTTGTCTCTCTTTGACAACAAATTATGAAAAGCCGTCTGTAGATGATCTCCACAAATCAATAAGCAATTTCTTTGTTTGGAAAAAGTTAATTACAAGGAGCTGCTGAATAGTCATGGTTTTATCAGGAACTAATTTTGTTACTACCATAATATGTGACTAATATAGCTTGTGTTAATAATGCTGCACAGTTAATTTCAAAGGTAACTATTATCAAAGCGATGACTTATCTGCCTACAGCTAATTCCAATGATAAGAAACAAGACAACAAATCGTGACCAAATTCTTCACAGACAAATATAATTAGCTGACAATTACACATGACTTTACCTCACTTTCATAACGATATTGATTGGTCAGTTTTCTGAAAATAAAATGACACTTATTTAAATTGGTACAAGTCTTTTATTTTTTTTTTTGGTGAGTGGTATTTTTCAGGGCTTATGATGGTTTCAGGAACAAGCCAGGCTTTTGTCAATCCTATAGTATGTAATAACATGGACTTGCAAAAATATATATCAATTGACAGGTCTGTCCTTAAAATGGACAACGGAAAAGTGTTTTTTTTTAGGGCCATAATAATGATGGTACAAAATGTACAGTGATTGAGAAATCATTTAAAATATTTTTTACAGGTTGCCTGTCCTATTGTAAGTATTGTTAGTATTAACAGGCCATTCTATTTCAGCGTAGAATAAATATAAAACTGTTTAAATGTGATAAATGAAACAAAATTTTGAAAAGGGTTCATTGGACTACCGGTACATGTGCAAATTTTTAGAAAGTGTCTTCAAAGTATAGAGAATTTTTACATCTTGAGAATGAATATTTGAACCCCTGTAGTTAGATCATGCTTCACTAGAATGCTAGTTTTGCTAAAAGAAGACATTCCAATTAAAAGCTTTGAAAGGCTTCAGTTCTACAAAATCTTACTTTTCCTTAACTTCAACAACAAAATATTATAGTCAAAATCAGTTAAGATTCCTGTAACATTCAATCTAAAAACTACAAAACGTCCTTGGTGTAAATTAATGGATTGTTTTGACATTTTCTAAATAGCAGACCACATGATCCCTTTGCTGCAACTGAAGAGAAGGAAAAAGAGTTAACAGTTCTTTTTCATAGTTTTCATAAAATTGAATTATTGAATGTCTTTGTGTGATATCATCAAAATCTGTTCCTTCATAAGGAAAGGCCATATACATTTAAATTAAACTTCATGATATTACTGTTTGAGTAAAAAAAAAATTATTGTTCAATCATGACAATGATGATTTGATTCATATTTTTTCTAACTATTGAATAATTAAGAAACAGAGCTTGTTATCAGTAGAAGCAATGATATCTACACAAGATGTTCAATCAAAACAACCAGAGAAATCAATACTCATAAATTTCCTGGTTAACAAGTTTGATGTTTTTCCCCATCGATTTTCTACTCTTTTCAATTCCTCAATGCATAATTTGATCAATTACATCTACCTTCACCACTTGCCCTACATTGTAACTTTTACTGCACAAATAATTCTTTATTCTTTAGAATAATTTGTCATTGTTTACCTGTTGAGTGTTGATTTCTGATTTTGAAATGATACACTTGTCAATTTCAGATCTATCAAGATATGTCCAAGTCATTTGATCAATATAGTGTAAATTGAGAAACAATTTATTTTGACTTTTCAATGCAAAGTTTGTTTCACAGTATAATTTAGTTCATGCCAAAACAAAAGAGGCTTTCATTATTAAATGTATTCACATTTAGATCAAGTTTTAAAATCTTTTTTTTTACATGTGATGTAGATTTTAATCTAAAATTGCTCTTAGTTTAATTGGAAGCAATACTTTTCACATTATAACTCTGATTAAAAAATACTGTCTTTAAATAGCTAATAGACCAATCTTTCATTAGCTATTTACAATACAAGCATCAAAAAATACTATTTCAAGCAAAGAAGCATGTGAAAAGGTTTTTAAAACAATAAATTTTAATTCTGCAAAAGAATTAAGTAAAATGATATAAGTTACATTTTCTTTAAAAAATTAAAACCAAAGTATAAGTCTATAGATTGATCATGTAAAGCAAACATTAAGATACAACGAAATGTCATTGTACTACCCTAAATACTTATATAACTTGGCTTATATCCATATTTTGAAAAAATAGCTTCCATTTTTGTGACTGTAACATTTTAATGTCATATTAGGACAATTTGATGGTTTAAAACATGAACTCATGAAAATGGAAAAATAAAAACCCACAATAATCTTTTTTGTTTAAACTGTTTATATATTACAATAGACACGTAATCAATATCAGAATACTTTTAAGTAAACCTAACTGGTAGTATTTTATGTTCAAATCATGCTGGCTGTAATTCATATGGTAGATAAATATGGAAATAAACATCAGCTGCTTGATTCTGTGTACAATTTTATAATTATACTCATTACATGAGTTATGGTTCATTATAAGAAAATTCTGATTACATTATTACAAATGGTCTCCCAGCCTCTACTTTATCATTTTTTTGCCATTTCAAAAGAAATTTGTGGTTTGTGATTGCTGATCTTTTTATAAAAAAATAAATTGTCTTTTTCTCAGGAAACTTTCTTGTTATAGAACACTGATTTCCAATACACCGGTAAAACACATTGTTTTCTTTTAAGCCATATTATTCAGGAATGGGTTACAAAAATCTGCCTTTCAAATACAATATTTTATTTATTACCACCATTTTCCTCCATTTTTTTTTTTATCAAAATATGCACTTTGACCCAACACTAACCTCTCTTCACTGCAAATGATCTCAATAGTTGAGTAAACTTCACAATTAAAAATAAATATATCAATAAACAAGGGAGAACACTAGATACTTTTCTTTCTATATACAAATTTAATAAAAAATTTAAAGACATTCTTAGTCTGTCAATCATTATATATTACTGGTAAAATGATTCTTAATTATATTCTTTGAATAATCTATATTTCTCTTTGGAAAAAAACATGACAATTTAAAATCAACTTCATAGGTATTATGGCTCTTGAGTTTCACTACAGATTTGCTGTACATATATAGCTTAATACAAAGTCTATTCTAAATAAAATTTAACAATAAAAGGTAAAATTTAATAAATTAATTTATGAAATGATATACAAAATATCTGACCTCTTTCTTCATTGTATTTTAAATGACTTTCCTTATGATTTTATGGGGAGTGGATCAAATTGAAAGTTTATTAATTTATATTTTTATAAAATAATATCAATTTTTATTCATCTACTACATCATTTCATTTTTATGAATTTCACCTAAATGTTTGACAACAGTCAATGCTCAGATACTTTCTCTTGTGATCTCAAAAATATTCATTTTCTGCACAGAGGACAAATTTGAAAGCCAAAATGTTTTTTTTTTTATAAAAGCCATAGAATTGCCATGTTTTATGTAGTTTCTGATCAGCATATGTTAAAACTCAAAACATCTCTGTATTTAACACAACACTGCTTACTAGCCTTGGTATGTACAATTTTATTATTCAATATCATTAAACCACCATTAAATTAAATAACTATTGATATTAATTAAAATAAAATGTCAATGTTACAAAGCATCTGTTATCCTTGCTAACTATCCCCATAAAATTCTGAATAATTTACCATTCAAATACCAGGAGTATTATTATGTTTTACATTCAAGCTGAGATAAAGTGGACTTCAATGTACTTTTAATAATTGAATATTTATTATTTATCATGGTTTGGGAATTTTAATTAAAAGTTAAATATTGTGTAATTAAATTCATATAGTATAAATAAGAACTATCTGCATGTTTAAATAACCAATATTCAATGGATTTAAAAAAATAATATTCAAGCCGACATAAAAACACTACATTAAAGCTTCCAAAAAATTGTAGAAAATGCAGTATAGCTCCATCCAAAATAAAATGCATTATTAAGTTGCAAAAATGGTCTCTTGTATGAAAACATATGCAGATTGTTGAATAATCAGCTTTTAAACTGCCACCCTTGTTTCTCTACCATATTAATATTTTTATTTCTTTATTGTTTAGACTTTTTATTGAGTATACAAGATAATGAGTGATTCCATTATTTGTTTAAACACTCTACTGAAATGTTCAAGACTAGAAAATAGAGGGAAAAAATTAAAAATTGTACATGTACTTTATTATCTATATTAATGAAGGTAATTGTAATTCAATATTAAAAGTTATAAAATGTCTTTCTAAAATTACAAGGTAAGCAACAAAGCAGCTAAGTATAAAACTGTTCACTACAGAATCATAAAAATGTGGTGTATTTTACAAAAATGTAGAAGTTAAATATTTCTATTCAATGATATTCACATTGATATTGTGTCTTTATATCCTTCACAGATATAAACTTAAAGTATATAAATATTAACTAATAATATGTGAAAATTTATACATATACATGTGAGAATTATAAATATGGTGGTTACAATTCATTGTTACTGTATGTATATAGAGACCACTTATTTTACCTATGCATCTTCATGCTCTATAGTATACACCTTTTATCTGTATCAGAACAAACTTCCAACAAATATAGGTCTTGTTAAAGAACAAGACATCTAGTTTTTATCTAGAAAAATATCTGAAATTGACCAACATTATGTTCCTCATAGTCTTAAGTTGTACCTAGTTATTCTGATAATGTTTCACAATGAGTATGAATGCATAGGTTAAGAGGTAAACAATTTCCTGAGATTTCAGCTGATATCAAGTAAACATGAAGATATGAACATTTCCGTTAAATTGTGACCACCTTATTTTCCAAGAAATTTCTGTATTGTTTTTTATCTTAAAATTCGTTCATACAACACTGATTGTGTTCCTTTTAAGCCTCCAATAAATTTAGAAAGCAAAAAAAATATACATCAAACAAGGAGACAGCTGATACAGGAGTGTATATTATGATGTTTTTTTAAAAATAAAACTGAAAATGACAGAGATACTTCCTTAGTACAATGTGTGATGTCTGTTTTTTGAAACTAAGTATCACATGCCCCTTTTACACAACCATCTGAGATCGAGAGGCCCACTGGCACTTTACCCTTGCCAATATTTATTTGTGCATTATTTTGGAATGCATGCTGGTGTTATCAGGCAGTTTTAATAATTTATTGCTGCCAGTGACTTGGAAAATCACTATTTCATATTTATAAAATGCCCGGAACATTTGTGATTTTTATAACCATATGAATTCAATTTGAGCCGTTAAACATATAATCATAAACATGAAACAATATTAAAAGTACCAACATATATGACTCAAATTTCCCTCACATTGTTTAATATAATATCTCCTGTTTGACAACTTTTTACTTCTGTAAATTGAATACTTCTACCAGTAAGGGCTCAAGTCTTGTAATATCTAGATGTGAGGCTAGTTGAGCACTTGACTCACCAAGACTTCGTACATCCAACAACTTCATGAGAAGTTTGGGGTAAGTAATCTTTGCTTCACCAACTGGGATTTGTGATTCAAGATATGCTCGCAGCCATGTTGAGAATTTCTCTTGTCCTTTTGACACAAGGTCTTTATTTATGAGGTTTGGTCGGTCTGATGAAAACAGTTCAATGACAAATAATAAGGTCATTATTGTTTTGTTTGCACGAGTAATTTCATTGAGACTGCGGATAAATTTGACATGTTCAACATACATCCCCGTTCCTAAGTTCTTCTGTATAACTGTTGGATCTAGTCGTTTTTCTCCCTCTTGAGTTGTTTTTACTTTCCACTGCATGGCACGGGAATCGAATCCCATTGCTGACCTCAGAACCATTATTTCCATGATGCCACCCTGAAAAAGACAACACAAGTGTCCATTACTTCTCCCTTATAAGAAGATATCCTATATTTTGGATGTGATCCACCTTCAGCATCAACAGCTCAACACTGATTGCATTCTTTATGGGAGTGTTTTAATATTTCATAAATTAGCATATTTTCCCCATTACCATGAAAACAATTTTTTTCTTGTCAGCAGAAATAAATCCATAACCATTAATAATATGCTTTCATTGGAATTATAGTTATCTCGTACCATTGTAAACTTGTACCAATTTCAACTCGTACCACTAAAAAAAAACTCGTACCAATGCAAACTCGTACCACTGCTAACTCGTACCACGGTAAATTCATACCATTGTAAACTCGTACCAACTTTCACTGACAACTATTTGATTTAATTTTAATCATTCCAAATCAGTATCATTGAATAGATTTGGGTATTTTCTATTGTTTCTAAAAGGAATTTTATTTAATGAAAGAATTTATTTATTGTGTTTTAAAGGTTTAAAATTGTTTATGACCAACACTTAGAAAGTATGAAATTTATTTTTATACAATGTTCAGCACTTTGTAGTTAAATATGACCATGCTTTTATTTCATATAACTGATCATCCTTCTCATGTATATATATCACCTATAGTGGAAGATATGCATCGCTCTTTCTAGTTAAGTAGCTGATATATGAAATGGCACCAGAGATCACCCTCGGTTTTAAGTGGGTTTCGTGTTGCTTAGTCCTTAGTGAATGACCAGTAGGCGTAATGGTAGTGTTGGCAGAATAACAAAGAATATGTTTCATTTGATGCTTTATTTACTACAATTTCAAGAACATTCATGTATAAAAATTAACAAGACATCAAATATTACTATTTTTTCTCGCATATATTAATTAGCATGGTGATTAAGAAATTACATTCGTATTTTTGTCTAAGTTTTCATTAAAATCAGGTATAAAATTCAAAGATATTTTAATTTTTGTATAAAGCTTAAAAAATAATCATAAAACATTCGTATTTTTGTCTAAGTTTTCATTAAAATCTAGTATAAAATTCAAGTAATTCAACTTTTTTTTATTAAGTTTACCAAAAAAGAAAATCATAAAACATTCGTGTTTTTGAATCTGTTTTTAATGGTACGAGTTTGCAGTGGTACGAGTTCTGATTGGTACGACTTCCCAGTGGTACGAGTTTACGTTGGTACGAGTTAACTTTTTTGGTACGAGTTTACGTGGTACGAGTTTACAATGGTACGAGTCAACTTGCTTCCTTTCATTGTCCTTCTATAAACTGTTCATACCAAACCTTTGTATACTTAATTCAAATTGTTTCTGACTTGATTGGGTGCCTTTATAAGCTTAATCCTATGGGGTGTATTCTGAACACTGTTCATGTATGCATAGCGACTTTTATTATGTTCTCTTTTATAGGTTGCTGTCTCATTGTATTCAACACAATAATAATAAAAAGCATCCTCCATGGTGTTCAGAAAACATTTCCAGACATGTCTATGATGTCACAACAAATTAGATATTTTTCTTTTCAACAAAATATTATCAGGAAGTAGCATTAGTTGAATTCTTTTGGGACCTATTATTTACAATTATCTAAGAAAATTCTGTGATGGAAAACAATCAATAACACAATATATGATACACCAAACAGCACACAAGTCAACAACTCATGGAACTGTTATATATGGTACACCTAACAGCACACAAGTCGACAACTCATGGAACTGTTATATATGGTACACCTAACAGCACACAAGTCAACAACTCATGGAACTGTTATATATGGTACACCTAACAGCACACAAGTCAACAACTCATGGAACTGTTATATATGGTACACCTAACAGCACACAAGTCGACAACTCATGGAACTGTTATATATGGTACACCTAACAGCACACAAGTCGACAACTCATGGAACTGTTATATATGGTACACCTAACAGCACACAAGTCGACAACTCATGGAACTGTTATATAAACCAACAAAAGGCATTGTTTCATGTTAAACACTCTAAATGTGACAGTTGTATAAAATATCATTCAAACTTTGTTTTCAAGATCTAGAGCAAATATTTATATTAGACCAAAGAACATACTCTGAGGTTAGAAAATGGAAAGAGGCCAAAGAAAATAGTCAAGTTATATATGAATGACTTTGAATAAGAGCAATTCTAAATATGCTAAACTATTTGTCACTGGATGCTAAACAAAAAACAATTAGTCCATCAAAATCAAGGGAATAATGACTGCAGATTTAAATTTGACTCTGATACAATCTGAAGCATATGCATCACTGACTAAAATTTTTTTTCTATTTTCGTTACACAATTTCTAATCTTTAAAACATAAAAATTAGATAAATTAAATTACAAAATAAACCATAAAGTGTGAAACCATTAAAACTTATACATATGGCCATGGCAGATAAAATATTTTCAGCTTTATTACATTTATTATCAATTTTATGGGTTTTTGCTATTAATAAAGGCATCTAACATCTTTCACTATAAAAAAACCAGTTTTAAACTTTTATGTCTATGCTCTTAAACATAATAAATTTGTAAAATCATAAAACAAATTTACTGCAGTTTCATACCTACATGTTTTATATAGCAATTATCATATTTCTATCATTAAAATAAAATTATGTAAATATATCTTACACATGGATAATTTAACTATAATCTTTTAAAATTTGCAGTCTGTTTTTCTGAAAGAAAACTTCATACCAGGGTTGTATGACCTTAACACTCACCCTTGCTCAATAATGTACATAATTTTTGACAGAATGTATTTTGATGATACCAATTTCAAGGTTATGAAAAGATAGCATTATTCAATTTCAGGGTTTTCTCAAAATGAAACACTGCTATAAAATATGCTTAATAATTTACATAACAGTACCATTATAAAAAGATACAATTTATATTTAAATAAAAAATGTGTTGCACATATTTTCATTTTTATCCATTGTTTACAAATAAGACTATAGGCATCATGGTCATCTGTTGCTGTATTCCAAGGATCACTAACTTCAAATCTGACAGAATTGAGGGTAATGCTTTTTATTACTGTAGGAATCAAGATGAATAGTGAGAAATGTGGGTATACTTCTATGAGACAGTAGACCAGCAACACAAAAAACATATATAGGTCAACATACATTCTTAAACAAAAGACATGTTTTTACAGTAAATCAAACTCTTAATCTATCTGGAGTCTTAATGGTGACTAATTTTAACAGAGACTATTATACAAGATAAGCCACCAAATTTTGTAGACCAATAAAAACAATGACAAGGTTCCTGACTTGGTACATGAACATACAAAGTTCCTGACTTGGGACAATGAACATGCCAAGTATTTCTCCTCATTACCCATCATTATTGCCAGTTGTTTGCAGGGAACAAGACTGCATAAGTCTTTATTTTCACACATTTTTAAAGGAAGCCGTTGGTCTAGTAGAAAAAAAAATGTAAAATATTCTTGCTAACTAGTAATAACATTACTTGTATAACAAGACTTTTACATTTATGGCAAATATAGAAACATACAAAATCAATGGTTAATCATCACAGACACCCATTAATATATTTGGGCTCACAAATGGTTTCTGTGTATTTAATACTTATACACCACTGTTTATGATATGTCTTATTTTAATTAGCTGATGAAAAAGGTAAAGCAACTATTATCCAAAAAAATCTTACTAGAAAAAATTGTTGTATGTCATGCATACTTCAGTATAACTAACGAGTGGATGTAAGATTTTTTCTGAAAAGAGCCACAGACCTTTATGACTCCTACTAGAAAAATTTAAGGATTAAAATTGATTGTACTGTCACTTATAAGTATTTTTGGAAAGAGTCACTAATTTTTTTAAATTTTGGAATGACATATATTTGGTTCCAAAGAAAATGCTCTAATAATTATGTTACTGTAATATCATTAGCCTGTGAACACTGAAGTTGTGAGTTCGAATCCAACACTTGGCAGGCGCGCTCGACTCCAATCTTAATTGACAAGGATTGTTTATTTTCAACCGAAGGTCATGGTTCTCTCGGGGGACTCCAAATTCCTCCACCAATAAAAACTGACCACCAAGAAATAGCACAATAGTGCTGAAAGTGGCATTAAACACCAATCAATCAATTAATTAATTTACATAAATATATAAAAATAAATTGTCAAATTTTGTTGAATACCATTTAAATAATAGTACCAACATCTATTATTTCAAGTGGATCAACACCCCAAAAAATATACATTAAAAAAAAATGCAGAATAAAAGGTGATAAATAACAAACGATGTTAGAAAATAAGAAATGTTACCTTTAGTAAATGTATCTGATCTTCCTGAGGCAAAGCCCTGAATTCTGGAATATGTTTGGCAAATTTTATAAGTCTGCGTATGAATATGTCGGTCATATTAAACAGCTCATCAGGAGATCTGGGGTCACCGGTTAGTTTCTGAACTTGTTCCTCTGTATATCCAGAATCAAAGACAATTTTATACTGGGTTTCCAGATTTTCAATCTCTTTCCTGTACTCTTCACTGAGTGGCACTATATAGTCTTCGTCCTCTAGATCACTTTTAAGTGGGGACAGATCATCCATAGGGCTCTTATTGGAGTCCTCGGACATATAAGTCGTTGAAACATCCTCAGTACTTCCTGGGGAATCTTCCATCTTTCTTTGTTTATTTTTGTTGATGCAAACATTCTTTTCAGGCTTTGTAGTTGTTTTTCTCTTGGCAAGTTGTTCATCACCTTAATTTAAATAATAAACATTTTAAGGTATTTTGAAGGAAAAAAATTAAATCTTAAAGAAAAGCATGTAGAAATGCAAATATATCAAATATAAAGAAGGGTATGGTTACTATGGCATATGAATTCATTGCAATATACCAAATATAAAAGAACAGTATGGTATATAAATTCCTAACTCAAAATCACACCATGTACTTGACAAAACCAAAATAAAAGGAACAGTGCCTTTATTGATGTTTTTCATCTAAAAGTTATTACCGTCTCCTCAGAGGTCTAATAAGTTGAACGATGCACCAATGAAAAGTCTTCGGATTGAATGCTTTCTTACTACCTGATTGGAAGATATTACTGACTCTTTCATAGTAAAAGTCTGTTGATTGGTTGGGGCAATTCGAAACCTAATAAATGAATAAAAACGACTCACAGACTTTAAAGCAATTATTTGTGCATGTTACCATATTCTAATTTCTAAATATGATTTAAAGGAGATGTGAAGTATACATGAATAATTAAGACAGCAACCCAATTCAACATAAAATCTACACACGATAAAGGCCTTATATTTCTCTCAATATTCAAGTCCATCATGCGACAAAGTGAACTAGAGCATTATTATAACATGTATTATAAGCATAATGTTGCAAGATCTTTTGTCGACGTGTGCACTAGTGCTGTTCCCAGTTCTGAAAACAAATGGAAATTTGCCTACTCTCTTTGTGTTTGTTGGGAAATTGAAATTGATGCTTACTGTCGACAAAGAATGATTCGAACTGCTCATGCCTCTTACAAGTTATAAAGTCTTCTACAATGGACATATTATGTCATTACAATATTTTTAGCAATTTTAAGTTTTTCTAGATCCTCCCAAGTCTAGCTAGATATAGAATAGTTGTGAATAAATCTTTTAAAAATATTTTGTGTTCTTTAATGTTTAAATTTTACTACGTTTCACACTCTATACACTTTTTGAGACCTACTATGAATGCAACAGATACAGGCGGAAGTGGCCATACATTTCTAACACAAAGAAATAAACAACTGATATGGGAAGAAATGAATTAATATATATATCTTTTGAAAACAATGAAAAATCAGAAACAAAGATACAAATACAGATGTTTTGAGATTTATTGACTATTTATACTAAACATGCTATACATTTCGAGAAAGAAAATAGATGTACATCTATAAAAGACAAAAATACTGTTGGCATTGGATTATTTGAAAATGAATGTTTTCTAGAGGAATTCCTTGCTAGATACCCAGCACACTACATCTATGCATTGATTCAAGCTAATTTCAACAAATAACAGACTATAAGGACAATTTTTTTTTTACAAATATTTTCATATTTGCCTGGTAATCTCACACTTATTAATAGATATTCCATGCTCTTTGGTGTAATTAAAAATATGAAGGTATCATCAAACAGGAAGTGACTGGACCTGGCAGATGTAAAATCACGTACACACAGACAAACACTATGATAACAAGCATTCTGAGAGTATTGCATAGCAATACATAGTCCTGAATACCAGTTAAGAATTCATTGTAATGGAACAAAATGCTAACTTAACCTATAACTTGTCATGGTGTAAACTATATAAAAATATCAAATCAATATCTTCAATCTTGACAAAATCAGTGTGGAAAACTGATTATTTGATTGAATTTTCTAAGTCCAAATATCATATCATTCTTAAATAATACAGAAGATGAGTAATATTTAACAAAATTACAGAGGGACAAATATACTAAAGAATGGACAGATAAATGGATGGTTAATGGAATTCCAGAATAATGCACTCTTTGAGTGTAGGTAATGAAAATTAGACAACCCCAGGACACAAAAAAAGATATTTGCTAGATACTTTGACAGAAAATAAAGAGTGAATAGAGGACCATAACTCTGCACAAAATCATCAGACCAGAACAAAATTTGAACTTGATCTATAACTTGCCATCATATCTGGTAGACTATATAGAGACCAAAACAAGCATTCCCCTACAGAAAGAAAGTATTGCATGGCAGCCAAACATAGTCCCCATAGACCAGTAAAAATTCAGTGTACTGGAACAAAATGCTAACTTGATCAATATCTTGTCATTGTGTAAACTATAAAATCTTTGGTAAATATCAAGTCAATATCTTCAAGCAAAATAAAATGTGTTTGAAAACTGATTATTTGAGTGAATTTACTAAGTCCAAGGTCTTCATTTTGGACAGAGCTATCATAATTATGCTGTACATAAAGAGGCCCTTGAGCATTACCATCAATTTCAGGATAAAACTACTACCATTACTTTACTTTAGCTTGGGACAGTTTGCAAGGTAAAAGAATACACAGTCTTAGGTCAAAAGTGATTATTTGAAACATTTGCAAGTTCAAGGACCAAAATTTCCAAAAAATTAGACCTCAAATTAGTTTTTGACAAAATTTTAAAATGTATTTTTATATGAAATAATAGGAAATTCCCAATAGGTGAAACACTTTTGACCTAAGAATGTACATGAGAACCTCCTGTCTGAGAACTAAGGAAATTTTCATTAGGTAAACAACTATTTAGTGGTTAAGGAGAGAGGCTACTTTCCACATATTGCAATATTGAAAAAATAAAGTTCTTATTTCTTACCTTTAACAAATAGGGCCAGGATTATATTCATTCATGTACATTCTCAGGATGTGTTTTACACTTTGCAGTTAAGAAAGAGTTGTGTACAACGCACATGGGACAGATGGACAGAGTGGTTACTATGTACCCTAAAACTTTTGTTTTGACAGACAGACAGACAGACAGACAGACAGACAGACAGACAGACAGACAGACAGACAGACAGACAGACAGACAGACAGTTAGACAGACAGACAGACAGACAGACAGACAGACAGACAGACAGACAGATGGACAGAGTGGTTACTATATTCCTAAAACTTTTGTTTTCGACAGACAGACAGACAGACAGACAGACAGACAGACAGACTCTGATTTCTACATATCCCTAAAAACTTTGTCCCTTATCATTTTGAAGGGTATAATTACTTTATCCCTTGGCACAAAATTCAAACTCCTGACAGAATTTTACATATCTACAGTTCTGAACTTCTGTCACAACTATAAAAGGTGAAACAATAAATCACAATTCTGTTATGCAGTAATTTCATCTCATGTACATCATAATTCTTCATAAAACATAAACTAAACTGAAATTATTTCAGGTAAATCATGTATTCCCAAGACAGAAAAGGAAAGTCCAGTAAGGAAGACTCATATAGAATAGGTTATTCAGCAGTATTATATCGTAAGATTTATTGATTATGGATAGTCAGAAATTAATTTCTTCACCCTCACACAAAAACAAAAGGTCACTATTAAGCCTATAAACAGAACTGATGTGATGTTGTGTACAAGAAACAGTAGATATAGCAGGCTACAATAAAAACACCAGACGTAGCTAGTTACAATAAAACACCCAGAGCAGCTGGTTACAATAAAACACCAAAGGTTACAATAAAAAACACGACTTAGCAGGTTACAATAAAAACACCAGACTTACAGGACAATAAAAATTCAGACTTGTCATGATAAAACTATATACCAATTATTAAATCAATATCTTCAAGCATGACAAAAAAAAATTTGGACAAAGGAATTTGAGTTGAAACTACATTATTTGAGTGAATTTTTAAGTCACAAAATTAATTGGTCTGTAACTTGTCATAATAAAACTATATACCAATTATTAAATCAATATCTTCAAGCATGACAAAAAAAAGTGTGGAAAACTGATTATTTGAGTGAATTTTCTAAGTCCAAGGACCATAACTTCGTCGGTAGGGGACTTATAAAACAGATAGACATCTACATGTCAACATAAACACTCTCCCACAAAAGAATATGTTAATTCAGCATGTTTGGCTTTGAAGGGTGAGTACGATAAAGGCCTTATATTTCTCTCAATATTCAAGTCCATCATGCGACAAAGTGAAATAGAACGAATTTTGTAGAACGCTTTGAAAGTTACGTTGGAATATATACCCGAAAAAGGCCTCAAAACAGACATTGATGAAATTTTCCAAATCTTATGGATTTCAACGAAATTTAGGCTTTGATGGTATTAAGCGCAATATTCGACAAACTAACTATTTTAGTCAGATATTTTATTTATTATAACATGTATTATAAGCATAATGTTGCAAGATCTTTTGTCGACGTGTGTGCTAGTGCTGTTTCCAGTTCTGAAAACAAATGGAAATTTGCCTACTCTCTTTGTGTTTGTTGGGAAATTGAAATTGATGCTAACTGTGTCGTCAAAGAATGATGTCGAATCTGTGTGTGTCTTACCGTTTTAAAAATGTTTCATTGTTATAACAGCCATCAATCAAAATTTGAATTTTAAGCTCGATATACTAGAAATATTTTGGCCTTGTTCAACTTACTCCTTTTCCTATAGCCTTAAAACGTTGATGAGTTGATTTATTGGGACTATCGTGACCAGGGACCAGTGCATTTACTTTATTAGGTCAATGCTTAAGCTAAGTTTTTCTAGATCTCAACACTTCTCGTTTTAATTAGTTTTGAATGACAAAAGGCAGATAAAAGATTGTTCAATATAAGTTTTACGGGTCATTTAGAAAAGATGTGAGAAATCTTTTGAAAAATATTTTGTGTTCTTTAATGTTTAAATTTTACTACGTTTCACACTCTATACACTTTTTAAGACCTACTATGAATGCAACAGATACAGGCGGAAGTGGCCATACTTTTCTAACACAAAGAAATAAACAACTGATCTAGGAAGAAGTTAATAAATAACATATCTTTTTGAAAAAAAAAAACTAATCGATAAAAGATACAAACGCAGATGATTGAGTAATAATCCCCCCTTTTTCGGTGTTTATACATTTCCCCACAGGAAAAAATGTCATATATACCTTAATGTTATATTAACTAGCTAGCTTTTCAGAAAAATTATTACTTGTAGTGGTGCTATGCCGTCAATGTAAGCAACAATAGTTCACTGTATTGTAATTTGAGCAGATTGTAGTTAGAACAGAATTCCTTGCTAGATACCCAGCACACTACATCTGTGCATTGATTCAACCTAATTTCAACAAATAACAGACTATAAGGACAAATTTTTTTTTTACAAATATTTTCATATTTGCCTGGTAATCTCACACTTATTAATAGATATTCCATGCTCTTTGGTGTAATTATAAAAAAATATGAAGGTATCATCAAACAGGAAGTGACTGGACCTGGCAGATGTGAAAATCACTTACACAGGTCAATTCAATATTATAAAGTTCCTGATCAAATATCAAATAATTCCTGAATACAGAAGCTAAGCTGAGAATCATATAATGAAAAATTCCATGCTCAGTGGGTATACTAAAAAAATCATTGTTCAGTGGTAAACTAAAAAATTCAAAGTATCATCAAGGAGAAAGTGACTTTCCAGCAGATCTCAAAATCACTTACATAGAATAACTGAACCTGATGAAGTTCCAGACCAAATATCATATCATTCTTAAATAATACAGAAGATGAGTAATATTTAACAAAAATTACAGAGGGACAAATATACTAAAGAATGGACAGATAAATGGATGGTTAATGGAATTCCAGAATAATGCGCACTCTTTGAGTGTAGGTAATGAAAATTAGACAACCCCCAGGACACAAAAAAAGATATTTGCTAGATACTTTGACAGAAAATAAAGAATGAATAGAGCAAATAATTCAGACACAAAAATGACACCACTGAAAAGATAAAAATATATCATTTAACTATGGACTATGAAAAAACTTCCTTCATTAATGTTTAAAACTATTCTCTAACTAAATTGAAGGTACTGAAGGTTCAACAATTAGTGCAAAATCGATACATCTGGTAGAAGTAGAATTTTAATTTTAGAGACTCCAAAATTAAGAAACACACATTTTCCCCCCATTACAGAAATTTGAAATTATAGACGTTTTACAAAAGAAAAAAATGGCAACAAACAGCCAGCAGAGCATATCAAACTTTCCCTTCTTTCATAGACAACATCTGCTTCATATTATGAATATTTATGAAATTTATGGTTTTCTTGTTTGTTTGTTTTTTTCATGCTTGAAAATAAAATACATCTGTTTACATGGTTACATTTTAAATGTTTTATTGTGCATATGTGATTTTAAAATCTTTGGTAAATATTTGACTCCTAGAATATTTCATACTGTCAAAATAAAATGTGTTTGATATGTGAAAGTCAATTTTGAAATAATATTACTGAAATTTGGTCTTCATTTTGGACAGAGCTATCATAATTATGCTGTACATAAAGAGGCCCTTGAGCATTACCATCAATTTCAGGATAGTTAACCACTACTACCATTACTTTACTTTAGCTTGGGACAGTTTGCAAGGTAAAAAGCATGTACACAGTCTTGGGTCAAAAGTGATCCACCTATTGGAAACATTTGCAAGTTCAACATTCAAAATTTCCAAAAAAAATTAGACCTCAAATTAGTTTTTGACAACATTTTAAAATGTATTTTTATATGAAATAATAGGGAAATTTCCAATAGGTGAAACACTTTTGACCTAAGAATGTACATGAGAACCTCCTGAGAACTGTTTCATTAGGTAAACAACTATTTAGTGGTTAAGGAGAGAGGCTACTTTCCACATATTGCAATATTGAAAAAAATAAAGTTCTTATTTCTTACCTTTAACAAATAGGGCCAGAATTATATTCCTTCATGTACATTCTCAGGATGTGTTTTACACTTTGCAGTTAAGAAAGAGTTGTGCTTACAACGCACATGGACAGACAGATGGACAGAGTGGTTACTATGTACCCTAAAACTTTTGTTTTCGACAAACAGACAGACAGACAGATGGACAGACTGACAGGGTGATTTCTACATATCCCTAAAAAACTTTGTCCTATCATTTTGAAGGGTATAATTACTTTATCCCTTGGCACAAAAACCCAAACTCCTGACAGAATTTTACATATCTACAGTTCTGAACTTCTGTCACAAGTATAAAAGGGTGAAACAATAAACCTCACAATTCTGTTATGCAGTAATTTCATCTCATGTACATCATAATTCTTCATAAACTCACATAAACTAAACTGAAAACATTTTTCAGGATAAATCATGTATTCCCAAGACAGAAAAGGAAAGTCCAGTAAAGACTCCATATAGAATGGGTTATTCAGCAGTATTATATCATAAGATTTATTGATTATGGATAGTCAGAAATTAATTTCTTCACCTTCACACAAAAACAAAAGGTCACTATTAAGCCTTTAAACAGAACTGATGCGATGTTGTGTACAAGAAACAGTAGATATAGCAGGCTACAATAAAAACACCAGACGTAGCTGGTTACAATAAAAACACCCAGAGTAGCTGGTTACAATAAAAACACCAGACTTAGCAGGTTACAATAAAAAACACCACTTAGCAAGTTACAATAAAAACACCAGACTTAGCAGGTTACAATAAAAATACCAGACTTAGCAGGTTACAATAAAAACATCAGACATAGCCAGTTATAATAAAAACATCAGACATAACAGGTTAAACATTACACACATCCATTTTGTTTGAAAGTACTTGAAGAATCAAGCAGATTATTTACAAAGGAAAGAGTTGAATGTCCTACATTTTTAGAAATTTTTGAAAAATGTCTCAAGTAGAGATATTTCTCATGCTTAAAATAATTCAATGGTGAGCATGTTTGTAAAACACTGGTTAGATTTCTGAAGCATTTGTTTCCTATTACATAGAAATTATTTCCCATTGAAAACTTTACTGTTTAAGACTTAAATTTGAGGCTTGGGAAACTCAAACTTAATGCTTAAAGTTGTGCTGTTTATCAAAATTCTACGCCAAGTTCCTAATTAGAAAAATAATTCAAAGACATTACCCTTAGAATTTTATTAGCAATTTAATGCAAACCTATTCAAAAACCCTTGCCTTTATCTTGATGATATTTCTTGGTTAAATAATCAAGAATTTTCTAAGTATACTGCCGAAATTTACCCAAAGGAACTTACTTTAAATAAATCAAATATAAACGTAATAACTGTCTTTTCCTAGATTCATATATTTCAGTTTTACACTGGAAACTCTACACAAAAATTTACAACAAAAGGGAAGATTTTTCCTTCCATATTGTTAACTTTCCATTTTTGGATGGTGATGTCCCTTTGGCACCATCTTTACTAAATTCTTCCACAGATACAAAGTTTTGGTTTAGAAGTTTGGCTGTACCAGTTGACCTCTCATACCTGTAATGTTTGCATTGCCCAAGGTCATGTTTTTCTCTGACTGTTAATGATGTCTTTACACTAAATCCATTGGATGTGTATTGATTGATATTTTAGTCTTAGATGTATGATTTTTTATTTTTTGTTATTTGCTTTGAACTAGCTGTCAGTAACTATGAGTACTCTCAAATCTGTACTTAGTGGTTTTTTTGTTGTTGTGGGGATGTATAAATACTCTGCCACATCTGGTCTGTGTTTTTGTTAGTTGTTTTTCTGCCTTGTATCAATCTGATGAGTTAAGCCGGTTTCAACAGATTTTTATAGTTTGTTCTTATCTTGTACTGTTAAACCACTGTCCTAGGTTAAGGGAAGGGTTTGGCGCCAGCATACTAGTTTAACCCTGCCACATTCTGTATGTGCCTGTCCGAAGTCAGGAGCCTAAAAATTCAGTGGGTGTTGTTTGTTGCTGTATATCATATTACATAAATCAGGCCATATGTTTTCTTGTTTGAATTGTTCTACATTTGTCATTTCCTTGTCATTTCAGGGCCTTTAAAAGCTAACTATGCGGTATGGATTTTGCTCATTGTGGAAGGCCATACTGTACCTATAGTTGTTAACTTCTATGTCAGATAATCTCTGATGGAGAGTTGTCTCATTGGCAATCATACCACATCTTCTTATTTTTATATTGAAGTGTTTCCATTGTGACAATCACTTTGATACCAAGAGCAAACTCATTTAAATATGGACCATCACCTATTGATAATAAAACAAGTAAAACGCCTTAACCCCAAAATTTGAAAGCAAAGGATGTATAACGACTTGAATATGACCATCTGAACCTAAAACTAATAGCTAAATCCACCTTAGGTGTACTTAGATTGTAATGAATGAATTGGAACCTTAGCATCTTAATACTTTCTAAATCTATCAATGGAGAATTCAGAAATATAAGAAATTACTAAACTATATTAGTTTTCCAAAATTTTGTTTTTGAAAACCATTTACCGGTAGCAAGATTGTGAAAGCCGTATCAATACTGCGGATTCATTATCATTCAGGGGTACTAATTTTTATGGATTTCGTGGGTATAGGTAAAAGTTCAGCAATGTATAAATTTTCAATAGACTTACAAGCTTACTTTAGAATAAAATGCTCCATGAGGGCGCAGCTTGATACGACCGCAGAGGTCGAACCCTGAACAGTTGGGGCAAGTATGGACACAATATTCAAGCTTGATACAGCTCTGAATTTGGATTGTGATTGACTATTTGACACAGCATAGGTTTCTGACACAGAATGAATGTGGTCTAAGAACTTAAAAATTTTAAATTGGACATTCACCTATTATGGTCCAATATCCAAAATCTAAATACATGGTTAGATTCAGCATATCAAAGAACCCTAAGAGTTCAATTTTGATGAAATCAAACAAGGTTTAATTTTGGACCCTTTTGACCTCAATGTGGACAAAGTTGATAACGGGCCCAAAATCAAAAATCTAAATACACGGTTAGATTCAGCATATCAAAGAACCCCATATATTCAATTTTGTTGAAATCAAACAAAGTTTAATTTTGGACCCTTTTGACCTCAATGTGGACAAAGTTGATAACGGGCCCAAAATCAAAAATCTAAATACATGGTTAGATTCAGCATATCAAAGAACCCCATATATTCAATTTTGTTGAAATCAAACAAAGTTTAATTTTGGACCCGATTTGGACCAACTTGAAAACTGGGCCCATAATCAAAAATTTAAAGACATGTTTAGACTCAGCATATCAAAGAACCCTAAGAATTCAATTTTGTTAAAATCAAATTAAGTTTAATTTTGGACCCTTTGGACCTTAATGTAGACCAATTTGAAAACAGGACCAAAAATTAAGAATCTAAATACATGGTTAGATTCAGCATATCAAAGAACCCCATATATTCAATTTTGTTGAAATCAAACAAAGTTTAATTTTGGACCCGATTTGGACCAACTTGAAAACTGGGCCCATAATCAAAAATTGAAAGACATGTTTAGCTTCAGCATATCAAAGAACCCTAAGAATTCAATTTTGTTAAAATCAAATTAAGTTTAATTTTGGACCCTTTGGACCTTAATGTAGACCAATTTGAAAACGGGACCAAAAATTAAGAATCTAAATACATGGTTAGATTCAGCATATCAAAGAACCCCATATATTCAATTTTGTTGAAATCAAACAAAGTTTAATTTTGGACCCCAATTTGGACCAACTTGAAAACTGGGCCCATAATCAAAATCTAAATACATGATTAGATTCAGCATATCAAAGAACCCTAAGAATTCAATTTTTGTTAAAATCAAACTAAGTTTAATTTTGGACCCTTTGGACCTTAATGTAGACCAATTTGAAAACGGGACCAAAATTAAGAATCTAAATACACAGTTAGATTCGCATATCAAAGAACCCCAATAATTCAATTTTGATGAAATCAAACAAAGTTTAATTTTGGACCCTTTGGACCTCAATGTGGACCAATTTAAAACGGGCCCAAAATCCAAAAACTTAATACACGGTTAGATTCAGCATATTAAAGAACCCCAAGAATTCAAGAATAAAACCCCATTGAAATTGGTCAAGAAATAAGCAATTTATACAAAGAATCTTCTTTTGCACAATACTGTGAAATTAAATATTTCTTGCAATTGCCCAATACTGTGCAATTGAATATTTCTTGCTATTGTGCAATACTGTACAATTGACAATTTCTTCCTATTGTGCAATATTGTGCTATTGGATATTTCTTGCTATTGCGCAATACTGTGCAATTGAAGATTTCTTGCTATTGCGCAATACTGTGCAATTGAAAATTTCTTGCTATTGCACAATACTTATTATATAATAATTTACATATCCTGTTTGGTGTGTATCTCCTGCCATATCATTATTATTTGCTTTTAAATATAAATCAGAAATAACCAACTTAAAATGGAAAATTTTAAAGAAAAAAAAAAGGAAAAAAGGAAGAAAAGGGGAAAAAATCCCCCAATTTTGAACCCCTTATGATTCATCACCCCAAACTCAATCCAAGCCTTCAATGAGGTATGGTACCTTGCAGTACAATTTCAGAGAGATCCATACACTTAAACACAAGTTATTGTCTGGAAACTAGAAAATGCTTATTTTGACCCCTTTTGTCCCCTAATTCCTAAACGTTTAGGGCAATTACCCCAAACTCAATTCCAGCTTTCCCTTTGTGATATGGAACCTTGTAGTACAATTTCAGAAAGATCCATACACTTACACACAAGTTATTGTCCTGAAACTAGAAAATGCTTATTTTTGCCCCTTTTTGCCCCTAATTCCTAAAATTTTGAGGCAATTACCCCAAAATCAATCCCAGCATTCCTTTGTGATATGGAACCTTGTAGTACAATGTCAGAGAGATCCATACATTTACACACAAGTTATTGTCTGGAAGATACAAAATGCTTATTTTTGGCCCCTTTTGGCCCCTAATTCCTTAACTGTTGGTACCATAACCCCAAAATCAATCCCAACCTTTCTTTTGTGGTATTGAACCTTATGGTAAAATTTCCTAGAGATCCATTTACTTAAACTAAAGTTAGAGTGCGAAAACCAATGTGTCTTCGGATGACGACGACGACGGCGACGACAACGCCAACATCAGACATAACAGGTTAAACATTACACACATCCATTTTGGAATTTTACTAGCAATTTAATGCAAACCTATTCAAAACCCTTGCCTTTATCTTGATGATATTTCTTGGTTAAATAATCAAGAATTTTCTAAGTATACTGCCGAAATTTTCCCAAAGGAACTTACTTTAAATAAATCAAATATAA
Source organism: Mytilus coruscus (assembly GCA_017311375.1). NCBI lineage: Eukaryota > Metazoa > Mollusca > Bivalvia > Mytilida > Mytilidae > Mytilus > Mytilus coruscus. Next base: position 81,957,597 of record CM029601.1, read on the forward strand.
ACGTAATAAATGTCTTTTCCTAGATTCAGATATTTCAGTTTTACACAGGAAACTCTACACAAAATTTACAACAAAAGGGAAGATTTTTCCTTCCATATTGTTAACTTTCCATTTTGGATGGTGATGTTCCTTTGGCACCATCTTTACTAAATTCTTCCATAGATACAAAGATTTGGTTTAGAAGTTTGGCTGTACCAGTTGAACTCTCATACCTGTAATGTTTGCATTGCCCAAGGTCATGTTTTCTCTGACTGTTAATGATGTCTTTACACTAAATCCATTGGATGTGTATTGATTGATATTTTAGTCTTAGATGTATGATTTTTATTTTTGTTATTTGCTTTGAACTAGCTGTCAGTAACTATGAGTACTCTCAGATCTGTACTTAGTGTTTTTTGTTGTTGTGGGGATGTATAAATACTCTGCCACATCTGGTCTGTGTTTTGTTAGATGTTTTCTGCCTTGTATCAATCTGATGAGTTAAGCCGGTTTCAACAGATTTTATAGTTTGTTCTTATCTTGTACTGTTAAACCACTGTCCTAGGTTAAGGGAAGGGTTTGGCGCCAGCATACTAGTTTAACCCTGCCACATTCTGTATGTGCCTGTCCGAAGTCAGGAGCCTGATATTCAGTGGGTGTTGTTTGTTGCTGTATATCATATTACATAAATCAGGCCATATGTTTTCTTGTTTGAATTGTTCTACATTTGTCATTTCCTTGTCAATTCAGGGCCTTTAAAAGCTAACTATGCAGTATGGATTTTGCTCATTGTGGAAGGCCATACGGTACCTATAGTTGTTAACTTCTATGTCAGATAATCTCTGATGGAGAGTTGTCTCATTGGCAATCATACCACAAATATGACCATCGGAACCTAAAACTAATAGCTAAATCCACCTTAGGTGTACTTAGATTGTAATGAATGAATTGGAACCTTAGCATCTTAATACTTTCTAAATCTATCAATGGAGAATTCAGAAATATAAGAAATTACTAAACTATATTAGTTTTCCAAAATTTTGTTTTTGAAAACCATTTACCGGTAGCAAGATTGTGAAAGCCGTATCAATACTGCGGATTCATTATCATTCAGGGGTACTAATTTTTATGGATTTCGTGGGTATAGGTAAAAGTTCAGCAATGTATAAATTTTCAATAGACTTACAAGCTTACTTTAGAAAAACCATGAAAATCAATGAATCCACAGTATCATTAAAGTAAAGACAATTTCTTTAGAAACACATTTCTGAAAATTAAAATTAATAAAACAGTTGTCAAAATTAAATAATTATTGTTAAACAATGTCCATTAGGAGTATACATTTTGTATCTTTCAAATATATGTAGATGCAATTATAAAATCATACCAATCAAACTTTATACATGATACCAATATATAATGTTTTAATAATTCTCAGACTAACGGCCAGACTGAATATCCTTAAAAAATCCATCAAATATGATTTACCTATTATATATAAAGATATTTCGGTCAATGATACATGATCTATTGAATTATGCCCATATAGGTAATGACCTCAGTTCTGTGAAAAAGACATCTAACATGTCTAACACTATTTTCATCTTCACAGGAAACAGCAATAGGTTATAATAAACTAAATAAAATTATATGGGTCCATATGTAAGGGAACATAACATACACATGTAAAGATAAAAACAGCTAGCAATGTGTGATTGGTTGTTATATCATTTATATATTTTTCTCCAGGAAAGCATTATGAATAAAGTCTAATGTAAGCTCACAGTTGTCCTCAAAAGTATATTATTAAGGACTGGAGATTTTTTTTATTTCGATCAAAATTTTAGGAAATTTTCGGTGAGATCGTTAGGTTATGATATTTTAAAACAAGAATGTGTCCATAGTACATGGATGCCCCACTCGCACTATCATTCTCTATGTTCAGTGGACCGTGAAAATGGGGGAAAATCTCTAATTTGGCATTAAAATTAGAAAGATCATATCATAGGGAACATGTATTCTAAGTTTCAAGTTGATTGGACTTCAACTTCATCAAAAACTACCTCGACCAAAAACTTTAACCTGAAGCGGGACGAAAGGACGGACGGACGAACAGACAAACGAACGAACGAACAGACGGACGGACGAACAGATGGACAGACGCACAGACCAGAAAACATAATGCCCCTCTACTATCGTAGGTGGGGCATAAAAAACACCTAAAATTCACAAAGTAAGGCATGGGACCTATATATTTAGTGCTGTAGAATCACAAATAGATATTGCACTCCTGCTAGACAACAGCAGATTTTCCATAAATAGTAGTCATGAATAATTCACAGCTGTTAGTAATTTGCATCAAACATCAATATGTCCACATGTTTCTCAATTCCTACAGAAGGATCAACAACCATGAAGTGCTTACAGAACATTGAAATATTGTGTAGCAATGTGGGATGATGCATTCTTAGTACACAGTAAACTTAAAAGCTACACTATTCAAACTGAACATTTTATTTGGAAATGAATTGATATAATAATTCTAAAATGACTAGCATGCCATTCAAGTGGAATGCTCTCTATATGAACCCTTGGACATTTGTTCAGGTCTTAGGTGCCAGTCATTGGCAAAAATGCTTAAGTAAATTTGATCTACACATACAGGATAGAGTTCATCAGTTTCTCATTGAAACTATTTAGTTCATGATGACCTGTTCCACTTCCCTCTAAAAATAAAAGAAATAACCAAGAATTTGCAAGAAATGTAAAGAAAGACAAGTTGAAATGTAAGATATTGCTCACAAATAAAACTGTGCTATAAGAAGTATAAGTATTGGGTATTGATCAGCAATAGATGTGAGGCACCACACAGTATAGCATGCTCACATGAAGCTTGATTCCAAATTTCAGGATGCTATGATTTGTTTTTTTCTGAAAAAAGTGTGACAATATTTTTATGGGACGGACTGACAGCAACACAGACGAATGAACAGTGGTAAAACAGTAACCCCTTCCTTTGGATCGAGGTATGAAGAACAAAAAACTATTACCACTTCATTTTTACTAGAAATGGTTATCACTGAGGCTTTTATAAATAACTTAATATAAAGTAAAAAATTAATATTCAGTTCAGCTTTTAGAATATTTTTTTTTTTTCAATTTGATAAAAGACACATCTGCTTGAAGGTTTAGTATGTAGATGGATGGACCTGGCATTCTACTTCTGGTTATGAATGTCTAAAAACATGTATCGTATAAATTGGTATTTTACATTTATATTTTAATTGCATTATTGTGGTTGAAATTGAAGCATTCAATTTTCATTCATTTCTGATATGCAAAAAAAGTCCTTCATTGTTCTTAAGATCTGAAAAACTTGTATGGATATTATTATGTGGGTATCCTAAACACAGAAAAAAACATATGTTTTACACTCAGAGAGAAAAAAATACTACGCTAAATTTTTAGTTCCTAATTACCGTGTATCACTGTGTGAGGTTCGTAATATGATTAATTTCGTTATGTCATGTTCGTTTAATATGTCTTCTCTGCCCTCATTTGCTACTCTTTAGATCTACACTTCTGTTTATTGTTTTCTGTCTAATTATCGAAAAACAGTACTTACTTAAGATCCAGTCTTTACGCATGCCTATATCAAAGCATTTCTTCAGTCGACAACCTGAACAAAACTTCCGTGTGTGTGTGTCCAACTTACAATTTCCATCAAAGCTGCAGGTGAATACCTGGAAATAGTTCAAAAATAAAACATCAAAATTCATCAATAAAGTCAATCAATTCAGTGATTTGGTTTGATAAGTATGAAGCTAGGATAATGAAAAAACTACCATGTTTGTCCTTAAATAGTCATTACCAATTTACCTTAAACTTATATAATGAAGCAGAACAAATATAATCTAAAACTTAGATAACTGTATCTGTTCTTATCGACTGATTTTGAAAAAAATCATCTGGTTTATTTTTTTATAGCTAATAGAATTGAAGTATAAGGCATAATTTGAATTTTTAAACAAAAAAATAGAAAACAACAAAACATAGAAATGGACATGATCTCCAAAAAATTGCAAGACCCCTCAACCTAAGTTTGAAATGCAGCTTCTAATTGTTACACATTTTTGACACTCCTCATCAATCTGTATGTAGAACTTAATACATGCATTATGAAATGTTAAAAAATCCATTACATTTATTGTAATGATCCTCTTCAGATTCATAGTGCAAATTCACAAAAAACCCATTGATGAAAATTGTTTTTATTACATACTGACATTTCACATTTTCAAAATTGTACAAGAAAAAAGATTGAAAATCTGCCAGGAAATGAGGGTTTTATAATGCCAAGTTGCATTCTGCAGTTTCTTGGTTAACATAATAGTATTGCACAATAATCAACGTTTATGTGACTTAGTAGATAAGATGTCATTATTAGTCCAATAGGAGATACCCAGCCATAACCTTCACCATCAATAACTACAAATCAAGCTTTAATCAACAACTCATGTCTACACAGGTAACAAATATAAATAGTACAAAGATAAAGATATTCCCAGAAAATGATCTACTGATTTTTGTATATAGGGTTCATTTTCCTCTGCTATCTTACCATATGACATACTCAGAGATGACTTTTGTGTAAATTATCACAAGAGTTGAAATCCTGCCACAGAGTTAAGAGAAGTTATTGAAACAAAATGACAATCATTGACAATGTCAATAGGTAGTAAAGATTCATTGAAAGATTCAACGAAAAACAGTACTGGGTTACATGGAGTTGTGGAAACAAAATGACAATCATTGACAATGTAGTAAATATTCAATGAAATACAGTACTAGGTTACATGGAGTTGTGGATACAAAATGAATCATTGATAATGTCATTATGTAGTAAAGATTCATTGAAAGATTCAATGAAAAACAGTACTGGGTTACATGGAGTTGTGGAAACAAAATGACAATCATTGACAATGTCATTAGGTAGTAAATATTCAATGAAATACAGTACTGGGTTACATGGAGTTATGGAAACAAAATGACAATCATTGACAATGTTATTAGGTAGTAAATATTCAATGAAATACAGTACTGGGTTACATGGAGTTGTGGAAACAAAATGACAATCATTGACAATGTCATTAGGTAGTAAATATTCAATGAAATACAGTACTGGGTTACATGGATTGACAATGACAATCATTGACAATGTCATTAGGTAGTAAATATTCAATGAAATACAGTACTGGGTTACATGGAGTTGTGGATACAAAATGACAATCATTGACAATGTCATTAGGTAGTAAATATTCAATGAAATACAGTACTTGGTTACATGGAGTTGTGGAAACGAAATGACAATCATTGACAATGTCATTAGGTAGTAAATATTCAATGAAATACAGTACTGGGTTACATGGAGTTGTGGATAACAATCATTGACAATGTCATTAGGTAGTAAATATTCAATGAAATACAGTACTGGGTTACATGGAGTTGTTGATACAAAATGAATCATTGATAATGTCATTAGGTAGTAAAGATTCATTGAAGGATTCAACGAAAAACAGTACTGGGTTACATGGAGTTGTGGAAACAAAATGACAATCATTGAAATATTAGGTAGTAAAATTCAATGAAATACAGTACTGGGTTACATGGAGTTGTGGATACAAATGACAATCATTGACAATGTCATTAGGTAGTAAATATTCAATGAAATACAGTACTGGGTTACATGGAGTTGTGGAAACAAAATGACAATCATTGACAATGTCATTAGGTAGTAAATATTCAATGAAATACAGTACTGGGTTACATGGAGTTGTGGATACAAAATGACAATCACTGACAATGTCATTAGGTAGTAAAGATTCAATGAAATACAGTACTGGGTTACATGGAGTTGTGGATACAAAATAAGAATCATTGACAATGTCTTTAGGTAGTAAAGATTCTTTAAAAGATTCAATGAAATGCAGTTGACTGGGTAACACGGAGTTGTGGATGCAAAATGCCATGCAATCATTGACAATGTCATTAGGTAATAAAGATTCTTTGAAAGATTCAATGAAATACAGTACTTGGTTACATGGAGTTGTGGATATAAAATGACAATCATTGACAACGTCGTTAGGCATACCTGTCAACTGACCCATATCCTGAGAGGATTCTTGAGCCTTTAGACTGATTTCATAAGTGATTTTCCTTTGAAATACTGGCAAATTCGTAATTCTTCTTGGACAGGAAGTTCAAATAGCTGTGTTGACTGTCAAATTAAGTGACCCATTAAGTGCATGGCTTCACTTGACAGCTTTGGTGTCAAACACACTGTTAACAAGCATTCTGTGAGTATTGCATGGCAATACATAGTCCCCTACCGGTTAAAAATTCATTGTAATGGACGGTTAAAAATTCATTGTAATGGAACGAAATTCTAACTTGATCTATAATTTGTCATGGTGTAAACTACATAAAATAACAAACAAACCTACGACTAAATTCTTCGAACAATTTACTAAAGAAAAGGAAAAAAATCCAAATTGTCATTTATCTTAATACAATGTCTTTAAAAAAATGAGTTATTTCCCTTTGAACAGAAATCTAGTAATTAATAAGTATTTCATCAAAAATTTAATTCTAGGGAAAGTTAAATAAACTGTTATCACAGAGATATGTCTTGCCTTTCTGTAATTTTGATAATGCAAATGTTGAAATTAAAATAGCAATACTTTAACATGTAAGTTATGCAAATATTCAAAGTCGATGAACCATGACTGAAGGTACATGGCTAAACAATCTCCATGGAATGAGATGTGCCAATGCTAATACAACTGCATACCAAATACCATTGACTTATTATAAGTTGTTCCCTTTAAACAAACCTTAACACAAACATTAACTTGTAAAATACGTAAAAGTTTCAAAGTCAATGAACCATGATCAGGGGTGGGGTTATATAATCTCCATGGAAACGATATATCATTGACTTATCATTAGCAGTTCATCTTAAACTGATCTAATCACAAACTAATACATGTAAACTAAGCAAAAGTTTCAAAGTTAATAGACCATGACTGAGGGAGCAGGGCCAAATATTCTCCAAGGAAATGAGATGTGCTAATGCTTATACAACTGAACACCAATTAACATTGACCTACCACTAATGGTTCCCATGAACTGACCTAATCACAAACTAATACATGTAAACTTAGCAAAATTTTCAAAGTCAATAGACCTTGACTGAGGGGCGGACCAAATAATCTGGAAACAGCATACCTATGTCTCGCTTTTTGACTCCGTCAAGGCGAGACAAAAATGAGTTATTTCCCTTTGAACAGAAATCTAGTAATTAATAAGTATTTCATCAAAAATTTAAATCTAGGGAAAGGGGTTTAACTGAACAAGTAGAAAAGCTAAAATAGTGAAACAAAAACAAATACAAATTGAATGCAAATACATATCAGAATATTACTTTCTTTTATTTTTCTGCCTTAGAACAATTAAAAAATCATTTTGAAAATAATTTTTTTATTCTACTTCCCTTAAATGCTTAATTATTTTATTACATTCCAATATCAACAATCTTTGAGAAGCTGCACATAATGATACATACTAGGAAACAAGTAGCCTGAGAATTGATATAATACTATGAATGAAACAAGGAGAGGGGGTATACATGGCTTGGATTGAAATGATAAAGTATAACAATATTTCAATGGCTTAATTATTATGCAATGAAAAAATAAAATTAAAGCTTTAAATCATTTTCAGTTTGTACTTCACCATGTGAACATATTTTGGAAACTAGTTGTGGATACAAAATGACATTCATTGACAATGTCATTAGGTAATAAAGCTTCAATGTAAAATTCAATAAAATGCAGTGACAAGAGTTAGGGGAAGTAATGTGGATACAAAATGACAATCGTTGACAGTGTCATTAGGTAGTAAAGATTCATTGAAAGATTCAATGAAATACAGTACTGGGTTACATGGAGTTGTGGATACAAAATGAAAATCATTGACAATGTTATTAGGTAGTAAAGATTAAATGAAAGATTAAATGAAATCCAGTCACATATTTAGGAGGATTTGTAGATACATTTAAGTAAAGATGAATAAAGAGGTTGACCAACACAACAATAACTATACAGCACCTTGCTTGAGTGAGTAGACATGCTAGAGGAAAGATTATAGAGAGTGGGATCCACTGTAAAAACTTCCCATTTTACCAAAAGATCTCTGAAGAAAGTCATATTCACTCATGAATGAAAATACAGAAAATAAATCTGAAGGTAATTACAGCTGTTTCAGCCAAAATTGTAGCAAATTTGATCAACATCATGTTTCCCATAAAGAATATCTTGTTTTTATGGTGCTTCTATGGCTCTTTGACATAGCTATATGGGAAACACCTTTTATATTTATCTTTGATTTTCCAAGAAAACGATTAAAAAAAGAGTTCTGATTTTTTCTCCTGTACAATCCATTTTTTTTTTTTTTAACTATAACTGGAACTGTTTACTACATAGGACATACACAATTGGCAATAATGTCAGTTGGAAAACAAGACATAGATGATAATGAGGTATCAAATATCAAGAAACTTTGGTTAAGAGTTGCTGAGTAAATTGGAAAAGGAAAGCATATGTGCACTGCATTGAATGGACATATATCTGTTTACCAAACATGATTATCCCTGATGATTGAAGGTTTACCAAACATGATTATCCCTGATGATTGAAGGCGATACCAGCAGGTTAATGAACATCAGTATTACAATTTGTGAAATTTTATTATGTAACTCAAAATATTAAATATCAGCATTTTTACAAATTTTATTTTTACTATATATATTTATTCCAAGCGATGTAATTGTTGTTTCAATGTTGTAATTTATTCCAATGAAGAAGGCCGTAATGGCTGAAACGTATGGAAAATTGTGTTATAGTTTTTATTATACATTCAATCAGAGACTATATATTTATATATATAACAGATGAGTAGATGATCATTTCTATACACTAAAAGAATACTTCGTGTATTGTATCAGATATCCTTGTTTAATTTCTATGAGAAGGTAACACCTCCCAAAACGAAAGCTGATTTTTTATCAGCTATTGTTAGAGGAGGGGATAGGGTGTCTGCGCAATGCTAGGCGGTGTTGTCGTAGAAGTTAGAAATAAAAAGTACAGGTTCCAGCCCCGCTCTGGGAGGAAGTAAAGAAACAGATATACTCTAACATTGTTAGGTTGATTTTCAAGGCACTTTATACATTTTATACACATATAGATATTTATATATATCTCTCACTATACAAATCCTTGCTTTTGTTTGCAAAGTTTAAACTTGGTACCAAATATAAACAAAACATAATTATAAGTTGATAAGAACTATGAGTTAATCAATGTTATTACGTGGTAAGAACATAAGTTACATACATGTATTCATACAAACAGGAAGTAAATGAGAAAAAAACAATTGAAAATATGTCACACTTGACATCTCACTCAGTTGGAGAACATTTGTAACAATATCAATAAATTATAATTAGGAGTTACCAAGATAAAAAATATTACAAGTTTATGAAAGATTATGCAATATAATGTTAACAGCAATCCCAAGATATACATGTTTACAAAAAACATCTACCTCATCATACAGCATTTGATGACCAAAAAGTGCCCACACTGTTTGGCATGCTCTAAAATGCCAGGAAGTCCCTTTCTAAAATATTTATATCCTGTAGGTCTTTAACAATTCTTGGATAAATTGTAAAGGGTTTAAAAGGATCAACTTTTTGGAAAACAGAAGGATGTTCATTGTTGAGCAATGCATATGAAAACATGTCAAACATTAACACCATATCTAAATAAGAACTTTGATATTTGGATCAACAAGCACCTAATGTGTAACACAAATTTTCTATATTGGTATTACTGTATATTCACTATTATTCAATGGATATCTATTTTCCTAGATTAAGTGGGTATAGTTTGAACCAAATGTACAAATTTTCTATAAGATTGAATGCACAGACATTGGCTAAACCACACAATCAAATATCCACGAAAATATAAATTTCCCTCAATCCACAAAAATTTGTTCCCACAAAAAAAATGAATCCAGAGTACATGTAAAGGAAAGTTATAAAGTCAGCAAACATAATGTTGATAAAATGAGTAACATAATATATCTTTAACGGAATCTTGATACCAAGTATGAAGATTTTAGGAAGGCAGTATACTGAGAAAAATGCTAATTAGTTAATGTGTAACAGATGCACAGAAACATTAAAATGTTTGTCATAAACTAATTGAAACTTTAAATTAAACTATTAACTTTTCATGTGAATTCAAATTCAACTCACTGATGATCTGATCATATGCAACAGCTGACACTTTAAAGCAATTTCATTTACAAGGCACTTAAATTCAAAGTATGTCCTACGAAACAAGATGTCTCTCTTTAACAAACTCACTTTAAAAAGATGTTTAAAGTGAAATCATTTGGACTTCTTATTTTCATAGTCTTGTAAGTTAACTATTTGAAACTACACATTCTAACAATTTTCTTTTAATATTTTCATATTCTAGTCTAATTTAATTAGATCTACCTCTTTAGACTTGCAGTATGCATGTTATAACTCAATTCAATTTACATGTACTGTGAATTCATAATTATTCGTTTGACACCAATTTTAGTGGAATTTGTAGGTACATGTGAACCACAAATTTAAATGTTTATCGAACTACAAATTTTCTAAAGACTTGTATGCCGAATTTGGCAAAACCATGAAATACAAAATGTAGGTTTTCTTCAATCCACAAATATTGGTACCCACAAAAATTAACAAATCCACAGTATTTAGTGTTTCTATCAGACTATGGTTTGGTGGACTTTGTGAGCACTCCATTAACTGCTGATAAAATTGACAAAACAGAACAATTTTTAATTGGAGAAAATGACTGCCTAATTTATTTACAACTTTCAAGTCTCTGGTACAATTGATCACATCTCTTAGAGACTCTGGGGAGTTTCGAGTCTCTGACATATTTTCTATTGTTGAAGGCTGTATACATGGTAAATTGCTCTATAGATGATTTTGGTTATTAGTTTCGTTGGGTTGCTGTCTGATTGACTTATACCCTAAGTCTCCATTTATTCATATGCTATATAAAATGCTCTGCTGGGCGCAGCTTGATATGACCACAGAGGTCGAACCCTGAACAGTTGGGGCAAGTATGGACACAACATTCAAGCTTGATACAGCACTGAATTTGGATTGTGATTAAATATTTGACACAGCATAGGTTTCTGACACAGAATGAATGTGGTGTAAGTACTTAAAAATTCTTAATTTACCTATTCAAACCATATCATTATTATTTGCTTTTATATATAAATCAGAAATAACCAATTTAAAATGGAATATTTTAAAGAAAAAAAAAGGAAAAAAAGGGGAAAAAAATCCCCCTCCCCCAAATTTTTTGAACCCCCTTATGATTCATCACCCCCAAACTCAATCCCAGCCTTCCCTTTGTGGTATGGTACCTTACAGTACAATTTCAGAGAGATCCATACACTTGAACACAAGTTATTGTCTGGAAACTAGAAAAATGCTTGTTTTTTTGGCCCCTTTTTGGCCCCAAATTCCTAAACGTTTAGGGCAATTACCCCCAAACTCAAACCCAAGTTTCCCTTTGTGATATGGAACCTTGTAGTACAATTTCATAAAGATCCATACACTTACACACAAGTTATTGTCCTGAAACTAGAAAAACGCTTGTTTTTTGCCCCTTTTTCACCCCTAATTCCTAAAATTTTGAGACAATTACCCCCAAAATCAATCTCAACATTCCCTTTGTGATATGGAACCTTGCAGTACAATTTCAGAGAGATCCATACACTTGAACACAAGTTATTGTCTGGAAACTAGAAAAATGCTTATTTTTGGCCCCTTTTTGGCCCCAAATTCCTTAACTGTTGGTACCATAACCCCCAAAATCAATCCCAACCTTCCTTTTGTGGTATTGAACCTAATGGTAAAATTTCATAGAGATCCATTCACTTAAACTAAAGTTAGAGGGCGAAAACCGATGTGTCTTCGGACGACGACGACGCCAACGTCATACCAATATACGACCGCAAAATTTTTTGGCGGTCGTATAAAGGGATTTTTTTAGTGAAAATATAAAATGACTTTTCAACGTCAGGATTTCTCATTAAATTTCATGTATTTAGCTTTCTTTGAAAACCTTTTTTCACCATCTTCATTAAACTTCTTATCACGACAAGAACTGAAATGTCTATTAAATCCTATCTATTGAATTTCTCTGTAAACTCCTGGGTATTTACTGTAACTTTCTATTCATAAATTCTCTTTACAATCAAAAGAAAATAGAATTGAGATTGATTATATGGATATTCCATCATTGTGTACACGGTGTGTGGTTGTTACGTAATTGTCCCTGGCACTGACACCTCCATTAGCTTATAAGAATAGATGGCTGAAGGAGGAATGCTGTAACAGTTTGGAGCAAATATAATGTTTTCATATTTTGTTACAAGAAAATGTTTTTTCTCCAAAGAACAATGTTAATATCACTCTAACAACATTTCCACAACTCAGCACAAGATTACTACAATCTGAACTTACAACTTATCATTTGTGGAATTCAGTAATTTCAGTTTATTGTCAAATCATAAAAATGTTTAAATATACAGTAAATAGAAAATTGATTGGCAATGAATGTGAAAATGCATCACAGCAAAAAGCATGCTTTAAACTTAAAAGCTTGACATCAAATTTCTGAAATTTCTGATTTGCAGTTCCTAAGAAAAATGCAACAATATTTGTAATTGGACCGACAGACATATGGAAAGGAAAACGAAAACTATTATACCCTCTCCCTTGTAGCATAGGTATCAAAAGTCCTTTCGGAGGTGAGATAGAAACCCCACAAATATATTGTAATTTTTTTCACTTTAGAAGTAACTTCATTTAAATAAAATATTGTGGATTTATTACCTTGTATTTCAGATGAATTAAATAGCACTTTTAGTTTGGTGGAAAATTCACAGTCAATGATATTAAATAAAATACCTTAGTTTTGAGAGCATTACGCCTGAAGAAAGCCTTGCATGATTCACAAGTTATGGCATCAAAGTTATATCCAAGTGCCTTGTCTCCACAGACACCACACACAAGCAATGATCCATCTTTTGGCTTAGGTCTTCTTTTCTGTTCTCTTGCAGACTGTTTCATAGAACTGTCAGGAGAACCATAGTACTGAAAAATATAAAAAGATATAAAAATAGAACTATCGGGGGGAGGGTAGTGCTGAAAAAGATAAAAACAAACAAGTATAGAACTGTCAGGGGAAGGGTAGTACTGAACAAAATTAAAAGATATAAAAATAAAACTGGGCCAACCAGTCAAGATCTTAGGTTCATGATATACATAAAGACAGATACATTTGACATGGTTAGATCGCCATCCTTATTCAAAGTCAGTCCATTATCTTACAGAGTTACAAAGTCCAAGTCTGTAAAATTAATTTTATTTCAAGAAAGTAGTCTTAGTTGTATCTTCTTCTCATTAAGGGGTATTGAAAAGTGATACTTTTTTTCATGTGCTGTTGTCCTCTATATAAATAAAGGGAGATATGGTAATTTGTCAGTGAGACATCAACCCAACAACACAACTAAATTTCAGCTATTGTGAGCACTGAAGGGTAAAGTTTGCTTTCATTTTGCAATGTGAACTTAAAATTTATATTAAGCAAGTAACAGATTTAGGCAATATTTTGATTTGGAGTTATCTTCCTTTGTCCATAATTGTAATTGAACCTATTTTTAGAACAGAAAGATTCATACACCATTCACAACTTAAGTGATTTTCAATAACATAGTTTTCTTGACAAGTCTGGTAATACACACACACATCATTTCGTAGCTTGATTATCTGAGTAAATGTGCAAAAATTAAAACATTGACATAAACCCATATCATAGAATGCATCCATGCATATGAAGTTTAATCATCCATGCATATGAAGTTTAATCATCCCTGCATATAAAGTTTAATCACTAACATATAATGTTTACACAATTACATTATTCAAATTAACAAAAATGATTTAATTAAACTTTGAAAAGAGATTGTGTCAGAACAGATTTTGGAACTTACTCCAGAATGTTTGTTGCTGATTGATAAAATCTACTCAGACATGTTACAGTTCCCTACATGGCTTTATACTGTTGTGGGACAACAATCTGCTTTGACATTATTATATTTGCTGATAATCATGTCAAGCAATTGCTTATAATTAAGATTAAGATGCCTATGACTGACTTTACCATGTTCCTCTGAAACATTAAGATTTTCAGCTGCTCTACGACACAATCTACTTTGACAGAAAAGATTTAGAAATGTTACAATCTCAAGGTCTGTCTATCTTAAAATAAAGTATGTCACTAGAATCGGGTATAACAAGACAAGATAATCTCCCATATCAAGGCAAGGTAATTACATTTTCTGTGTCTAGTAATAAATTTGTCTGGACACAGTGTAAAATCTGCATTCTGACCATAAATGCACTGGATTACAGTCACTTATTAAGGCGGAAAAAAATGTTGTTCTAAACTTTGAAGTAGACTTGCTGAAGAGAGCAGTAAAATAAAATTGTACAATTATGTTGAATGATGAACACTATAGATCATTTAAGTCAAAAGTTGTAGAATTGAACTCTTGTTGGTGATGAAGGAAAACAATAGCAAGATGTTGAATATGCTCAAGAAAGATTAATGGGGGTCAAAGAAAAAGCAATTGAACAAGAAAGGGTTGAAAAGGTTGCAATGATTAAAAAGGTCAAGCAAAAAGCTCCTAACTTATAGAACTGAAGGGGTGAAGAAAAATTAAGGATAAAGTAAGATGTGATTGAAATCAAGTTTTTTGGCCTCATATGAGATGCAGAATACGGACTTAACTACAAAAAGATGTAAATGTTTGTATTCAAATCAAATCTGTCAAGTTGTTGGAACCAAGTAAAAGGCTGTCAAACAACTTTAAAGATATAAAACAGCGACTGGTCTGAATTAAATAAAAAGCTGTTGAAAACACAAATATACAAAAAGCTGTATGATAAGGCCATCTAAGGATGTGTATAAAATTCAAATTTGAAAAAACCAAGCAGAAAATAAATTCTTCATACAAAATAGAGGATAAATTTTACTTCATGTAAAATTCAGACCAGCCGCTGTTTTATATGTTCAACAAATTCAATTCTAATAAATTTTATTGTTTGCATTCAAATATGAATCAAATGTTGGTGTTGTTTGACCCAACCTCCTGACAACAGTTTGTCTCTTATAATTTTTTTTTTTTTTTTTTTAAATTGATAGAAATATAAAAGAAAGCATGATCAGACTAGATTTAGGGAGATTAAGTATTTATATGGTAAGTGATTTTTCATCACTTTGTGTGTTTATAATCCCCTATCTATCTTTGTCTTGTCACAAAAAAAATATGTGATATATTTATTTACAGCTTTAGAACAACCAGTACCAAGCTGTTCTTCAGTCAACAATGACAATGGTACAGAAATTCAATCTTATCAACATATTTTATCCTCGCTTTTTATTTGCATTACATTGCACAAGTCACTGTAGAGCAATTATGTCATAAAATGTTAAATACATCCAAGGTCTTAGTTTAGTATATATCTAAATCAACTTTAGAACCAGGAGGTCCCCTGAGGGCTCTATTTTGCCTAAAAATGAACTTCTACAAAATCATACCATTTTAGCATAAAAATAATTGATAGATCAGTATGAAGTTAAAATTGAAGGTCTTTAAAAATGTGATGAATTTGCTCAGAGATTTGAAAGATATTTATTTCACACTCTTTATTTGATGGTCCAAAAGTTGAATGAAAATACATACATTCTAAATCTGCTCTTAATATCTTAAGTGTTATGTGAAGTTGTCAGAGTGTGGGAATACTGATTTAGTATGAGATTAAGTATGTATATCCTTGGAAATGAAAACAATAATGAAAATTGATGAAGTTTTCACGAAATATTTCCTCTGTTTTTACTCTACCCACTTAAAACTGGAAAAACTTGATATCATTCAAATGTTTAATTATCCATCAGATTTGAAAATTTATTTAAATTGGTCAAAACCAATAAAAAAGTTGAAATTGTCTACGTAATATAACATTATGTTTTATGGACCAACTCATTTCATATATGATTCAACACCCCGCATGTAATTTTCACAGATTTTTTTAGCCAATATTTTTCAACCATGCATATGTTATCAAAAAAAGAGGTGGAATGTACCAAGGGGACAATCAAAACTCATAAGACAACAAGAAACTGATAACACCATGATGATGAAAAGACAAACAAGTCAACAAGAACTGGTAGAACCATGATGATGAAAAGACAAACAAGTCAACAAGAACTGGTAGCACCATGATGATGAAAAGACAAACAAGTCAACAAGAACTGATAGCACCATGATGATGAAAAGACAAACAAGTCAACAAGAAACTGATAGCACCATGATGATGAAAAGACAAACAAGTCAACAAGAACTGATAGAACCATGATGATGAAAAGACAAACAAGTCAACAAGAACTGATAGAACCATGATGATGAAAAGACAAACAAGTCAACAAGAAACTGATAGCACCATGATGATGAAAAGACAAACAAGTCAACAAGAACTGGTAGCACCATGATGATGAAAAGACAAACAAGTCAACAAGAAACTGATAGCACCATGATGATGAAAAGACAAACAAGTCAACAAGAAACTGATAGCACCATGATGATGAAAAGACAAACAAGTCAACAAGAACTGATAGCACCATGATGATGAAAAGACAAACAAGTCAACAAGAAACTGATAGCACCATGATGATGAAAAGACAAACAAGTCAACAAGAACTGATAGCACCATGATGATGAAAAGACAAACAAGTCAACAAGAAACTGATAACACCATGATGATGAAAAGACAAACAAGTCAACAAGAAACTGATAACACCATGATGATGAAAAGACAAACAAGTCAACAAGAACTGATAGCACCATGATGATGAAAAGACAAACAAGTCAACAAGAACTGATAGCACCATGATGATGAAAAGACAAACAAGTCAACAAGAAACTGATAGCACCATGATGATGAAAAGACAAACAAGTCAACAAGAAACTGATAACACCATGATGATGAAAAGACAAACAAGTCAACAAGAACTGATAGCACCATGATGATGAAAAGACAAACAAGTCAACAAGAACTGATAGCACCATGATGATGAAAAGACAAACAAGTCAACAAGAACTGGTAGCACCATGATGATGAAAAGACAAACAAGTCAACAAGAACTGGTAGCACCATGATGATGAAAAGACAAACAAGTCAACAAGAACTGGTAGCACCATGATGATGAAAAGACAAACAAGTCAACAAGAAACTGATAACACCATGATGATGAAAAGACAAACAAGTCAACAAGAAACTGATAACACCATGATGATGAAAAGACAAACAAGTCAACAAGAACTGGTAGCACCATAATGATGAAAAGACAAACAAGTCAACAAGAACTGGTAGCACCATAATGATGAAAAGACAAACAAGTCAACAAGAAACTGATAACACCATGATGATGAAAAGACAAACAAGTCAACAAGAACTGATAGCACCATGATGATGAAAAGACAAACAAGTCAACAAGAACTGGTAGAACCATGATGATGAAAAGACAAACAAGTCAACAAGAAACTGATAGCACCATGATGATGAAAAGACAAACAAGTCAACAAGAACTGATAGCACCATGATGATGAAAAGACAAACAAGTCAACAAGAAACTGATAGCACCATGATGATGAAAAGACAAACAAGTCAACAAGAAACTGATAGCACCATGATGATGAAAAGACAAACAAGTCAACAAGAACTGGTAGAACCATGATGATGAAAAGACAAACAAGTCAACAAGAAACTGATAGCACCATGATGATGAAAAGACAAACAAGTCAACAAGAACTGACAAAAAACAAAAGAAAACTAAAGACTAAACAATATTATATCTGCTTTGAGGATCTTTTCTTTTTCTCAAAAGTAAAACATTGTGTTGTCAACACACCTAGAAATATTACATATTATGGAAGTTAATGATGATCTGATAGATGTCACTGCTAACAACAGAAGATGCGAGTATATGTTGTTAGCAGTGACATCTATCAATAAAAAAAAAGTTACCCAAATAAAAGAACGCACACAAGACGTTCTACAATAGACAGTAGACTATGTCATATGTCATTTAAGCTATAATCTTTGAATGTTTGCCCATGATAGACTCCCACGACACAAACCTGCTGAGATCATGAGATTTACTTTTATCAACAACAGAACCAATTACATGCATAGTACTTCCTTTTCCCATTTTAGATGACCACTCAGTACATTGTTTAGGTTATACACAAATGCGTTCTACAGGTATATAATTTAAAAATATAAATCAAATCAAATATCAAAAGGAAATAACTTTCACTGAGTGTTAAATTCTTATAAAGTTATATACGACTGAAGATGGAGAGAAAAAAAGGAAGGTACCAAGAAGACGTTCACAACTCAATATTTTATAGTTGAATAGAAATTGGCAACATCATGGCCAAAAAGGGAAGATGGGATAAGACAAACAAGTTTACAAAACACTACATAGAAAACTATAGAATCATTTAATGAGCAACATGATCTGAAAAAATTGTTAAAATCTTAAAAACATAAAGTCTTCATAGAACAAGCATTGGGTACAAAATGTGATAAATTTATTCAAGTAATCTTAAGTTATGCATGATGAGACATGATTGGATGGGAAAATGGATAGATTGAATATGATATAATATAATATGTCTGTCATTGACAAGCACATACTTTTTTTTTTTCAAATGTGCTCCAAGCTAATTTCTGGTACTTATTTTTTTTTAATCAAAGGTAAAAAAAGTAAAAAAATAATGTCCTATTAAAAATTGATTGATATCATATGTAAGAAAATTATGGTACTTGGTTGAATCATAGCATTTGTTTGGTACTTAGGTGCATCTATCTTACATAAACTACTGGTACTATACCCAAAGGAAGACATTGTAAGAATATTTCTCATTATAACTAGAAACATGTTGTTACACAGAAACAAATAAAGTTCACAATTAGATATAATCATGATGGCACTAACAGTAACTGAGAAAGACAGGTAATACCCAGAAGTGTGATTATAAAACTATCTTTTAACACAACCCATGATCATATATATATATATATATTATATTAGCTATGGATAAGTTGTGGCAAATAAACTATTATTCTGTGTGAACTATTATTATAACAAGACTACTACTCACATGTCAAAATATCAAAACAAGAGGCAAAAAAAAACCTAAAAAGTTAGTAAAACATTGTCTTTTATAAGGGGTCAGCCAATCAATGGTTTCTGTTATCTTGCCATTCTTATAGATCTTGTACACCGATCATTTTCCTGACAATGGTTAACATTGTCAGCTAGATGCCCATGGTTAACACTGTTGAACTCTTGCCCATGGTATACACTGTCAAATGCTTGCCGATGGTAAACACTGTCAAATGCTTGCCGATGGTAAACACTGTCAAAAATTTGCCCAAAGTAAACACTGTCAAATGCTTGCCAATGATACACATTCCCATTCTTAATACCCTGTCAAATAATTAACCATAGCGTGTAAACCATGTCACTTTTTCCATAATACACACAATAATCAAACTCTGCCAACGACATGCATGGCACATTTAACCGTTAAGCCACAGTCAATCGCTTAAGTACTGTAATACTTAATAGAACTCTAGCCAATTACACCAATATACAAAATTCTCTATGTCAGCTCTACAAGTAAAGTTTTTTAAACTCTAAGTTGGCCTAACTAAAAGAGTCTTGACAACAGTGCACTGACAATTTGAATTATCTGTTTACCAAACAGTTAAGTCTCATGGGAGTTTTTCCTTGTAATGATGTGTGATTGATCTACCAATCGAATAAAAAGTACAGATCAATACAATATACAATACACACAATAATCGGTCAATCTGTCTCTGGCACTGTACAAGTATAAAATACAATACACACAATAATGTGTCATATGACTGTCTCTGGCACTGTACAAGTATAAAATACAACACACACAATAATGTGTCAGTTAACTGTCTCTGGCACTGTACAAGTATAAAATACAACACACACAATAATGTATCCAACTGTCTCTGGCACTGTACAAGTATAAAATACAAAACACAATAATGTGTCATATGACTGTCTCTGGTACTGTACAAGTATAAAATACAACACACACAATAAAGTATCCAACTGTCTCTGGCACTGTACAAGTATAAAATACAACACACACAATAATGTGTCATATGACTGTCTCTGGCACTGTACAAGTCTAAAATACAACACACACAATAATGGGTCATTTAACTGTCTCTGGCACTGTACAAGTTTAAAATACAACACACACAATAATGTGTCAGTTAACTGTCTCTGGCACTGTACAAGTTTAAAATACAACACACACAATAATGTGTCCAACTGTCTCTGGCACTGTACAAGTTTAAAATACAACACACACAATAATGTGTCCAACTGTCTCTGGCACTGTACAAGTATAAAATACAACACACACAATAATATGTCATTTAACAGTCTCTGGCACTGTACAAGTTTAAAATACAACACACACAATAATGTGTCCAACTGTCTGGCACTGTACAAGTTTAACTTGCTTTCAGGACTGTCTCTGGCACTGTACCAGTACAAAATACAACACTCACAATAATGTAACAAATTGTCTCTGGCAGAGTACAAGCAGAAAATACAACACACAATAATGTGTCACTTAACTGTCTCTGGCACTGTACCAGTACAAAATACAACACACACAAAAATGCGTCATTTAACTGTCTCTGGCAGTATACTAGTATAAAATACAACACACACAATAATGTGTCATTTAACTGTCTCTAGCACTGTACAAGAAAAAAACACAATAAACACAATTATATGTCAAATGTCTTTTGCTTTTGTCTGGTAACTAATCTAGGATTCCTGTGTACATAGCATTCATCATATATAAGCCATGTTTGACTTAATGATACTTTGTTAAAAATCCTGAAGTACACAGGATTCAAACACTGCCCCGTACAAATAAGCCAAAATGTATGCAAATCCTTATTAAAACTTTCTAGTATTTAAATATTTTGACCTATTGTGTAAAATAGTTATTCACATATATGCTATTTAACAAAAAGCTCAATTATTTTGAAAAAGAAGGCCAATTAATTCTAACAAAAAAATTGCCTTATCTCATTGACAAGAAAGACTAAAATAACAAAATAAAGAAATAAATCTTTATGTATTATAATAATGCAAATATTATTCTGACAGTCCTCAGTCCAAGTATAAATGTGTTTGGTTCAAATGAATTACAATATGACATTCAGACAGGATATACAATCAAATGACACATTTATATTTACAATGCCAATACAACTTAACTTCCAACACAATAAGGGCACATTTTACAACAGAGACAATAAACGTATGCCTTGAATAAATAAATATAAATTTAAGGCTCCTTTGATTTAGGATATATATAGATATTATATTGTTTAACCCTTAACTAAGTCAAAAGACATCATAACCCAAAAAGAAACATCTGATATTTATCTTCCTTAACAGTTATCTATGGACTGCTGTAAGGACATTAAACATTACGAGAATCATCAGACATTTGTCTATCCTTAACAATAATCTATGGAGAGCCATAAGGATCTAAAAAAAAAAGGTAAAAAAAAGTCCCAAAGGTAATAGTTAAACTGAGAAGGAACATTAGTCAATTATAGAAACTAATGAAAAATCTATGGAGCTGCCATTATGACCAAATGAAATGAGAAACATGTATAAATGTTTTCCTCTTCAAGTATATATGGAGGGCAAAAAAAAATTAATGGGAAAATTTTCATTTGATTCCTTTGGGAACTGAATAGTACAAGGGGAGATAACTGATTAAATCTCTCTGAATTAATGGAGAGATATTGCTACCACCTTGTTCCAATTTTATTTTTCTATGTTTCTGGAGACCATGCTAGCAATGATGAATAAAATAATGCGATAATAAAAAAATCCCTAAAATCTTCATAATCTACAAATGTATGAATTAAAGTCATTGTTTCATTGTTGTATTATTGACACATTTTCTGTGATATGATCAAGACTTATTAAGTTTGTGTCCCACAACAATGTTTATTATTGATAGAACCAATGAAGAATGATCACCTCCAGGATTCATGCTTCACCAGTTCTCATAATGGATATTAAACATTGATGACGACCTCAAGCATGTGTTGGATATACAAGTATAAAAAGGTAGCATTTTGAAAACAGAACCATATAGATTTATGATTTATAATGAAATTGAAATAATTCATACATAGGAAATTAAGAACTTTGGTATCATCTTGGAATTTAGTAATAATTTCCTATTGAGTAAAAAACACTTTGATTAAAACCGCTTTTGTAAGTAAATATATTAGGAAATTTTCAATTCTATAATTTTCGCTAACATAATTTATAATTTTACTGCAAACTTTGCTGTATGCAATAAACTGCTTCGCCGAGTGCAGCTGGATACGACCGCAGAGGTCCAACCCTGAACAGTTGGGGCAAAAATGGACACAATATTCAAGCTTGATACAGGTCTGAATTTGGATTGTAATTAAATAGTTGACACATTATAGGTTTCTGACACAATAAATGTAGTCAAAGAACTTCAAATTGGTTGTATGACTTGAATTTATATTCAATTAAAGATTTCTTGCTGTTGTGCAATACACTGTGCTGTTGCGCAATACTTAGTAAATCTGTTTTCAGACTATATACAAAGAATTAGCAAAATAAATTGTGACCCCCAATTTTTTCTTTGGAAAATTGACAATTTCTTAAATCTTGAGGAAAAAAAATTGACCCCCCCCTTCCAAAAAATTAATTTCGCAGTCGTATAAAAATAAATTCACTGTGACTCTGAATGTATTGAACAGGGCTGTATAAATATGAAACACAACTTTCTAAGGCCCAAAACCACCAACAAAACTCAATGTAGAAAATATCCATATGAATGGTGCTTCATTTTATCGACCTGCATTTTTTCTCCGGCATAAGGATCGACATTGTGTCACAGATAAATCAATATTTTCTTTATATATTGATGATGCTAACACAATTAAGTCTCTGATGATTATACAGAAATCCAAAAGCCAAATAAAGAATTCAAGTTCCAATAAATCTGCCATGATTTCAATTTTACAGCAAGGAGCTTTAAAGTCCTTAACCCTCTTATTTGAACAACAGATATGTTACATCTGTTGTTGTCACAATTCTCAGTCAGAGTGACGGTCCCTATTCATATTGACCTGTCAACAGATATGTTACTTGTCATTGAGCAACACAACAAGTACCACTGGCAAAGCAAAAACAGCACTTAATTTCTGCAGCACCTGAGTTCACACCCTGTGTGTGTGTGTGTGTGTGTGTGTGTGTGTGTGTGTGTGTGTGTGTGTGTGTGTGTGTGTGTGTGTGTGTGGATATGGGGGGGGGTGACTAGGTATCGTAAGACTGTCTGTGTTATGTTTGTAGACTTTTATTATTCTTTCAAGTATTGTGGTGTTATGACATAATATTTTTTAATGATCCTCAACACCTTCTAACCTTTTTCTTTTGATTAAATCAAATGAATCAGGTTAATATTGTTATATATTAGCTTGTAAATAATTCCATATTATTTTAGTTCTTAATACTTTCTTTGTTCTAGAAATAGCATTATAAAGACACATAATGCTTAGCAATTATGTCAGAAAACATAATATTACAAAAACAGGAGACTATATAAATAATGAGCTCTTAATGTGCATATTGTGAATTTCAGAGGTTTTACCTTGATTCTTTTCGGCAGTAAGTTTCTTTACTAACTCAAGGACTAATTTGTCCTAATTTTATAAGATTTTAGAATATTTTTTTCACTACATATTTACTGTATTAAAACAATAGTTTAAGGGTTATAGAAATTGAGAGAAAGGTCAGTCACTTGTTTTACATTCCATTTTATGGTTGGGAGGTTAGCTATTATATAAAAGTTAATAATATGATGAATGATATTAACATCAGATTCCATTCACACATCAGTTAATTTCAACATATATTTTTGGATGAGTTTGTTATTTTTCAAATTTCAACCATGGTCAACAATGTTATAACAAGCTCGGCCAAGGTTAAATGTGGGTGGTCAACCTTGCCACATTTCACAAGGGTAGAAATTATATTAGGCATTGCTGATAAAAATGTCTTCCCATAAATTATTCAAGGAGGGGGGGTTCCAATTGAGTTTCCAAAATGACACTATGTTCCTGCATGTATGTTGATGAAAACAAATTGTTTGCTTACAATGCTAGTCAAAAAGAAAACAGACACACAGTACTAATCTAAGCAGCTCCATCTATGAGTTAAAGCACAGTTACTGAAAGCTTAAGTTAAAAGCTAATTACAACTAATAGATAATGGTTTTTTCTCTCAGACTTATAAAATATCTATTAGTAACATCCATATCCAATGAATTTAGACAAAAAATTCATCAAAAGCAACTTGAAAAAAATAGCAACATATGAAAGAAAAGTTAAAATTATCATTAAAGGAAAATAACTTCAATAACGAGTTGACTGAAGATTCCAGCCATTATGGCTGATTTTTGGATCTTGTCTTGCTGATCATTTGTGCTATTTAAAGTTCTACAGTTTTCAAGATAATAGACAACAACAGGGGGAAAATGTGAAAAATCGTCATTAAAAGGCAATAACTTCAATAAGGAGTCATAACTAAAGATTTCATTTGTAAATCTTGTCTTGCTGATCTTTTTTGCTATATAAAGTTTCTATCTATCTCTTATACTTTTTAAGATAATAGTCTAAATGCAAAAAATTGGTAAAAATCGTCATTAAAGGTCTAATCAGGAGTCCACTGAAGACTTCAGCTATGTTGATTTATTTGTAGATCTTGTCTTGCTGATCATTTTTGCTTTTAAAAGTTTCTGTCTATCTATTATAATTTTCGAGATAATAGGCAAACATTTTCTTAAATGATAAAATTTGTCATTTAAGGGCAGTAACTCCTACAAGACGTTGTCTGCCAGTTTTGATGTTTATGGACAATAGGTAGAGCACAAAATTATGAACATTTTTGTCCATGTCAGATTTTCTCTATTTATAGCGATTTTCAATATAATAGGCAAAACTAGCATTTTACTTTATGTTCTATTTTTAGCCATGTCAGCCATCTTGGTTGGCAAGCAAGGTCATCGGACACATCTTTCAAACTAGATACCCCAATGATGATTGTGGTTAGATTTAGCCTAGTAAGTTTCAGAGAAGAAGATCTTTGTAAAAGTTAACACACATCGACGGACGATGGAAGCCAAGTGATGAGAAAAGCTCACTTGGCCCCTGGGCCCGGTGAGCTAAAAATGACATCATGTGCATGCAGCAAAAAATTTCCTCTACATGCCCAGTTATATATATTCCATACAAACCATTACTATAATGTTATAAAATGTCATCTAACTAAATGTTTTATAACAAAGAATATAATGATACACTAAGATCTATCCCCCCCTAAGCCCTTTCATTAGCTTTCTAATTTCTTCAGAACATAAAAGAAAATTGCCAATTGACGTCATAAGTCATTTGAAAACATAGTTAATTTTTCATATCATTGCATCTGTTCAATGATATGTTATTTGTTCCAAGTTTATGGTAAACGTGAGATGGTCTAGTTAATGCTTTCACGGAGCTAAGATAATACTTGTGCTGGTTCAAATATGATGATTCAAAGAAAAGTTTTCCTGTGAGCAGAAAAACATTAAAAAGTAAAAGTATGAATCAAAACTGTATTTTTCAATAACAAAATGCAGAATAAATTTACTGCTAAGCTTCCCTTTTATACTTTGCATATAAATTAAGTTATATTAGGAAATGGTTAAGATTGACAAATCAATGAGTTTTTGTGAAAGAAAGACTCTGCAGTGAGTGATATACCACACCTACACATTACTCTGAAATATTTCCAGTCAACAGAACAGGATTGACTGATTACCATTAACTAAAACACTATCATAATTAATGTGTTTTTAATTTCTCTTTATGCCAAACTGTTTGTTCAATCAGTTACTGTCATAATTCAATTTTCTTACATAATTGAAGCTGCTTGAAATTTTCTGAAAAATGCAAAACTTCATCTGTCTAAAACTGTATCTTACTAACAGCCTGTGAGACTATACAGACACACAGAAGTAAAAAAAAATTGTCCGAGCTTTAAGTACAACAAAACCAAGCCATTATAACCTTTTTCTTAAATACATGTACTGTCACATCTTCTAACATACGTATTATAACTGTCAATTTGTACTTCAACCATGAAATAAAAGATTTATCGAATACTCAACTATAAAATAATATTACTCTACCGTGGGTCTTCAAGTTGGTTTACTTTGGCACGGGTTATAATCAAACTAAGACTTGAACAATGGGCCATTCTATCTAATATCTGATAAAGGGGTGGATGGTTATAACCATGTTAAAGACCCCCTAAGAAAATTGTCAGGCAAATTTCAATCCCTCAGATGCTTAGTTTTAAACCCCTCATATGCCAATCGTGCTGTCTAAACCCCTCATTTTTACATATATAGTAAAGAAAAGACCCCTCAGAAACAAAATATGGGTACTCCGCAGATATATTATGAGCCAATCGGTACCCTAAGAAATGACTGTTGATACCCTCAGAAAAAACCATCCACCCACCTTTTCAGATAAAAGTGGAATGGTCCAATTATTTCATTCTCTGCAGAAGTGACAGACACAGTGCATGTACTGAGTGAAGTTTTGTTGGTTTCTGGTTGAAAAAGAGTTGCAAAGTATGACAGAGAAGATGTAACTGATAGTACATTAATAATAAAATGTCAACACTGCTACACAAAATGGTAGTAAAGAATATCCACAAGTTTTCAGAGATTACAATATAAAGTTTGAAGATGCTCCAAAAAGTAATTAGTATAGACCCTCTCTATGATATTGACATGACTGCCTCAATGACATTTACAGCTATACATTTTATGATTCATTCTGTCTAGTTCAAGGTAACACTCTAAAAAGAAACTCTTCATAAAACATAAGTATCACACCTTTATAAGCTTGATGTAGATCTTGTCTTGCTGATCATTTTGCTTTAAAAGTTTCTGTCTATCTATTATAATTTTCGAGATAATAGGCAAACATTTTCTTAAATGATAAAATTTGTCATTTAAGGGCGGTAACTCCTACAAGACGTTGTCTGCCAGTTTTGATGTTTATGGACAATAGGTAGAGCACAAAATTATGAACATTTTGTCCATGTCAGATTTTCTCTATTTATAGCGATTTTCAATATAATAGGCAAAACTAGCATTTTACTTTATGTTCTATTTTAGCCATGTCAGCCATCTTGGTTGGCAAGCAAGGTCATCGGACACATCTTTCAAACTAGATACCCCAATGATGATTGTGGTTAGATTTAGCCTAGTAAGTTTCAAAGGAGAAGATCTTTGTAAAAGTTAACACACATCGACGGACGATGGAAGCCAAGTGATATGAAAAGCTCACTTGGACCCTGGACCAGGTGAGCTAAAATGACATCATGTGCATGCAGCAAAAAATTTTCTACATGCCCAGTTATACATATTCCACACAAACCATTACTATAATGTTATAAAATGTCATCTAACTAAATGTTTTATAACAAAGAATATAATGATACACTAAGATCTATCCCCCCCTAAGCCCTTTCATTAGCTTTCTAATTTCTTCAGAACATAAAAGAAAATTGCCAATTGACGTCATAAGTCATTTGAAAACATAGTTAATTTTTCATATCATTGCATCTGTTCAACTGATATGTTATTTGTTCCAAGTTTATGGTAAACGTGAGATGGTCTAGTTAATGCTTTCACGGAGCTAAGATAATACTTGTGCTGGTTCAAATATGATGATTCAAAGAAAAGTTTTCCCGTGAGCAGAAAAACATTAAAAAGTAAAAGTATGAATCAAAACTGTATTTTTCAATAACAAAATGCAGAATAAATTTACTGCTAAGCTTCCTTTTTATACTTTGCATATAAATTAAGTTATATTAGGAAATGGTTAAGATTGACAAATCAATGAGTTTTTGTGAAAGAAAGACTCTGCAGTGAGTGATATACCACACCTACACATTACTCTGAAATATTTCCAGTCAACAGAACAGGATTGACTGATTACCATTAACTAAAACACTATCATAATTAATGTGTTTTTAATTTCTCTTTATGCCAAACTGTTTGTTCAATCAGTTACTGTCATAATTCAATTTTCTTACATAATTGAAGCTGCTTGAAATTTTCTGAAAAATGCAAAACTTCATCTGTCTAAAACTGTATCTTACTAACAGCCTGTGAGACTATACAGACACACAGAAGTAAAAAAATTGTCCGAGCTTTAAGTACAACAAAACCAAGCCATTATAACCTTTATCTTAAATACATGTACTGTCACATCTTCTAACATACGTATTATAACTGTCAATTTGTACTTCAACCATGAAATAAAAGATTTATCGAATACTCAACTATAAAATAATATTACTCTACCGTGGGTCTTCAAGTTGGTTTACTTTGGCACGGGTTATAATCAAACTAAGACTTGAACAATGGGCCATTCTATCTAATATCTGATAAAGGGTGGATGGTTATAACCATGTTAAAGACCCCTAAGAAAATTGTCAGGCAAATTTCAATCCCTCAGATGCTTAGTTTTAAACCTCATATGCCAATCGTGCTGTCTAAACCCCTCATTTTTACATATATAGTAAAGAAAAGACCCCTCAGAAACAAAATATGGGTACTCCGCAGATATATTATGAGCCAATCGGTACCCCTAAGAAATGACTGTTGATACCCCTCAGAAAAAAAACCATCCACCCACCTTTTCAGATAAAAAGTGGAATGGTCCAATTATTTCATTCTCTGCAGAAGTGACAGACACAGTGCATGTACTGAGTGAAGTTTTGTTGGTTTCTGGTTGAAAAAGAGTTGCAAAGTATGACAGAGAAGATGTAACTGATAGTACATTAATAATAAAATGTCAACACTGCTACACAAAATGGTAGTAAAGAATATCCACAAGTTTTCAGAGATTACAATATAAAGTTTGAAGATGCTCCAAAAAGTAATTAGTATAGACCCTCTCTATGATATTGACATGACTGCCTCAATGACATTTACAGCTATACATTTTTATGATTCATTCTGTCTAGTTCAAGGTAACACTCTAAAAAAGAAACTCTTCATAAAACATAAGTATCACACCTTTATAAGCTTGACCTTGAAGCAGAGATTTTTTTAACCTTGTTTATAATTTTCTACAATGGTAACCTGATATTTCGGTGAAGATCTGATGTACAGCTTTCTGCACTGATTTCACTCCACCTAAGGCTTAATTAATTGTAGGGTATACATTAGCTAAACTTATATCTAGCTAATTAAACTGACAAATAACAGTTTTTTCTACATAACTGTCAAAAGAACCCAACACTATACCATAAAAATATCATGACATCAAAGAAAGATGATGGAGAATGTAACATGTAAATAAACAGCAATAACCACTGCTGATCTCCAAATTGAGTGTTTTTGTTTTCCCTAAATAAGTCATGCTGATTTTTCAAACAGTAGGCTTTAATTGTGCCACGAATAAAGTTTTTCTGTTTATTGATAACTATTAAAATCTGCCAGAAGATAAAAGACCAAAATTTTAAAGTAGATTGCTATTTCTCTAGCTGTACCTACAGGCTTGTACAACAAAAAATCTACCTTTCCATCAAATTTTAATCTATTTGAAATTTGGAAGTTTGGAAGCTTCCATGAAAAATATAATTTGGTTTCAAAAATTATAAGGTCCACATATATTTAGAAATAAATAACCAATTGTCCTAAATAATTATTGACTTCAAATTCTGTTTTTCCATTCTGAAGTTTGTACCATTACTCTCACATTCATTTTACTTGGATGAGCATTATAACTTATTTATTCCACTCTTGAAGTTTAGTCTCTTTTCCAGTTTTGATATACAGCTTTGATTACTTATAAACAGATATACATTGACTGATTGCAAGCTATAAAATGATAAATTTTCCTTTAGCTTCAAACATGCCCTTACAATGAACTAATTTTATACTGCCCTTTATATGAAGTAGATATGTCCTCATTTTTGTCACCATAAACTAACATATGCAAATAAGGTTCTATAAATCATGCTGAACATTTATTTTCTGTATTAAATTTCTATGGTATAAAACTGTGAATTATGGGATGTCTCTCCCAGGAGAAAACAAAGATGACATAAGACATCAACATGTGTGATCAGATATTTTTCAACTAAAAGTATAACCCAAATTAAAAAAAATCCTATCTTTATAAAGTTAACAAACTGCATCATTCCAAACAATTTTGATTTCTTATATACATATGCAATGTTCTCCTTCTTTTTAAAGCTTCCTGCACCTGACAATAGTCTGACTTGACGCACTGCTTCATGCAATTCCCTTAGTTTTAAAATGTTTGTTATCGTGATTTGTATCTTCTTAATCGATTTATGAGATTGAAACATCTCTGTTGCCTAAATTTTTGACCCTTTTTTTTTTTTAAAGATTCTTCAAATCAACCATTATTTTCTTATGAAAAACTGGTTATTTGCATGAATTTTCTTAGTCTTAGTTTAAGGACCATATATAACTCTGCAAAAAAAATTCATCAGAACCAAACAAATTTAGATCTTGATCTGTTACTTGTCATGGTGTAAACTATAAAAACAAATATCAAATCAATATTTTCAAGCATGACAAAAAAAGTGTGGAAAACTGGTTATTTGCATGAATTTTCTAAGTCAAAGGACCATAGCTCTGCAAAAAAATTTTCTGAACCAAACAAAATTCAAACTTGATCTGTAACTTGTCATGATGAAACTGTATACCAAATATCAAATCAATATCTTCAAGCATGATGAAAAAAAATGCAGAAAACTGATTACTTGCCTGAATTTTCTAAGTCCAAGGACCATAACTCTGCACAAAATCATCTGATCGGAACAATATTAGAACTTGATCTAACTTGTCAAGGCAAAACTATATACCAAATATCAAATCAATATCTTCAAGCATGACCAAAAAAAGTGCAGAAAACTAATTTCTTGCATTAATTTTCGAAGTCCAAGGACCATAACTCTGCACAAACTCATCAGACCTTAACAAAATTCAAATTTGATCTGTAACTGGTCATGATTATACTAAATACCAAATATCAAATCAATATCTTTAAGCATGAAGAAATAAAATGTTCAAAACGCAGCTTGATAACGACCGCAGAGGTCGAACCCTGAACAGTTGGGGCAAGTATGGACACAACATTCAAACTTGATACAGCTATGAATTTGGATTGTGATTAAATATTTGACACAGCATAGGTTTCTGACACAGAATGAATGTGGTCTAAGAACTAAAAATTTTAAATTGGACATTCACCTATTATGGTCCAATATCCAAAATCTAAATACATGGTAAGATTCAGCATATCAAAGAACCCTAAGAGTTCAATTTTGATGAAATCAAACAAAGTTTAATTTTGGACCCTTTTGACCTCAATGTGGACAAAGTTGATAACGGGGCCCAAAATCAAAAATCTAAATACATGGTTAGATTCAGCATATCAAAGAACCCTATATATTCAATTTTTGTTGAAATCAAACAAAAGTTTAATTTTGGACCCTTTGACCTCAATGTGGACAAAGTTGATAACGGGGCCCAAAAATCAAAAATCTAAATACATGGTTAGATTCAGCATATCAAAGAACCCATATATTCAATTTTGTTGAAATCAAACAAAGTTTAATTTTGGACCCTTTGACCTCAATGTGGACCAACTTGAAAACTGGGCCCAATAATCAAAAATTTAAAGACATGTTTAGATTCAGCATATCAAAGAACCCTAAGAATTCAATTTTGTTAAAATCAAACTAAGTTTAATTTTGGACCCTTTGGACCTTAATGTGGAATAATTTGATAAACAGGACCAAAATTAAGAATCTAAATACATGGTTAGATTCAGCATATCAAAGAACCCCATATATTCAGTTTTTGTTGAAATCAAACAAAGTTTAATTTTGGACCCCAATTTGGACCAACTTGAAAAACTGGGCCCATAATCAAAAATCTAAATACATGATTAGATTCAGCATATTAAAGAACCTAAGAATTCAATTTTGTTAAAATCAAACTAAGTTTAATTTTGGACCTTTGGACCTTAATGTAGACCAATTTGAAAACAGGACCAAAAATTAAGAATCTAAATACACGGTTAGATTAGGCATATCAAAGAACCCCAATAATTCAATTTTTGATGAAATCAAACAAAGTTTAATTTGGACCCTTTGGACCTCAATGTGGACCAATTTAAAACAGGGCCCAAAATCCAAAAACTTACTACACGGTTAGATTCAGCATATTAAAGAACCCCAAGAATTCAAGAATAAAACCCCATTGAAATTGGTCAAGAAATAAGCAATTTATAGAAGTATCTTCTTTTGCACAATACTGTGCAATTGAATATTCTTGCAATTGCACAATACTACAGCAATTGAATATTTCTTGCTATTGTGCAATACTGTACAATTGACAATTTCTTCCTATTGTGCAATATTGTGCTATTGGATATTTCTTGCTATTGCGCAATACTGTGCAATTGAAGATTTCTTGTTATTGCGCAATACTGTGCAATTGTAAATTTTCTTGCTATTGCACAATACTTATTATATAATAATTCATACATCCTGTTTGGTGTATCTCCTGCCATATCATTATTATTTGCTTTTAAATATAAATCAGAAATAACCAACGTAAAATGGAAAATTTTAAAGAAAAAAAAAGGAAGAAAAGGAAGAAAAGGGAAAAAAACCCCCCAATTTTTGAACCCCTTATGATTCATCACCCCAAACTCAATCCCAGCCTTCAATGAGGTATGGTACCTTGCAGTACAATTTCAGAGAGATCCATACACTTAAACACAAGTTATTGTCTGGAAACTAGAAAATGCTTATTTTGGCCCCTTGGCCCCTAATTCCTAAACGTTTAGGCAACTACCCCAAACTCAATTCCAGCTTTCCTTTGTGATATGGAACCTTGTAGTACAATTTCAGAAAGATCCATACACTTACACAAGTTATTGTCCTGAAACTAGAAAATGCTTATTTTTGCCCCTTTTTGGCCCTAATTCCTAAAATTTTGAGGCAATACCCCCAAAATCAATCCCAGCATTCCCTTTGTGATATGGAACCTTGTGGTACAATGTCAGAGAGATCCATACACTTACACACAAGTTATTGTCTGGAAGTTACAAAATGCTTATTTTTGGCCCCTTGGCCCCTAAATCCTTAACTGTTGGTACCATAACCCCAAAATCAATCCCAACCTTCCTTTTGTGGTATTGAACCTTATGGTAAAATTTCCTAGAGATCCATTTACTTAAACTAAAGTTAGAGTGCGAAAACCAATGTGTTCGGACCTACGATCATACGATCTAGATTTCACCACGCCACGCATAACCTTAATATAATATACCGATTACAAAAATTTTTATGCGGTCGAGCAAAAAGTGTGGAAAACTGATTTGCCAAACTGACTAACGGATGGACAGACAGACAGACAGACAGACAGACAGACAGACAGACAGACAGACAGACAGAGTGCAAACCTATAGTCCCCTTCGACTTCTGGTAGGGGACTTATAAATACAGCATAAGACTGTCAACATAAAATTACTTTCCTGAACTGACCTAAATCTCTCTCATTAGTTAATTAAATTTGCTATCACTAAGTGTAATTCTAAAAGAAGCTTTGATAAGAGGCACCTGCCCTAACTTAATAATAAACTATAACATAAATCAATTCACATATAGGCATATAATCATCATTTTAATTTGAAATATTACATAATAATTCACTGGTAACCTATAAATTAAAATGCATTCATTTCAAAATGTGACTCAAAAATAATTCATTATTTAAGCCTCAGTTACAAAATGTTGTATGGTTTGGTTTTTGGTTATTCCCTACAACTTTTACTTAAACAAGTGAACTGTTGATATCCATTTCTACTTGTATTGTTTCTCTTTCACACTTATCACACATTTCCCATGCTGTTTATACACATAAAACACAGTTAAGCATAATAAACTGAATTTGACATGTGTATATGATGAATATTGGTTACACATACTGGTATTACACACTTACACATTATAAACTGAATTTGACATTATATTAATAACACATAGCTGAGAGGGTGATAAAGCAGATTGTTACCCCCAAAAACATTGTCAACTGGGGCGAAGCCAAGGTTGGCAATGTCTTTTCGAGGGGTAACAATCTGCTCTATCACCCTCTCAGATATGTGTTATTTAATTTATTATACTGACTGTTCTGTTATTACTGTCTATTATATTTCAAATTCAAAGTAATAAACTATGTCGTCTTGTACAATCATCCGTATTTATTGAAACGCACACTTGAGCAAGCGTCTCCGTGAAGGGTAATAGAGTATTTGCCATGGGATAGAGTAAATTGTCTCCCTCGTATTAACCAATCAAAATCTGGCATTTTGACTTGAAGTATAATAAGTGAATTTGATGAATATTGGTTACACATATTACACAGTTATACATGAAACAAGAGTGCACAGGCTGAAATGTCTCACCTTCTTTACTAACCATTGATTTTATGTTGATAGTTCTAAATATAAAGCTTTACTACAAGTAACACATAAACTTAACATGATCCAAGAAAATGAGGTCAAGGTCAGATAAACTAAACGAGAAATACATGTATACCTTACAATCATTCAATAAACCAAACATAGTTGACCTATTGCTTATAGTTTCTAAGAAACAGTCTTAACCAAAAAAACTTAACATTGACCAATGAACCAAGAAAATGAGGTCAATGTCAGATGATACCTGCCAGACAGACATATACACCTTACAATTCTTCCATACAACAAATATAGTTGATCTATTGCTTATAGTTGAAGAAAAACAGACCAAAACAAAAAAACTTAACACTGAGAAATGAACTGTGAAAATGAGGTCAAGGTCAAATAAAACCTGCGAGACTGACATGTACATCATAAAATATTTCCATACACCAAATATAGTTGACCTATTGCATATAGTATTAGAAAAAGATCAAAACTCAAAAACTTAACTTTGACCACTGAACCATGAAAATGAGGTCAAGGTCAGATGACACCTACCAGTTGGACATGTACACCTTACAATCCTTCCATATACTAAATATAGTAGACCTACTGCTTATAGTATCTGATATATGGACTTGACCACGAAAACTTAACCTTGTTCACTGATCCATGAAATGAGGTTGAGGTCGAATGAAAATTGTCTGACGGGCATGAGGACCTTGCAAGGTACGCACATACTAAATATAGTTATCCTTTTACTCATAATAAGAAAGAAATAAACATTACAAAAAATGTTGACTTTTTTTTTCAAGTAGTCACTGAACCATGAAAATGAGGTCAAGGACAATGGACATAGACCGAAACTTCATATCATAAGGCATCTATATACAAAGTATGAAGCATCCAGGTCTTCTAGCTTCTAAAATATAAAGCTTTTAAGAAGTTAGCTAACGCTGCCGCCGGATCACTATCCCTATGTCGAGCTTTCCGCGACAAAAGTCGCAAGCTCGACAAAAATGAATTTGACATGTGCAATTAAATTAGTATATATCTGCTGCTGGATGATTTAAAATGATTTAAAATAAAATTAATTTTCTTAATTTTTGAAAGCTGTCCTTGTGATCAGACACAAGTTGCTGATTATTTCGTATAGCTTTTATGTAATAAAAATATTTTAAAATATAGGTTTAACAGATTTTATGATATATCTCAGAATTTCTCATCTTTTTTAAATTCAATACGAACATAAAATTGAGAGATTTACATAATTTTCTGTAAAATGTAAGTCAAATTAAGAGGAACCTGAAGTTGCAGTGAAGATTAGAAAATCTATGTATATAATAATCAGTAAACTAATTTTACTAGTAAATTATTTCTAACCTGCCTAAAAAAATCAAGTGCATCCAAAGTTCCAACAGAAATAAAACAATAAACCTGTCAAAATAAATTTGTCTTTTTCTTGGCCTTTACATCAAACACAAGTACATCACAAACAATAATAATTGTGGTTTATTACATTATATATAATATGACTTTAATAATCTTAGTCATACGTTAGGTACTTTTATCCACCATGAATAACACAAGAAAAAATTGTAAACAAACAACCAACTCAGAACCCATTCCCTAAAAATTATCAAAAACAAAAGTTCCAATGTCCCCCGCGCACATATTTTATCTGTTTAAGGTCAATAACTAAAATAAAAATTTGTTTTCTAAAACTTTTAAAAATTATCTTAGAGTCTTGAAAACTTAAGATAAATTTCTGACATATTTAATATTTCCAAGGGGCATAACTCAAAATGTTTGATCGGCAATTATTTTTGAAATTGTCTGTGACAATGCTGATATTAACCTATGATATGAATTTGATAAAAATCTGGCAAAAATTGTACATGAACAATAGATATAAGAAGATTTGGTATGAGTGCCAATGAGACAACTCTCCATCCAAGTCACAATTTGTAAAAGTAAACCATTTTAGGTCAAAGTACGGACTTCAACATGGAGCCTTGGCTCACACCAAACAGCAAGCTATTAAGGGCCCCAAAAATGACGTGTAAAACCATTCAAACAGGAAAACCAACTATCTAATCTATATAAAAAACGAGAAACGAGAAACACTTATGAACCATATCAACAAACGACAACCACTGAAACATCAGGTTCCTGACTTAGGACAGGTGCAAACAAATGCAGCGGGTTTAAACGTTTTAATAATGCCAATTTCAATATAATTAATATTTCTAAGGGGCAGAACTCTTTTAAAAGTACTTAATCAGCACCGATTTTCAAACTTGTCTGAGACATTGCTGATATAAACCTACCATAAAAGTTTCATAAAAATCTGTCAAGAATTGTACACATTAGAGCGCTAACAATGCAATTTTCCATATTATTAATATTTTCTAAGGGCCATAACTCTTTTAAAATGGGTGGGTCTTTTCACCACCGAACACCACCGAACACCCCAAAAACCACCAACCAATAAGAAAAACTGATATTATACAATAAAACGATAAAATACATTAAATTACATATAATTTTAACAATTTTTCGATTTTTATGTGCATCATTTTTATGCTAAAGTCGATAATCAATATAATCAATATAAAGAAAAACGTCTCCATATTCATCACTATTTTTCCGGTTTACATTGTGTGTGTATATATATATTTCAAATAAAATTCAAATATATTCATAATTAGTAATCAGTTCAATTATCCTCGATCTCTGTTTATTGGTTAGATTTTGATATTTGTCTCTTTTCTTATTATTGGTACAAATGTTTTATAGAAGAAGGAAAAAAATGAAAAAAACATATAAAATGTATTAGAGGTGTCCAGTGGTGGTTTGCGGAGTTGTGGGGTTATAGACTTTCCTTTTATGTTCGATGTAGATATTTGGTCTCTTAATCTTATCATGTGTTGAATTAATAACTAAATTATTATATTTAGGTCACATTTATAACGATTAAAGATCAGAATAATAAATTTTTAGGGTGTTCGGTGGTGTTCGGTGGTGAAAAGATCTACCATTTAAAAATTATTAATCAGCACTGATTTTCGAACTCGTCCGAGACATTGCTGATATAAACCTACAATATAAGTTTCATAAAAATCTGACAAGAATTGTACACATGAGAGCGCTAACAATGCAATTTTCCATATAATTAATGTTTCCAAGGGGCATAACTCTTTCAAAAATTATTGATCAGCATTGATTTTCAAACTTGATCGAGACATTGCTGATATTAACCTATGATATAAGTTTTATAAAAATCTGGCAAAATTGTACATGTGAGAGTGCTAACAAGTACGCATGGACGAACACACGGACGGACTGACAAACGCCTGGTATTTCCTTGGGGGAAAAAAAAAAATCCTCCATGAGAAAAACAGTTTACTATTTATGTCATTTTTTGGTATAGAGTCATGATACATGCAATTTTTATGAAAATTCAAAAAAAAGAATGGTATCACTCAGTGAAGCAAGCAAAATTGCCCCTAACCAATGAATCTTATTTTCATTCAACTTTATCATGTATTTACTCTCTTCATGCAAATCTGTTTTAAAATTAAAGTACTTGGTATTATATACATGTGTAACATGTCAACAACTATTTGTTTTAGTACTTCTCTTCTTAAAAAGTTTTTCACATACGTGTATTATCTTTCCAGACAGATCTTTCTAGTAATGTTTAGTGAGTTCATGAAGTACATGTATTTGCATTAATTATGAATATATCACATCAGTCATAAGTAGGGACTACAAAAAGTAGTTCAACTTTATGAAAACAATCATGCAATAGGATGATAGAATAAATTAATGTTACCAATTTTACTACACCAGATGCACATTATCAACAATAAATGTCTCTACAGTTGTGCTCAAGGTCAAAATTTAGTACAAACATTGAAGAGCTGATAAACCAAAACAAACCAAAAGTAAAGCTGATACCCAGACAAGGAATTAGAGCTATGCATGAGGCAGATACATTCCTTAATCTTAAATAGAACTGTCATTATCCCCCATCCAATGCTGGACAATTTTATACAATGCTCAAGACAGGTGAGGAAAATAATTTTAAGCAAAAATATCTCCCCAATCTAAAAAATTTAAATTTGGGTGATGTAATTTGAAGCTTAATTAATTGCCTGTTATGTCATCATGATGTTGATAGCTTCATTTGACATTACACAGTTAACCTATCGATCACATGTTGTGTAACACGAACAAAAGAATGAAAATCATATGGAGATTCAACACTTTCTCCTCCCTTATTTGATTGTAAGTTACAATATTTCTCCACTATCCACAGTTAAACCTGTTGAAAATCTGAAAATTAACCAAGAATTTTATCTGATTTAACTAACTTTATTGTAAAAATATTTTAACCCTCTTCACTCAGAACAGAAGCAGCATCGTTGTATATTGATAATATTACGAAATGCAATGATAAAAATTACATGTACTTTTTGGGGTATATTCAAAGAGTAGTAAAACCTTTGACCGAACGAATTTATACATTAGAATCACGAGATTGAAATTGTAATACAATCGGCGAAAAATACGTTCAAATAAAATTACAAAAAAAATCTATAATTTAAATGCCATCGAGTAAAAACAAATGAAGATTATCTACACATTAAGATTTGAATGCTTGTTTCAGAGATAAAGATGTTCTGCCGTCTGTCACTAATATGAAATGGCTGTTCTTTAACTCATAAAATATTTATCTTACCTCCTATACATTTCTCGGAATGTCATTGGTTAAAAGGGACTGCATGGAGACCGTGTATATTTCATATGGGGTTAGTAGACGGCGATTGTTATAATACATGGTTAGTAGTGGTGTAACGTCCCTTTATAAAAATAAAACAGCGTTGAGGAAAAATCTGAAACACTTTTCAACAAACAAAGAAATTGATGATGAACGATTGAAATAAATGCAGAAAACACATTAAAAGCTAAAAAGTTGTTATTGTTTGCATTTGTTTTTGTATAGACCAATGGAAGTAGGTTCTTTATATTGAAGACTTGATCACTTTGATAGGCCACTAGTCTAAAACATTAATGCCACTTGTTGAGATAGTCGGTAAAATAAATTCATTACACAGTGTGCTAGTGACCTAATATGATATATATGGGGTCAATAAATTCCATATGGGGTTACAGTGTGCTAGTGACCTAGCTCTCACCCCATATGGAATTTACTGACCCCATATACCCATATATATCGTATTAGGTCACTATAACACTATGTAACTAATAATATCTGTACAACTGCTTAGTTGACTGATTGCAAAATAATCAATTGTGCATT
The DNA here is from genome assembly GCA_017311375.1 of Mytilus coruscus. Classification (NCBI taxonomy): domain Eukaryota; kingdom Metazoa; phylum Mollusca; class Bivalvia; order Mytilida; family Mytilidae; genus Mytilus; species Mytilus coruscus. The sequence goes on from CM029601.1 coordinate 81,997,883, forward strand.
AGCAAGAAATTTTTAATACAATTTTATTTAACTTCAGTTTTTTGTCTGACTTTGGAACACATTGTCGTTAATATTTTCTTGTATTTATTTTTTATTTTGAACATAGAAGAAAGATGATATGACAATTCCTTAATATAACAAAAGGTTTTAAAGAATTTGTAAAGAATTTGTTATCTTTTTCATAATGTGTAAGTACCTCAGCACTGTGATGTTACTTTGTAAATTATCTAGCTGCATTTATTTTTACATTATTATTGTTGTGGTTAATTTATTTACAAACTAAATTAGTCATTGTCATAAAAAGAATTAATTAATTGGTATTTATAATTCATGAAAGGAAAACATTCTATTTATATAAATACTTTTAGCATGCAGTTTTAGCACGCCAAGAAAACATTCAATTATTTCTATTTATTAATCTAGGTAAATTGAACTTGACACAGAAAAAATCAAATTAAAATTTATGGCCATTAAAAAGCAAAACTAAATGTAACATTTCTAATTGGTGCAACCTTCTGGAACAAATATTAAATTTTAGGGTGTTCGGTGGTGTTCGGTGGTGAAAAGATCTACCATTTAAAATTACTAATCAGCACTGATTTTCGAACTCGTCCGAGACATTGCTGATATAAACCTACAATATAAGTTTCATAAAAATCTGACGAGAATTGTACACATGAGAGCACTAACAATGCAATTTTCCATATAATTAATGTTTCCAAGGGCATAACTCTTTCAAAAATTATTGATCAGCATTGATTTTCAAACTTGATCGAGACATTGCTGATATTAACCTATGATATAAGTTTTATAAAATCTGGCAAAATTGTACATGTGAGAGTGCTAACAAGATCGCATGGACGAACACAGGACGGACTGACAAACGCCTGGTATTTCCTTGCGGAAAAAAAAAAATCCTCCATGAGAAAAACAGTTTACTATTTATGTCATTTTTTGGTATAGAGTCATGATACATGCAATTTTTATGAAAATTCAAAAAAAGAATGGTATCACTCAGTGAAGCAAGCAAAATTGCCCCTAACCATTGAATCTTATTTTCATTCAACTTTATCATGTATTTACTCTCTTCATGCAAATCTGTTTTAAAATTAAAGTACTTGGTATTGTATACATGTGTAACATGTCAACAACTATTTGTTTTAGTACTTCTCTTCTTAAAAAGTTTTTCACATACGTGTATTATCTTTCCAGACAGATCTTTCTAGTAATGTTTAGTGAGTTCATGAAGTACATGTATTTGCATTAATTATGAATATATCACATCAGTCATAAGTAGGGACTACAAAAAGTAGTTCAACTTTACGAAAACAATCATGCAATAGGATGATAGAATAAATTAATGTTACCAATTTTACTACACCAGATGCACATTATCAACAATAAATGTCTCTACAGTTGTGCTCAAGGTCAAAATTTAGTACAAACATTGAAGAGCTGATAAAACCAAAACAAACCAAAAGTAAAGCTGATACCCAGACAAGGAATTAGAGCTATGCATGAGGCAGATACATTCCTTAATCTTAAATAGAACTGTCATTATCCCCCATCCAATGCTGGACAATTTTATACAATGCTCAAGACAGGTGAGGAAAATAATTTTAAGCAAAAATATCTCCCCAATCTAAAAAATTTAAATTTGGGTGATGTAATTTGAAGCTTAATTAATTGCCTGTTATGTCATCATGATGTTGATAGCTTCATTTGACATTACACAGTTAACCTATCGATCACATGTTGTGTAACACGAACAAAAGAATGAAAATCATACGGAGATTCAACACTTTCTCCTCCCTTATTTGATTGTAAGTTACAATATTTCTCCACTATCCACAGTTAAACCTGTTGAAAATCTGAAAATTAACCAAGAATTTTTATCTGATTTAACTAACTTTATTGTAAAAAATATTTTAACCCTATTCACTCAGAACAGAAGCAGCATCGTTGTATATTGATAATATTACGAAATGCAATGATAAAAATTACATGTACTTTTTGGGGTATATTCAAAGAGTAGTAAAACCTTTGACCGAACGAATTTATACATTAGAATCACGAGATTGAAATTGTAATACAATCGGCGAAAAATACGTTCAAATAAATTACAAAAAATCTATAATTTAAATGCCATCGAGTAAAACAAATGAAGATTATCTACACATTAAGATTTGAATGCTTGTTTCAGAGATAAAGATGTTCTGCCGTCTGTCACTAATATGAAATGGCTGTTCTTTAACTCATAAAATATTTATCTTACCTCCTATACATTTCTCGGAATGTCATTGGTTAAAAGGGACTGCATGGAGACCGTGTATATTTCATATGGGGTTAGTAGACGGCGATTGTTATAATACATGGTTAGTAGTGGTGTAACGTCCCTTTATAAAAATAAAACAGCGTTGAGGAAAAATCTGAAACACTTTTCAACAAACAAAGAAATTGATGATGAACGATTGAAATAAATGCAGAAAACACATTAAAAGCTAAAAAGTTGTTATTGTTTGCATTTGTTTTTGTATAGACCAATGGAAGTAGGTTCTTTATATTGAAGACTTGATCACTTTGATAGGCCACTAGTCTAAAACATTAATGCCACTTGTTAAGATAGTCGGTAAAATAAATTCATTACACAGTGTACTAGTGACCTAATATGATATATATGGGGTCAATAAATTCCATATGGGGTTACAGTGTGCTAGTGACCTAGCTCTCACCCCATATGGAATTTACTGACCCCATATACCCATATATATCGTATTAGGTCACTATCACACTATGTAACTAATAATATCTGTACAACTGCTTAGTTGACTGATTGCAAAATAATCAATTGTGCATTAGCAAGAAATTTTAATACAATTTTATTTAACTTCAGTTTTTGTCTGACTTTGGAACACATTGTCGTTAATATTTTCTTGTATTTATTTTTATTTTGAACATAGAAGAAAGATGATATGACAATTCCTTAATATAACAAAAGGTTTTAAGGAATTTGTAAAGAATTTGTTATCTTTTCATAATGTGAATTGAACTTGACACAGAAAAAAATCAAATTAAAATTTATGGCCATTAAAAAGCAAAACTAAATGTAACATTTCTAATTGGTGCAACCTTCTGGAACAAATATCCATTAGATGAATGAGATTTACCAACCAATTTACATACACAAAATGTATAACTACATCCCATGATGTAGAATATACAGCTAGTCCAGCAGTGTGTCATTGACATTCAAAGCAGCACATGTATAACTACATCCCATGATGTAGAATATACACCTAGTCCAGCTGCTTGTCATTGACATTCAAAGCAGCACATGTATAACTACATCCCATGATATAGAATATACAACTAGTCCAGCAGTGTGTCATTGACATTCAAAGCAGCACATGTACATGTATAACTACATCCCATGATGTAGAATATACACCTAGTCCAGCTGCGTGTCATTGACATTCAAAGCAGCACATGTATAACTACATCCCATGATGTAGAATATACACTAGTCAAGCTGCGTGTCATTGACATTCAAAGCAGCACATGTATAACTACATCCCATGATGTAGAATATACACCTAGTCCAGCTGCGTGTCATTGACATTCAAAGCAGCACATGTATAACTACATCCCATGATGTAGAATATACCACTAGTCCAGCTGCGTGTCATTGACATTCAAAGCAGCACATGTATAACTGCATCCCATGATGTAGAATATACACCTAGTCCAGCTGCGTGTCATTGACATTCAAAGCAGCACATGTATAACTACATCCCATGATGCAGAATGTACAACTAGTCCAGCTGCTTGTCATTGACATTCAAAGCAGCACATGTATAACTACATCCCATGATGTAGAATCAAAGCACACATGTATAACTACATCCCATGATGCAGAATATACACCTAGTCCAGCAGTGTGTCATTGACATTCAAAGCAGCACATGTATAACTACATCCCATGATGTAGAATCAAAGCAGCACATGTATAACTGCATCCCATGATGTAGAATATACACCTAGTCCAGCAGTGTGTCATTGACATTCAAAGCAGCACATGTATAACTACATCCCATGATGCAGAATTACAACTAGTCCAGCTGCTTGTCATTGACATTCAAAGCAGCACATGTATAACTACATCCCATGATGTAGAATCAAAGCAGCACATGTATAACTACATCCCATGATGTAGAATCAAAGCACACATGTATAACTACATCCCATGATGTAGAATCAAAGCAGCACATGTATAACTACATCCCATGATGTAGAATATACACCTAGTCCAGCTGCTTGTCATTGACATTCAAAGCAGCACATGTATAACTACATCCCATGATGTAGAATATACACCTAGTCCAGCTGCGTGTCATTGACATTCAAAGCAGCACATGCATAACTACATCCCATGATGTAGAATCAAAGCAAGCACATGTATAACTACTGCATCCCATGATGTAGAATATACACTAGTCAAGCTGCGTGTCATTGACATTCAAAGCAGCACATGTATAACTGCATCCCATGATGTAGAATATACACCTAGTCCAGCTGCTTGTCATTGACATTCAAAGCAGCACATGTATAACTGCATCCCATGATGTAGAATATACAACTAGTCAAGCAGTGTGTCAATGTATAACTGCATCCCATGATGTAGAATATACACCTAGTCAAGCTGCGTGTCATTGACATTCAAAGCAGCACATGTATAACTGCATCCCATGATGTAGAATATACACCTAGTCCAGCTGCGTGTCATTGACATTCAAAGCAGCACATGTATAACTACATCCCATGATATAGAATATACAACTAGTCCAGCAGTGTGTCATTGACATTCAAAGCAGCACATGTATAACTACATCCCATGATGTAGAATATACACCTAGTCCAGCTGTGTGTCATTGACATTCAAAGCAGCACATGTATAACTACATCCCATGATGTAGAATATACACCTAATGTATAACTACATCCCATGATGTAGAATATACACCTAGTCCAGCTGCGTGTCATTGACATTCAAAGCAGCACATGTATAACTACATCCCATGATGTAGAATATACACCTAGTCCAGCTGCGTGTCATTGACATTCAAAGCAGCACATGTATAACTACATCCCATGATGTAGAATATACAACTAGTCCAGCTGTGTGTCATTGACATTCAAAGCAGCACATGTATAACTACATCCCATGATGTAGAATATACCACTAGTCCAGCAGTGTGTCATTGACATTCAAAGCAGCACATGTATAACTACATCCCATGATGTAGAATATACAACTAGTCCAGCTGTGTGTCATTGACATTCAAAGCAGCACATGTATAACTACATCCCATGATGTAGAATATACACCTAGTCCAGCTGCTTGTCATTGACATTCAAAGCAGCACATGTATAACTACATCCCATGATGTAGAATATACCACTAGTCCAGCTGCGTGTCATTGACATTCAAAGCAGCACATGTATAACTACATCCCATGATGTAGAATATACACCTAGTCCAGCAGTGTGTCATTGACATTCAAAGCAGCACATGTATAACTACATCCCATGATGCAGAATATACAACTAGTAGCTGCTTGTCATTGACATTCAAAGCAGCACATGTATAACTACATCCCATGATGTAGACATTCAAAGCAGCACATGTATAACTACATCCCATGATGCAGAATATACACCTAGTCCAGCAGTGTGTCATTGACATTCAAAGCAGCACATGTATAACTACATCCCATGATGTAGAATCAAAGCAGCACATGTATAACTGCATCCCATGATGTAGAATATACACCTAGTCCAGCAGTGTGTCATTGACATTCAAAGCAGCACATGTATAACTACATCCCATGATGCAGAATGTACAACTAGTCCAGCTGCTTGTCATTGACATTCAAAGCACATGTATACATCCCATGATGTAGAATCAAATACATGTATAACTACATCCCATGATGTAGAATCAAAGCACACATGTATAACTACATGTAGAATCAAAGCAGCACATGTATAACTACATCCCATGATGTAGAATATACACCTAGTCCAGCTGCTTGTCATTGACATTCAAAGCAGCACATGTATAACTACATCCCATGATGTAGAATATACACCTAGTCCAGCTGTGTGTCATTGACATTCAAAGCAGCACATGTATAACTACATCCCATGATGTAGAATATACACCTAGTCCAGCTGCGTGTCATTGACATTCAAAGCAGCACATGTATAACTACATCCCATGATGTAGAATCAAAGCAAAGCATACATCCCATGATGTAGAATATACACACTAGTCCAGCTGCGTGTCATTGACATTCAAAGCAGCACATGTATAACTACATCCCATGATAGAATATACCACTAGTCCAGCTGTGTGTCATTGACATTCAAAGCAGCACATGTATAACTACATCCCATGATGAATCAAAGAATGTATAACATCCCTAGTCCAGTCCAGCTGTGTGTCATTGACATTCAAAGCAGCACATGTATAACTACATCCCATGATGTAGAATATACACCTAGTCCAGCTGTGTGTCATTGACATTCAAAGCAGCACATGTATAACTACATCCCATGATGTAGAATATACAACTAGTCCAGTTGTGTGTCATTGACATTCAAAGCAGCACATGTATAACTACATCCCATGATGTAGAATATACCACTAGTCCAGCTGCGTGTCATTGACATTCAAAGCAGCACATGTATAACTACATCCCATGATGTAGAATCAAAGCAGCACATGTATAACTACATCCCATGATGCAGAATGTACAACTAGTCCAGCTGCGTGTCATTGACATTCAAAGCAGCACATGTATAACTACATCCCATGATGTAGAATATACACCTAGTCCAGCTGCGTGTCATTGACATTCAAAGCAGCACATGTATAACTACATCCCATGATGTAGAATCAAAGCAGCACATGTATAACTACATCCCATGATGTAGAATATACAACTAGTCCAGCTGCGTGTCATTGACATTCAAAGCAGCACATGTATAACTACATCCCATGATGTAGAATATACACCTAGTCCAGCTGCGTGTCATTGACATTCAAAGCAGCACATGTATAACTACATCCCATGATGTAGAATATACCACTAGTCCAGCTGCGTGTCATTGACATTCAAAGCAGCACATGTATAACTACATCCCATGATGTAGAATATACACCTAGTCAAGCTGCGTGTCATTGACATTCAAAGCAGCACATGTATAACTACATCCCATGATGTAGAATATACAACTAGTCCAGCTGCGTGTCATTGACATTCAAAGCAGCACATGTATAACTACATCCCATGATGTAGAATATACACCTAGTCAAGCTGCGTGTCATTGACATTCAAAGCAGCACATGTATAACTGCATCCCATGATGTAGAATATACACCTAGTCCAGCTGCGTGTCATTGACATTCAAAGCAGCACATGTATAACTACATCCCATGATGTAGAATATACCACTAGTCCAGCTGCGTGTCATTGACATTCAAAGCAGCACATGTATAACTACATCCCATGATGTAGAATATACACCTAGTCCAGCTGCGTGTCATGACATTCAAAGCACATGTCAAATAACTGCATCCCATGATGTAGAATATACCACTAGTCCAGCTGTGTGTCATTGACATTCAAAGCAGCACATGTATAACTACATCCCATGATGTAGAATATACACCTAGTCCAGCTGCGTGTCATTGACATTCAAAGCAGCACATGTATAACTACATCCCATGATGTAGAATCATACACCTAGTCCAAGCAGCACATGTATAACTACATCCCATGATGTAAAATATACAACTAGTCCAGTTGTGTGTCATTAACATTCAAAGCAGCACATGTATAACTACATCCCATGATGTAGAATCAAAGCAGCACATGTATAACTACATCCCATGATGCAGAATGTACAACTAGTCCAGCTGCGTGTCATTGACATTCAAAGCAGCACATGTATAACTACATCCCATGATGTAGAATCAAAGCAGCACATGTATAACTACATCCCATGATGCAGAATGAACAACTAGTCCAGCTGCGTGTCATTGACATTCAAAGCAGCACATGTATAACTACATCCCATGATGTAGAATCAAAGCAGCACATGTATAACTACATCCCATGATGCAGAATGTACAACTAGTCCAGCTGCGTGTCATTGACATTCAAAGCAGCACAATTTCTGCAGAATCCTACTAGACACTATGGCCTTCACTACTAAACTTCCTAGATCAGAGAGATTGGACTAAAACTAACAACATTTGGCAGCTTAAATGTAAACTGACATTTGGGACAATTACAGATTATATAATTTAATCTATAAATCATACATGGTTTTTAAAAAATTTCAATATGCCTCAGAGTTGTGGCAATTTTTTGGGGGTTTTATCACATAAATGGTTATAACTGACTAAATGTGCTGCTAATTTTTACAGCTTTCTTATTATTATTAACTATAGCATGTAAGTTTTCCCCCTCAATTTCAACAGTCCTGGAAATTTGTACTGTTCATATCTGGGTTATAATTTACAGCTCTAATATTTCTTTGTTTCCTTAACAAAGGAAACAGTGGTCATCATTAATCTTTTCATATGTAATAATTCATGACTGGTTTATAATAGGAAAAGGAAAATGTGTGAATCAGAAGGTGGACCCATTCATGAAGTGAAGGAAACAATTATTAATAGGAGTGTTCATGGTCCTGCAGGTGGATGCACGAAACACTTTTATATTGTGATAATTTTTATGCTATTTATACATAATAAAATAAAACTTGATTGTTGAGAGGAAAATCAAAGATTGTATAGTTTACATCAACTGATAAAAAAAATTCAAAATAAAAGTTTTCTATGTCATATTTGTTTTTTTTTTCCTTGCAACTAAATTATTGTGCAAAAATGCATTTGTTTTTAAATTAAATTTAAATAGTGAAAGCTTTAATCCTGCAATCAACCATTTCACTATATGAACTTTCCTCCATCATTAAATTTTCATCCATGGAGATCTCTGGTATATTGTATATCTTCTCCAGTATCATGCTTCTGAGGGGGACCACTCCGGTATCATGCTTCTGAGGGGGGCGTTACATTCAAACTGCTGTTCATGTCACAGCTCTATTTGGGGTCTTGACATCAGAGGTCCACATTCAAGTCAATGCTAATTTCGTTCCAAAACAATTTTAACAGTTGTGAAAAAAAAAAAAAAAAAAAATGCATTTAAGGGTAAATTTTTTTGGCTAGATAAAAACATTATTCCTACATTGTTACAGGAAAATACGAAAAATTTTTGCAGTGAAACCACGAAACAGGAGAAAAGTTTGGCGAGCCTTACTTTTCTTCCTGTTTCTAAAGCTTGAACAGATAAATTTCATATTAACCTACAATGTACAAATCTTGTATACACATCATAATCAAATAAAGGGCTAATTGCTAATAGCATGATCTGACCACAACATGACAACATAAAACATGAGTGTGGATACAGAAATGTGCGGGACATAATAATGACTTGTCACAATTATTTAATTTTAAGTACAATGTAATAGTAAAGGCCCTTTGACACCTTCATTGAATGGAAAATTCTGAAATTGTAAAATATCATACTACAAGAAATAATTTTGGAGGTGTACTATATGATTCAAATTGGGACCTGTTTCTTAAGGGAAAATAAGGTGGTGGGGGAAGGGGTTAATCATATTAGCTGCTTTAAAATATATATTGTCTGTCCAGAAAAAAAGGATTGAAAAATAGAACTTTCACAAGTGCACAGTCTGCATGGGTCATTGATTCAATCCAAATCTGGGTCAAAAACAAAGCTTTTAAAATTAGTATTTGTCGATTACACCATATATAAAATCAAGAGCAAGGACGATTAGGCCAATAGGGTCAATTTTGATCCTTACATTTAATAAACACCATAACTTTTGATTCTAAATTTGCACCAAGCATGTTGACAGACATTGTTTTTATTATGAATTGAAAAGCTGGACACTTTTTGGAATTTATACATGTACATGTAAAATTGCTTAATGCATACGAATTTAATTTGCATATTATAAGTACATATCATTATCAGTTAAAATTGCATTAAAAAAAAAAATTGGTCGAAAACACTGTCCAAATTTAGGACAGTATGATAGTTATCTGCTCTTAACTTATCTGTTCAAAATTATTATGTAATTTGTTAAAATTTGAAGTTTCAACAAGGCAGATTATTTGATAATTTTGTTTATCAAAATTAAATTCAGAAGCATCTAAAAGCAATACATGTATTTTATTGAGAAAAATAAATAAATTTTGTACTTTTTTGTAAACAGATTTATTCTAAACAACCGTCCTCATACAGCTGAAGTGACTTTTATACATATAATAACCAAACATTGTCTCTAATATAAAATTCATATGTACACGGCTGAGAAACAGGTAAAATATGAGGCTTCGCCGAGTACTTCTATCATGCTTCGTGCAGAGTACAAATAAAACTTATATTTGAATATGAATAACATTTTTAATATGTTAAAATGATTACAAATAAAAGTAATGCTTTAAAGATTACTGAATATGGAACAGAACATCTTGCTTGATGATTTAGAGCATGTGTTCAGGGTGTTCTACATGTATACTGCAACCATTTTAAGTGAGCTCAAGGTCTTTCTAAGTATTTATCTATAACTGATTATGAAATTTTACACTAGAAAGGGTTCTATTTCAGCATGACAGGCACTCCTCAAACATGGGGGATCATAATGTACCCATTCTGAATTGATATAAAGTTGATGGATTATGGTAAACAGCAAAGGTTCTACTGTAAATATTGTAATATATATGAAACAGAAAAAAAATTATGCCAGAGTGAACTTCTGGCACTGCACAGTAACTCGTTTCTATATAATCTTATAAAATGTTACACAAAACTATTTAATGTCAGATGATATTTAGCAACAACAGAAGAAAAATATAGCCTTATTGATCCAGAAAAACTAGGTCAGAATCCTAATTAACCTAAACATAAAAAAGACACAGCACAGTGACCCCCAGAGCAAAAACCATTTATTTTCTATGGTGAAAAAATATCAAGGGATTTAATTCCTTCATTAATGAATACACAGATAGTATATATAAATCTATAATGTTGAGTCTTTCTGAAACTAGATGTTTTAAGATGCCTCACAGTATGATACCCTTCCTTTTCAATTATATATGCATAATAATTACTTGTGGTTCTTCAATATTTCAAAACAGACTGCTTTGGCAGATAAAAAGCTAGTTTTCTTTGGAGGGTTATTTGTTGTTTGGTTCCAACTGACCTAGTTGTTTCAGGGGGAAAGATATTTGTGTTAGATTAGAATAATGGCACAGTGCTTTCAGAGAAAAAGATATTTGTTATTTGGTTAGAATTGGCCCAGTGTTTTCAGAGAAAAAGTTATTTGTTGTTTGGTTTCATTTGGCTTACTCAGGTTTCAGAGGAACAGATATCTGCTGTTTGGTTCCAATTTCCCAGTGGTTTCAGATGAGTAGATATTTGTCGATAGGTTAGAATTCAGGCACAATCAGGTTTAAAAGGAAAATATATTAGTTGTTTGGTTCCGATTGGCCCATAATTGGTTTCAAATGAAGAAATATTTATCTTTTGGTACCAATTAGCCAAGTGGTTTCAGTAGAAAAACTATTTGTTGTGTGGTTCCAATACCTAAGTGTTTGGTAGTACTTCAATTTTTAGGTCAAAAATTAGGTCATTATTTAATGTAAACAACCATAACAAATCCATTCTGTAATGCAACTGCAGATATTTGCAGTCAATATAAAAATTACAATCATGAAATTCTAATTTTTTTTTTTACATGTATGTAAAATTCTTAATGAACAATAATCTTAAAGCAAAAAAATTTTCTCCTTTTAAAACGCCATTAGATAATTCTCACTATTATGAGGCAGGTGATACTGATAGTCCTTACTGAGCTCTCAGGAAGGTTTATATTTGTGCGTGTTTGTTTTACTTATCATCACACTTTTTGGTAATCAGATATTAAATTAGCCAGAAATCATATGCTCCTTTTGGTGTATTCTGAGATAAAAAATTGTGGGAAATCATATGCTTCTTTATGATGTTTTAGGATAATCATGAAAAAAACGAAACAAGGGAAAGAAGTTTTCTACCATGTTATTAAAGCTTTTTAATGCATGATAAATGCTACCTCACTGTAAACCAAAAGCAACCTCAGTCTACATCATTATGCTCCCTTTGGAAGTAAATAATACATAATAAAAAGGATAATAGGATAATATTGGACGGTACAAAAGACTGCATCCACAACCAACAACAGACAACACCTCAAAATAAATTCTTTAAAAAACATACAAACCAAAACAAAACAATGCATGGTCCACACATCCCATTGCATCATACTAAAGATTATTTTTATATATATTGAAAGTGGGAAATACGCCACTTGGAAAAGAGGGACTGTTCAGGGTAGCCAGTATGAATTAAAATTTCACTGATTAAGTGATTGGTGTTTAATGCCATTTCAGCACTATTTGTGCTACTACGTAGTGGTAAATTTTTTTTGGTGGAGGAAGCGGGAGTGCCCAAAGAGAACCACTGACCTTCAGTAAGGAAATTTGACAATTCTAGTCAATAAAGATTGAAGTCCAGTGCATCTGCCACATGCAGGATTCGAACTCACAACCTCAGTGTTGACAGGCCAGTGATACAGTTAATTAAGGGCATACGATACAGTTTAGATCCCGTAATGAAATTTTGACGAAAATTTGCATATAAGCTATTTTTTACCTGATTTAATCAAATATGTAATAAAAAATATACCATCATGTGCTACTTTTTGAGTAAATTGAGGTTGAAATTTCAGATATTTCCTCAAAATTCGGATTTGTGGATGTATTTTTCCTTTCGACAGAAATACATATCTTTTTTGTTTTAAAAGATTATGCAAACACAAGCAGTTTTTTGTTAAATTATTTGTAATTTCTGTTTTATATAAATGTTCTATAAATTTGTACATTTTATTTCTACAAATAACTCATATTTATCAAACTTTCATGAATGTAGAAAAAAATGTCATTTTTTGCTGTATATTTATCAATTTAAAAAAAATGCACTATTGACTTTTTCATGAAAATTGGTACACATAATCTTCATACGTAATCAAACCAAATGTCATTTTAAAAAAGAGGGGTCCATGAACTCTTTTTCAAGTTAAATCAGTTTGAATGATAAAAAATCAGTCAAAAACTGCATCTTTTCCCATTTAGTCACTGTTTGCTGTCGCAAAAATAACAATTTACGTTAGCAAAGTCATTACCTCCCCTGTAACTGTATCATATGCCCTTAAGATGACTTAACTAATAGACCACTCTGCCACTGACTGAAACTTCAAACAAAAAAGATCCCTTTTATTTAGCCATCAAAAGTTATTGAAAGGGTTCTTTTATAAATAGTCTGTGAAACAACACAGCACTCTACCATTTTTCAATGGTCTCAGATTTTCCATATATTTACAGACATGATAATTTTCAGGATTGATAAACCCAATGATGAGTGTGAACATGTCTTATGATAACACTCATTGAATAACATGCATTTACCTGGGTTTCTAACTTTAAAGATTATGAAACATAACACAAAATGTCTACAAATTATCTTTCAGCAAGTTTTTTTTTTGTTGTTTTTTATAAAGTTTTATAATATACTGTTAAATGTTTAAAGGCATGAAAAAATGTCCGTGTGTTTTTCAAACCTTCAGTTGCAAACTGTTATCAGTTCTAAATAAATATTAGTCTGACACTGGATTTCTTGTAAATAAGACCATAAAATTTTTCAGACAGTTTTATACAAGGTAAATGCAACTTCAACTTAGTTGACACAAATACCTTTCAGATTAAGTTTGTCCCTGTTTTTTAACTCAAGTTAGTATTGTGAGGTGAATTGTCTGTACATGTATGAACAAATATATGACAAATAAATCGTTTAAAAAATTCTGAAATGTAATATAATGGAATTTCTCATCACCATAAAAAAATTAAAAATTGTCTTTTTCCTTATTTTCTTTTTAGATTTTTGTTCCTTTATTTTTGAATTAAGGAGTTATAGAAAACTTTTAACATTAAAGAGGTCAAATATGAAAAAAGGGTTCAGGGACACTATAATTGTTAATAAGTACCAATACATCTAGTAGTAGGGGAACCTCTTAAACAGACTACACAATGTGGCAAACTTAAAGTTTACTTAATTATAGTCATAGAATTGCCATCAATTCCAAATTCGTCAAATAAAAAAAATAAAAAAATCTGTTAACATTTTGGTATCTCATTTATTAAAAACCATATGATCAAATCATATTTTTGAGTTGAGTAAATAGGTTCTATCATGATTTAAGAAACAATCTTTCATCAAAACAATATAGCCTGTATTATAATCACCTCAAACCAAAAACAATACAGGCATACCACTGCCTAAATTCCTAAGTTAATTAGTTACACAATCTTCACAGTTTAATGGCCATATACTATGTCGGGTGTGGCATTGCAATTACATTATTAAATTACAAATATAAGACAATACTATATTTATATACATCCAGGTAAGGAGTCAATGGGTGGGGTTTTTGATTTTCTTACACAATATGAATTGACTTGTTGTTTTCAATTGACCTACTTCCTGATATTAATATCTGCATAAAATTTACTTTTACAAAAAATTATTATATGTATGCATTGTTTTGAAGTATTCCTTAGGTACATTTATTTCAGTATTTACCTAAAACGACATGTAATAATGGAGAGGTAATTAAAATTTGATCCATTGATATGAGAATAAAAAGTTTACAAATTTAGTGTTTAATTTCAAAATAAAAGATAAATTGCAGCCATAAATAAACATATTAAAAAGATTTATTAGGTTGAGTTTTATTCAGCAAATATTTTGAAAGGAATCAATTTATCCCATGTGTGCACAGAAAAACTTTTATTCTACATTATATATGCACTTGAGAGCCCTTCACTGGAGCAGAATTCTGTTTCACATGAAAAGGTTTTGTTAGGTGTGTTTTCTCTAACTCTAACAGCCAGTCATAAAGAACTGAAATGACATTGAAAGCAACTTATCCAAGTTAGCTTAACCACACAATTATTTGAAATTAATCTATTGAAAGGCCCTATTCAGATCAACATTGATTTTTTCATACTATTTCAATTAGTTTGTTTTCTATAAAGAAATTGTTTGAATCAGGTTTCATTAAAAAATAAAAAAGTAAGAAAATAATAATTTTTAACAGAGGGAGAGTCAGAAAAGAAAAATATTAATTATTAAAGTCTCTAATTCTCAAAAGCTACCAGAAATAAAGAATGTAGAACAGTTTATAATTAGGTATGTTCAAATCATAATATATTGAAATATGTAGAATACATGTACATCTGAAATCATGGACTACTAAAGTCTTTAAAAGATATTGAAAATAGTAATGATATTTATTTTATTATAATTTTTATGTAATACATTTGTATGTTACAAATTAAAATTTATGGGAAATGTAAAAGTTTGTTTATGGACCAGTTGAGCTCACGTGTTATGAAAAAAGTTTCGGAAAGATGAATCTTATATAGATTGTATTTAACACTTGAAAAGGAAAAAAATAACTGATTTCTGGAAAACATCATGCTATATTTCCATGCCACAGTATAAAAAATAATAAATGTGTGAAAAAAGTTCTTCCTTCAAAAATATAACTGATTTGAGATTTTTTTTGAACTGTTACAAATGTAAAGACTTTAAATTGGAATATGGGTACATGAAGCTTGATTGCATTCTTTTTCAAGCATGTATGTGTTTTCAAATCGCCAGTCAAAAGAAGGTCTTTGAAGAGTTATCCAGTCATTTCCAATTGAAAATTATAATAATTGAATAATTAAAAAATTCTACAGCCAAAGTTCTAAGAAAGATTTTAAATTGCTTGATAGATGTTGCAAAATATATTATTTTCATCAGGTTCAATACAAAAATCAATACAGATTCTATTTTCTAGACATTGACCGTGACACAGATTCTCAGGAAATATACAAATGTAAATACACAAGAAAGACCAGAGAAAAATAAAGGCAGTTTATTGTTAACTCATTAGAAAAGAGAAATGAATTTTTACCTGATCACTGAAGACATGAGGATGAAAGTCTTCCTCTATTCCGTTTTGCCCAGCATTAGAAGTTGTGGACACATTGTTGATATCGTTAGTAGACATATTATGAAACCAATCCGTAATACTCTCACACATTTTGACTGTTGTGCACAACAATTCTACGTACGTCAAAAGATGTGCATCCAATTAAAAGAATTCTGATCAAATTAAATACACAACAACTAATAAAATAACGTATTTTCCTCTCTTTTCTTTCCCACAGCAGTAAGATAGTAGTGTGTTTATTGCACCTTGCTTGCTAACAAACAGGTAAACTTAATTGATCATGTAGATTTCTCAACGAATCGTTGATTGCATGTGTATTGAAAAATAAACACCTTTAACCTCGTTGTCCCCGTTCAAAAGTCAATACTTGTCAGTTAATCAGTTGCAACATAAAATACATCACTATTTACGAGCAAATTTTACTAAAGGATGCAACACATTATAATCCTCTCAAGATACACACGGAACTTTAAATAAACTGTTGTTTTCTAATCAGAATAATCAACGTTCCTTCAACGACTGATCTGGGTTTTTTTCACATACAATACTCGTGTATAATATGTATGTGGGTGAAAAGTGTCAATAGCATATATACCTTGATTTCCCGTCGAATATCTTTGTGAATTTAATAACCTATAATCCTACGTAACGCGACAAACAAATTCTGCTGTCCGTCAAGGTAATAACACTCAGGTGCGATCAAGAAAAGCAGTTCTTTTTTACATGTGTATCTACGCGATCTTTCCACTCCAAATAACACGGTTAAAATCCAATCATATAGTATTTTGGTTAAGTTATGAGGTAATTTGCCTTACGGTTTTACAACTTCATGATCTTAATCATAATTTGTTTGTAGTGAAATGTAGCCTTCCTACTTATTATTTTTTCAGTGTTCTGTCTGCCCTCGTCTATTCTCTGTAAAAGCTGTAATTTGATGCAACCCTCTATCAGAACTATGCCGTTAACCTACTTCAAACTTATAAGTAGCAGTAAACCGCCTTGATAAGAAAATTCAACTTTTTTTTAGATAACCGTACTCCACGACACCGAAGTTATGCTACGCCAAGGCCATGGTAAATTAATTTTGAACTAAGATTCTGTTCACAAAATTTCTGTTGTAATCAAAGCAAATAAATACCTCAGAACCCAAACAATAGGCCATTTAAGTCCTGTTTAAATGTACGTAAATATTGGCTTCATATTGACAATGCCAAGTTGTATTTTACTTTGTAAACAAGCTATTGAAAGCTCGAATTGGAAAACTCGACAGAATTCTTTTACAATTTCTAAAATGAATAAGACATCCCTTGAGCTACGCTAGACTTCTATTGGCCAAAAATATTTGAGCATTTCTATCAACGAACTTTAGCCTTGTATTTGAACGATAGCAACGGTACAACATACCGACAACTTTTTTTCCGTATGATGCGTATTTATGCATAACTTTTAATTACTTTTTTTGTTGGACATCGATGAAACGGGAACACCACAATACAATTTAAAGCTTGACATACGGTAGACATGTGCCCGCTGCTGAAGAATATATGACGACATACGGTAAAGACACGTGTCCACTGCTGAAAAACATATGACGAAATACGGTAAAGACACGTGTCCACTGCTGAAAAACATATGACGACATCGGTGTTAATCGTTATAATTGGGCTGCTACATTACTTCTCAATACACAACATTCATACTGACACAAAGGGAAAAAAAGGACCACGAGAATGAAGAAACTCGTCTGAGGTCACACAATAGTTTGAACAACACCACATTTACATCAGCAGAATATAATTGGCAACCGACCAAGGTCATTTACATCACGATATCTACTATCCTTAACTGACCTCTACTTATCAGGTCACCTGTGTGTTCATTGATGTAATGGTCAGTTGATCTCATCAGGTTTTACTATCAAGAATCTAGGTCAAATTCATGCCGAAATACTAGGAAAGTTACATACCACATCATAAATAAAACTGAAAACCAAGAGCTGTTGCACAGGTGAAAACTGCAACCACCTAAACTGACGGAAAAATATGCACAACGATTCGGCCAATTCACAGCTAATAAATGTCCATGTAACTACCTAAACGGACGGAAAAATATGCACAACGATTCCCAATTCACAGTTTAACTAATGTCCATGTTAAGTTAATATACACAAACAAATTTTTTTCATAATGTGATTCAAACGTGAGAGGTTATATATATTTGGATATAATAAATACGAATACATGTATAGTTTTCTTTGTTCTGAAGCTGAACAAGGAAAGGATGTAATGGTGTTTGACAGCAGTGTACACAGAGGAGTGAAGAGTTCATTCAGCTGAGAATGAATAGGGTGTATTGGAGTTTGACAGCAGTGTACACAGAGGTGGGGACAGAGTCTATTCAGCTGAGAATGAACAGTGTGCATTGAAGTTTGACAGCAGTGTTTAAAGGAGAGTTAAAGAGTCCATTCAGTTGAGAATGAATAGTGTGCATTGGAGTTTGACAGCAGTGTACATAGATGAAGGAATAGAGTTCTTAATCTGAGAATGAAAAGGATGTTTTGCAGTTTGACAGCAGTGTATACAGGAGAGTTAAAGAGTCCATTCTGTTGAGAATGAATAGTGTGCATCGGAGTTTGACAGCAGTGTACATAGATGAGAGAATAGAGTTCTTAATCTGAGAATGAATAGGATGTTTTTCAGTTTGACAGCAGTGTATACAGGAGAGTTAATGAGTCCATTCTGTTGGAGTTTGACAGCAGTGTACATAGATGAGAGAATAGAGTTCTTTATCTGAGAATGAATAGGATGTTTTGCAGTTTGACAGCAGTGTACACAGGAGAGTAAAGAGTCTATTCAGTTGAGAATAAATAGTGTGCATTGGAGTTTGACAGCAGTGTACATAGATGAGAGAATAGAGTTCTTAATCTGAGAATGAATAGGATGTTTTTGCAGTTTGACAGCAATGTACACAGGAGAGTAAAGAGTCTATTCAGTTGAGAATGAATAGTGTGCATTGGAGTTTGACAGCGGTGTACATAGATGAGAGAATAGAGTTGTTTATCTGAGAATGAATAGGATGTTTTGCAGTTTGACAGCAGTGTATACAGGAGACTAAAGAGTCCATTCACTTGAGAATGAATAGTGTGCATTGGAGTTTGACAGCAGTGTACATATAGATGAGAGAACAGAGTTCCTAATCTGAAAATGAATAGGATGTTTTACAGTTTGACAGCAGTGCAGAGGAGAGCAAAGAGTCCATTGAGCTGAGAATGAATAAGTGTGCATTGGAGTTTGACAGCAGTGTACATGGAGAGTAAAGAGTCCACTCAGCTGAGAGTGAATATGATGTTTTGCAGTTTGACAGCAGTGTACACAGGAGAGGAAAGAGTCCATTGAGCTGAGAATGAATAGGGTATATTGGGAGTTTGACAGCAGTGTACATAGAGGAGAGAATAGAGTTATTAAGCTGAGAATGAATAGGGTGTACTGGGAGTTTGACAGCAGTGTACATAGGAGAGTAAAGAGTCCATTCAGCTGAGAATGAATAGGATGTGGACTGCAGTTTGAATAGAAACCTCAAGCTGAGAATGAATACCTTACCTGATTACTTCTATTTATTTTAGGAGAAAAGGGAGGGGGGTGGTATTTCACTGAAATTGGTCTTAAGGTAGAGAACATATGTTTTAAAACTTTTTTGACTCAATAAAT
Source organism: Mytilus coruscus (assembly GCA_017311375.1). NCBI lineage: Eukaryota > Metazoa > Mollusca > Bivalvia > Mytilida > Mytilidae > Mytilus > Mytilus coruscus. Next base: position 82,017,844 of record CM029601.1, read on the forward strand.
TTTTTTTGAGAATATTTTTGCATAATGTACACACAGTTGTTAATACAAACTGCTGTTTTGAGAATAATAATCATTAACATGGTAACAGATTTGAATTTCAATCATTTTTTAATTAAGATGTATAAATATCAAATCCTATATACATGTATAAATTCATGTACATTATCAGACAGATCTAAATCTCCACTGATCTAAATTACATAAAATGCACATTTACAGTCAGGCCATAAGTGTAGATGTTATTTTACTGTTACTGTCCAACATATCACTGTCTGTTGGACTTAATAAAGTGTTATAAGAAAACAGGGATTAAACGGAAAGAAGGAATTAAACTATTTTACATTTTCCACAGTCCTGCATCTAATTTAGAAGATATTTGCAACTGGACATTTACCCAATTGAATGGCAATCAATCTGCCAACTTCTGCTTTAAATATGTATTTCTGATATGTACATTTCAACACTATTTTTACCATTAATTACAACTTCAACTTTTTTTTCCAATTTGCATTAATTCTGTTTAATATGAATTTAAAAAAGACAACAACAGTTTAAAAAACTAAATCTAGCTAACTGTTTATGAATTTGAGTTATGCAATGAGATATGTTGATACAACTTTAATTTATTTAATAATGATGATTTTCAAAGGAAATTTAATTCTTTGATAAAGATCTATGTTAAATTTTCTCTTGCTTGCCTAACATCATATGCCTTAAAGTCAATCATCATTATAATTTTGATTGTGTGACACAGTGATGACTGAGAGACGGTGACTTTGAGGTACTTAATAAGACTGACTAGCAAGAAATGGTTTGACTTATCCCAAGTACTTAAATACAATATAATCAACATAGCTGCTTTACACTCTGACTCAGGCTCTATAAAATTTAAATAAGTATTGAATAGTGTATTTCATACTTCTTAATAAGGGAAAATCTTCTTACTAAACTGCTATTTTTTTATTTGAACGACTGAGCATTTCTCTCTTTTTGTAATTAAGACCTTCTCTATCAGTATGTACAATAATTGATGGCCATGAAAAGAAACAAAAAGCTAATCTAGTTTACAACATATTAGTTAAAATAATTGTGATAAAAAAACTTTAAAGTTCTGACTATAGTTTCATGAACAATTCTAAGGTTACCAGACTTGAAATCTTTACTGACCAAAATCAACTTATCATTCTGTAATTTGAGAATTAACCTTTTAGTGAAGTTTTATTCCCCTTGTCATCTGTAATCAATAGTTGCATAGAAGCCATTTAGAGTGGTATACCAAATATATTTTTGCAGTAATATTCAAAGGTTTCATTATATCTTTAAGCCATATCACCAAATCACACTGCCACAGCTGATGCAATAGAGTATTCTATAAAGATAATTTACTCTACTCTATCTTTGTCTTTTTCGTGATGTGTAGGCGTTCTTAGTATTGGAAAAAAAGAAAAACAACAAATAATTGAATTTCCTTGGTGATAGACTAAGGAATATTGTCCTTGGATTACAGAAAGGTTGTCAACCGTGGAGAAGAAAATCAATTTTGGTATTCTTAACCTCAATTTTATTTGATAAATACATCCAAATAAATAAGCTCCTGGGGAGAATTGTCATAGCATTTAATTTTCAAAAGAACAGAAAAGGCACCAAAATTATGGAAGAAATGACATAAACATTTCACATTTAAAATTCTTAAAAGGACAGAAAGATAATGTATAAAAAAACCAACCAAGTTTAAAATGAAACAGGACAACAACAGGCAATAAAAGACAACTTAATTATATGAATCGTAATAGGACAACTATGATGTTATAAAAAATATGTAAATTGAAAAAAGGCAACAGGAAATTTTCTACCAGACCTCAATTGGAAAAATGCAACAATAACATGTAAATAAAAAACTAACAACCAGAGTTAAATGAAAAAGGACAACAACAATATAACAAATGTTAATCTGCAACAAATACAAGCAGAATATTGCAAAATGGATTACAATTCTTACATTTTTTTTTTTTCAAACTGTCAGAGTGTATGACTACTCTAGCCCCACTAACTATAATGACTGAACTTGATTTCTTGAGGTTTTCAAACAGCTTAAACTCATGGTAATTCAATTTGGTCATCAAACAAAGGAATTTTAAATAATTTCCTGTTATTTCCTTTTTACAGCCATTTGGCAAGACCAGGAAGTTGCGTCAGTTACAAACTGACTGTCCAACAATTTGAAAAGATAGAAGTGTTACTAGTAACAAATTTAGAATTGTCCAATCATTTTTAAAGGTTTTCATTAGTTTATGTGCTTTAATTATGTCTCAGGTCATTTTAAAGGTCCATCGATGTGTTACAAACTTTGTCCAGCCATTTTAAAAGAAAGCAAGCACTTTGGTACAAAGCTAATCATCAAACAATGATTTAGGAAACCAGAAAATCAACCATACACACACTGTACATAGACCACTGTGAGTGAGTCTCACCACTAGAATAACTTGCCTACAAATGTTTATTATCAGATATTTGTCTATCATACAACAAAATAATTCAGACTTTAAAAACAAAATCCTGCATGCTGAAAAAAAAGTTTGTGGGATTTAATTGTTTTAATACTTGGATTTGCCACAAATAGAAAAAAGATTGATGCAAAATTCAATTTTTTAATTTGCATTTCATTATACATATGCTTTCATTCGTTTATTACTTTCCAGATCAGAAAATGTTTATGACTTAGCATGAAATTCATTTTTTTTTTATCATGCTGTTTGACATGAATATATAAAGATGAATTATGAACTTCTAGCTAACTATGATGTCACACCATTCTGACATTATTATGCCAGCTTTAGGCAATATTTAATATTTATAACATGGAACATGAAATCAATCATCTCCAAAATAGAATTCAATTGATCTTTCCCACAACATTCTTTTTACTTTTTTAATTCTTCTTCATCCTAAGAGTATTATGCTTTGTCCCAACTATACATCTGACTTTGGCATTTAGCATTCACCAATCAACATCTGACTTTGGCATTTAGCATTCAACAATCAACATCTGACTTTGGCATTTAGCATTCAACAATCAACATCTGACTTTGGCATTTAGCATTCAACAATAAAACAACCCTGTATAGCTTGTATTAGACACACCCAGTAGGTCATTAACCTGATTGGAAGAATCTTATTTACACCAAGATATTATGGATAATGCGAAAGGAAAGATCTCAATAATCTAGGAGAGGGGTCTTTCTCCAATTTGATCCTATTTAGGTAAAGCATTTTAAATGCAGGTTATCCAATTACATTTAATGACATCTTGGTTGGTGTAAATTGTTGTGAATTCAGAATTAACACTGAGCGCATATAATTAGAGGAACAAGATATTATGGCAAACATAATTTAACCTTTATATAATCCAGTAAATCGCTATGGTTAAAGCTCTCCTAAAATTTGGAGATTTGATTACAAAATTGTATGTTTAGTTTCCTAAGATTTGATTTCAAAATTGTATGTTTGTCTCCTGAGATTTGTGTTGGTCTCCTGAGATTTGATTACAAAATTTCTATGTTTGATCTCCTGAGATTTGATTACAAAATTTCTATGTTTGGTCTTCTGATATTTGATTATAAAATTGTATGTTTGGTCTCCTGAAATTCTATTATAAAATTGTATGTTTGTTATCCTGAGATTTGATTACAAAATTATATATTGGGTCTCCTGTGATTTGATTACAAAATAGGGTATTGGGTCTCATTAGATTTGATTACAAAATTATATTTTGGGTCTTCAGTGATTTATTGAAGGTCTTGATAGTACTGTAAACATTAGAAGACAACAAATATTCAATAACTTGTTACAAATAATCAATTGACATATCAATATATTAGTAACTAGATACACATCATTTCCTTTCACCTTTAAATGTGTTCAAAAGCATATCACTGTGACTGACCCTAAAAGGTACAAAAGCTAATCATTTTTTGCTCATATTTAAAAAAAAATATTAAGTAATGACATTTTTTTACCAATTTGATTGGCATTATTCATAGACTTTGTTTTTTTTTATAATTCTTTCATGACTTCTTGGTACTAGAACTGTTTCTGTCTTATTGTCTTTCACCAAATGCAATTTCCTTTTCCTGTGCATGTAGGCGGATCCATAGGTTTTTCCACATCTTTTGTGTTTATTCATTTATTTAAGCAGTATACTTATTTTAACTTGGATGCCGTGAACTATAACTAAAATGAATCCATTAAGATGAAATAAAACCCAAAAGATTATGTTTCTTTTACAACCTGTAAACTGGACCATTAAATATGCAATTAGGAAATAAAAACATGTGTAAAGATGGAAAAATTACTGAAGCAAATTCCACAAGATCATTGTATGTAACCTTTTGTAACAATTCAGGTGATGATAATTCAAATTCACATGCAACCACATCAGTGAAAACGAAGGTTTTATTAAGTAATAAATATCTCAGATATCTTACTTTAACTATTATTGACAGAACATATATTTAATTCTTGAATGCACTCTTCTGCATAAAAATCCTACTATAGGTTGTATTGAATCGAGGACTATTATGCAAGACCATGTTTTAGAATAGGATCTGTACTGGGTAAAAAGTCTATTTTTGTCGAGCCTTCGACTTTTGTTGGCGGCCACAAATATTCACTCTGTGGTTAAAGTTTTTGAAATTTTTAATAACTTTCTTAAACTATCCTGGATTTCTACCAAACTTGGAAAGAAGCTTGTTTCTGATCATAAGATAGTATCCAGAATTAAATTTTGTAAAGAAAAATCCTGTTTTTTCGTATTTTACTTATAAATGGACTTAGTTTTTCTGGAAACATTACATTCACTCTGTGGTTAAAGTTTTTGAAATTTTTAATAACTTTCTTAAACTATCCTGGATTTCTACCAAACTTGGAAAGAAGCTTGTTTCTGATCATAAGATAGTATCCAGAAGTAAATTTGTAATAAAACAAAATTACATTTTTTCTGTATTTAACTTATAAATGGACTTAGTTTTTCTGCCAGGAAACATTACATTCACTCTGTGGTTAAAGTTTTTAAAATTTTAATAACTTTCTTAAACTATCCTGGATTTGTACCAAACTTAGTCAGAAGCTTGTTTATGATCAAAAGCTAGTATCTAGAAGGAAATTTTGTAAAATTTTGTACCTGTTTTTCCGTATTTTACTTATAAATGGACTTAGTTTTTCTCCCAGTTAACATTACATACAGTCTGCAGTTAAAGATTTAAAACAATTATTAGATTCATAAACTATCCTGGATTTTTACCAAACTTGGACAGAAGCTTCTTACAATCGAAAGATTGTATTGAAAGGAATATTGTTATTATTTTTTTTCCTCATTTTTGTTGAGCCTGCGATTAACAGCAAAAGTAGGCGAGACACTGGGTTCCGCGGAACCCTTACGAATTTTTATGTTTATGTTTACTCTTTGAGATTTATTGCTAAACAGTATTGAAAATAAATTAACGATTTCAAAAGGAGAGGAACGGATCATTTAATTTTTTGCTGTGTTTTAAGCAAAATCATGGACATAGTTTCACCAGGTACACTCTGTTACTTGCTAGCCAAGGGTTATGATTCAGTCTTCTCCTCTCCTAGGTTAGAGGGAACCAGATAGTTATCCTCGCCTAAGTAAAGTAGGAAAATTCCATGTTAATAGTTCACTTAAGAACACTTCATGCCAAAAGTTTACTAGGAACATTTCATGCTAAAATTTCATCAGGAACAGTCTGAGCAAAAAGTTCATCAAGATGCAAAAGAAAAGACATGCATGGTGTATCAATTGATGACAGGATTACTATGTGCACATTTAATAAGAAAACCAAAAAAAAAAAAAAAAAAACACAGTAAGGAAAATAGGAACAATCTGAACCAAAAGCTAACCAGGATCACTCATCAATTCATCAGGAACATTTAGAGCCAAAAGTCGGCAGAAAATTCTGAGCAAAAAGTTCATACACGATCATTAGCAATATTTCAGCAGGAACATTCTGACCAAAAATGTCAACAGGAACACTATGAGGAAAAGTTCACAAAGAATAATTCTGAGCCAAAAGTTTACCAGGATTACTAGGCAAAAGTTCATCAGGTCAACACTCTGAGCCAAAAGTTAACAAGGAACACTCATAATGTGTCGAAAGTTAACATAGGAACACTATGATCCAAAAGTTAACAAGGAACACTATGAGCCAAAAAGTCAATCAATGATAATACGTTGAGCTTAACAAAAACATCCTGCGACTCTTTTCACAAAATATCTTACGATTAAAATTGATCGTAAGTTATACTAAAATGTTCATGACTAACGAGTATTTTTTCTCGTAAGATTTTTTGTGAAAAGAGCCCCTGAACCCTATGAGCTAAAAATTCCACCAGGAACACTATGATTAAAAAATTCATCAGAAACACTTTCAGCAAAAAAATCACTAGAAATATTAAGAGCAAAAAATGACTAAATTATTAAGAGCAAAAGTTTCACAAGGATGACTCTGAGCAAACATTCATCTGAAATATTCTGAAACAAAATGTCATTAGTAACATTGAGCCAAAACTCTCTGGAAACACTGTAAGCAAAATATTCACCAGAAATATTCTGAGCAAAAAGTTCACAAGGATCACTGATCCAAAAAGTCCACCAGAAACACTCTGAGCTTAAAATTCACAGGGAACACAATGAGCTAATTGTTTATCAAGAGTACTTTAAGCCAAGAGTTCACAACAGACACTCTAAACCATGAGGTTGTCAGAACACTTTAAATCATTTAATGTCATCAGCACACTTTAGCAAAAAGTTTTCAAGGACTATTCTGAGCAAAAAGTTCATCTGGAACACTTTGAACTATAAAGTCATCAGAAAACTCTGAGAAAAGTTCACAAGGAACACTTTAACCTAACGTCCACTTAAGGAACACTATCATGAACCATGAGGTCTTAATAATACTTTAAGGTGAAATTTCACCAATAGCATTCTGAACCAAAAGTTCCCCAACAACATTCTAAACCAAAGTTCACCAACACCTTGATAAGACAATGTTCCACGGAATATTCTGAGCCAAAGTTTCAAAATGAGAACACACTGAGATAAAAGTTTAGAAAGCATAGATATATACATGGGCGGGCAACATCTTTTAACGTAAATTTCAATTGGGAAAGTTGTGGGTCTTAAATACTTTTGGCAGAAATAATAAAATGATATTTTCTCATCAAAGTGGTTCAATCTATTAAATTTTGAGTTAATATTCAATAAAACCAGAAATACGTTAAATAAATGCAACAAAAAATTAATGGAGTATAATTCAAACACATGTAAGTCAAAATACAATATACATGAAAATTTGATTAAGAAGCTTAGTCTATTTCATTTTATAGAAATTGTTTCAAGGATTTGTTTAGTAAAATCATTGTATTTACTTAAACAGAAAAAAACCTTCTAACTTGCACTAACTCAGACAGAAATTGGGATCATATATTCCTTTAAAAAAACAGCCATTTTTTTATCTGTCAAATGTTCATGACTGTACACCTGTTTCAGATTTTCATACTCAACTGGTAACACATGCAATAACAGTAAATTATTAAACTTGATTGTCAACTAATCATACAGTAATTCCTTACCAAAATCCAGTTTATCTTAATTCTATGATATTTGTAACTGGTAGAAAATATAAGTATAACTGTACTATATGTACTATGAAAAAAACGGTAATTTAAGCCAGAAAACCTCCACTGCCTGTATAACAGTAAAGTTCATTGAACTTGAGTTACTGTAAAAGGTGGACATATGTTGAACCCTAGATGTCTTTTAGTTATTTGTGTTGTTGGATTTTTGTCTTATCGACAAACCCATCATCATTTTTTATTCATACATGTAGACAGTTATGTTAATGTTCTTGAAAATATTCATCTTTTTTTTTTTTAAATAAAATTCATTTTTTATCAAATATAATCTGACTGCATGATTGTTAACAAAACAATTTCTTTCATTATACGATTATGTAAGTGTTTATCTATGATTGTGTTCAAGCAATCCATCTCCTAAATAACATTCTACAAAATTTATGTGCGACATGCATTTGGCATGCATCAAACTATACAGCACACATGTATGCCTTTACTTCAAATGTAAACGTTTGTTTGATATCAGCACAGAAATTTGATTGTTTTATCGTTTTTTCATAGACATTAAAATGTCTGAGGGATTTGTGAAGAATTACTTAAGTTTGATTTGATATATACAGGAGAACATTTAAATGTTCAGGTGTGAACTGCTCAGTTTTTTGTGAAGTATTACAAATTGAAAACATGTTAGACTTGAATGACTTATTTTATGCCATTTTATCATGATTTCAACAATGTAATTTTTTAAAAAACTAGAGGCTTCAAGGGGTCTGTCTTTAAACTTATGGCTTTAATAGTGTTGACAGCCATCTTGAACAAAGGAGTAGGTTCACAAAGGGTCAATATTGACCCTATAATTTGGTGAAATTTAAACTCAGTAATAATAGTAAACATCTCAAGACAAAATATTTTAAAATATCTGACACATTAGAACACATATGATGTCATCATAATTTTGCACCATTATATATGCAGAAAATTATAATTTTGAACTTTTTGGCTACATTTTGATGGTTTTTGCTTCAAACAACATTGGCCACAACAATTCAAGGACCACCGTGATTTTTTTGTTAGGATGTGTATCTGACCAATATACATCTTTGTATAACAAATTTATTTTGGTTGAAGGGTGTGGCCAAAATTTTTAGAAGGAAATAGACCTTACAAATGCTTGAAAACTGAGGCAATCTGGCTAAAATCCTGTCAATTATCATCACTTTTGAAGCTGGCAAAATAATTAAAAAGAACAGCAGACAGAAAAATGGTCTAGTTTATCTTAAAGTTTAACTATTTAAGAACATAATTATAGGTTTTTGCATATGATATTTCATAGTTCAATTTTAGAGCAAAATATGCTACATCACTTAAAAGTTATTAAATCTGTGTTTTAAAATTTCATACATGAAATTGAGAGATCAATTTTTGAATGTGTGAAATTTGTACGGCTTAACCTTAGGTGGGGCATTTATCAAAGAAATAGTTGTCAATAAAAAAAATAGTTCACTTCGCAATACATGTGATAACAATAACAGTTTCTGAGAAGAATATTCTACAAATAAAGTCTAATGGGCAATGTTTTTTGCACAGCTGTCATTTAAGGCAATGTTTATTGCATCTTGTCACTTAAGGCAATGTTTATTGCACCTTGTCATTTAAGGCAATGTTTACTGCACCTTGTCATTTAAGGCAATGTTTATCACACCTTGTCATTTAAGGCAATGTTTATTGCACCTTGTCATTTAAGGCAATGTTTATTGTGCCTTGTCATTTAAGGCAATGTTTATTTGGCCTTATCATTTAAGGCAAAGTTAATTGCACCTTGTCATTTAAGGTACTAGATCTAGTTGTTATTGTTCATCAGCTAAACTTTTAAGTCAAGAATACTATACCTTGAGGACCAAACAAATCTTTACTCATTACTCCTGCTTACTAAAGCTTTTTAATCTTTATCAGGGTGAAACATTCTTAGTATCAAGATTTGTAATTTGTAAAATGCACTTAAAATTAATGGAAATCTGAAGCTGACGATATATACAGAGGTAGTTTCATATTGCCAAAGTACAGCAAGATTTCTAAATGACTGCAAACTGAGATTTTGATTATATGGTTTGATAAATTTCATTAAATAATCCTTAAGCAAGGACAGGATATGTCAGTCTAACACTTTTCATAACATACCTACTGGTAGTAGCAATAGCATATATAATATAAAGTATTAGTGATATGATTCAAGCCAAATTTACAGGCAAAGAAGACATTTCATTTTTTAGGGAAATTGGTTTTCATAATAGATCATGAGTTATTTAGTCCAGAGCATTGAGAGCTTGACATATTCTGACTGCTTCATCTAAGATATTCAATCTACTCCCAATCATTTTAAATCCTATATATTTGCAATACCAAATTCAAATGAAGATAAGTTTAAATGAAATATGTATTTTCTGTAGTGGTTATCATATTACTGATAGCATGAAACAAATCATGTGTTTCTCATGTGACTTTTTAAGTTAATCCAATCAAGCTCTTTAAATAAAAAATTCGTAAGGGTTCCGCGGAACCCAGTGTCTCGCCTACTTTTGCTGTTAATCGCAGGCTCAACAAAAATGAGGAAAAAAATTAATAAAAATATTCCTCTCTATACTACTTTTTGATTGTAAGTAGCTTCTGTCTTAGTTTGGTAAAAATCCAGGATAGTTTATGAATCTAATAAATGTTTTAAAAACTTAAACTGCAGACTGTATGTAATGTTAACTGGAAGAAAAACTAAGTCCATTTATAAGTTAAAATACGGAAAAAATGGAACAAAATTTTAACAAAATTTCCTTCTAGATACTAGCTTTTAATCATAAACAAGCTTCTGTCCAAGTTTGGTACAAATCCAGGAAAGTATAAGAAAGTTATTAAAATTTTAAAACTTTAACCACAGAGTGAATGTTATGTTAACTGGCAGAAAAACTAAGTCCATTTATAAGTAAAATACGGAAAAAATGGAATTTTTTTTTTACAAAATTTATTTCTGGATACTATCTTATGATCATAAAAGCTTCTTTCCAAGTTTGGTACAAATCCAGGATAGTTTAAGAAAGTTATTAAAATTTCAAAACTTTAACCACAGAGTGAATGTAATGAGCAGAAAAACTAAGTCCATTTATAAGTAAAATACGGAAAAAATGGAATTTTTTTTTTACAAAATTTATTTCTGGATACTATCTTATGATCATAAAGAAGCTTCTTTCCAAGTTTGGTACAAATCCAGGATAGTTTAAGAAAGTTATTAAAATTTCAAAAACTTTAACCACAGAGTGAATGTAATGTTTCCTGGCAGAAAAACTAAGTCCATTTATAAGTAAAATAGGGAAAAAATGGAATTTTTTTTTTACAAAATTTACTTTTGAATATTATCTTATGATCATAAACAAGCTTCTGTCCAAGTTTGGTAAAAATCCAGGATAGTTTAAGAAAGTTATTAAAATTTCAAAAACTTTAACCACAGAGTGAATATTTGTGGACGCCGCCGACGCCGACGGAATGTAGGATCGCTATGTCTCGCTTTTTCGACAAAAGTCGAAGGCTCGACAATAAAAAACAGGTGACATAAAAATTTATATATATATCTTTATTCTGTCAAACCTTTGCAATTACAATGGTATACAGACACTACATGACATCAATAATACAGACATAAATACATGAATACACAGAGCAAAATATGTACGCTATTTACAATTATACTGATAGTATTTAAGCCAGGAGGGCACACATGGGAATTTATAAATCTAATGAAAGTACACAGCTTTCTCAATTTAGATTTTATATTTAAATTCATAATTTTCTTAAACATAATTATATTTGGACGATTTACATATTTTTTATCAATACATTCGTTTCTTTTTACTGACATCTCTGTCCACATCATAATATAATGATACTCATCTCCAAGATCTTTAGAGTTACACAATTTACAATTTCGTCTATCTCTCTGAATATTTGTCCATCTCCCTATCTCAATGGGTAATTTATGGCTGATGGTTCTAAATTTGCATAAAGTATAAATATCATGAAATTCTAAAATATCAAAATAGTTCTCAAACCCAAAAGTATCCTTAAAAATTCGATAATTTAATGTCTTCGAACATGCTTGCACATTTGAAAACCATGTTTGTTGAAACTGATCTTGGGAGTGATGTTCTGATTATATTCTTTAACCAAATGTCACTAATACATGAGGGGCCTCAGTGGCCGAGTGGTCTAAGTAGTTACTACTGTAATCACTAGCCAGTCAACACTGAGGTTGTGAGTTCGAACCCCGCTCGTGCGGGTGCACTCGATTCCAATCTTAATTGACTAGGATTGTCAGTTTTCCTATCGAAGGTCGGTGGTTTTCTCCTGGCACTCCGGCATCCTCCACCAATAAAAACTGACCGCCACGAAATAGCCAAAAAACGGTGCTTAAAAGTGGCGTAAAAACACCAAAAATCAAATCACTAATACATGTTTGAGATAACCACACAAAAGATAATCCCGTTTCATTAAAAATGGATTCAACATGGTTTAACCAACTAAACTTTACATCATTTTCATTTGACAGCTTAAACAGTAGTTTATAAATGGTCGCTATTAATTTAGTCGGTTTACCACATACTAATTTCACCCAAAATGATACCATACGGACTTTAATATCTTATAAATTGTTGGGATATCGTCCAAGTTCACCATATATTACACAATTTGGGGTAGAAGACTTTAGGTGCAGAAGAAGCTTACAGAATTTTAATTGAACTCCCTCTAGAATGTCGTTATTCCCAAACCCCCAAATTTCACAACCGTACAATAAGACCGGTTTCATTAATTTGTCAAATAAATCTAATTGACAATTAATAGATAACCCATGTTTTCTCCCCTTTTTGATCACTTCATACATTGCCTTTGTAGTTTTTTCTGTTAAGTGTTTTCTATAGTGTTTAAATGTGCCATTTCGTGAAAAATAGATCCCAAGATAGTTGAATTCTTGAACGATATCTATAACAGAGTTATCATATGTAAAACTGAGATTTTTGGGTTGCCTTCCATTACTACAAATTACAATTTTTGTCTTTTCTACATTAACTTTCATTTTCCAGACATCACAATATGAGTGGAATTTATCTAGCAATAATTGAAGATTTTTGGCCGATTCCGCCATTAGCACAGTATCATCTGCATAGAGGATTGCAAACAGTTTAACATAAATATCTAATTTTTCTTCAAGTGCATCTTCAATAGTGTTCAAACCAATCAAAATCTCGTTGATAAAAAAGTTTTCCAAATCATTTAAGAAAAGTGAGAACAGAAAAGGAGATAAGTTTTCCCCTTGAAGTAGGCCAATATTGCATGAAAAATAATCTGATATATTGCCATTATAAGATAAACATGACTTAATATTATCATACATCTTATGAATTATGTTATACATATGACCATTTATGTTATTCAATAACATCTTATACCATAAAGTGTCTCTTCTGACTGTGTCAAACGCTTTTTCAAAATCCACAAATGCACAAAACATTTTTTTCATTTTTAATTTCAAAATTTCAAAGAAAGAGTGCAGTATAAATATACAATCGGCTGTTGAATATCCATTTCTAAATCCAAACTAATTTTCATTTATTAATAAAAATTCATCGTAAAAATTTGATAATCTATAAAATCGAAGTGTATAATTTCCCAACACAACTGACAATTGTGATAGGTCTATAGTTTTTTGGATCAAATTTGTTTCCCTTATTCTTATAAAATGGTTTGATCGTGCCAATTACCCAAGATTCTGGTACAATCCCAGTTCTAAAAACTAAGTTAAACAATTCAACATATATATCAATTAAAAAATCACTAGAAGATTTAATATATTCATTTATAATCATATCGTCGCCACAGGCTTTGTTACTTTTTAGTTTCTTAATACAATTCATAATCTCGTCCTTTGTAATTGGACCATTAAGTGTACCATTTAAATCATTTAAAGCATCTTGGTCTACATTTGGTAACTCAACAGGATCGGGGGTGCCTGAATTTAGATCTCTGAAAAAATTAAGTAAATTATTAAAATTTATGTCCGATTGTTTCGTGTGTTCCCGCTTATTTAAAATATTCCAATACTCTTTTGAATTTTGAGATCTGAGGTTTTTTAATTTTTTAGCCATATCACGTTTATGAGTTTTTATGGCTTGGTCCATAACTTTTTTATATTTTCTCTCAGCATCTTTAACTTCGTTATATAATAAAAGCGAAGGTGAAAATTTGAGCCTACGCTTAAGCTTTCTAAAGTTTTGCCTAGCAAATTTGCAGTCATAATTAAACCATGGCTTGTCTCCCTTCTTTTTAGAGGCTCGTTTTTTTGGTTTATCAGTTCGTGTTCCAAACGTTGTCTTAGCAGACTCTAAAACAACTGTAGAAGAGATACCAAACCAACCCCCTTGTCTTCATAATTAATAATTTGACTATTTTAACCAAATAATTTTGAAAACTTATGTGAAAAGCAAGTTTCAATCCTTGCTATGTCATGACACAAATGGTTTCTTTCAATCAATAATATAAAATGGTTCAGTAAAAAATGTGAGTTCAACGAACTTCCCTGTTTTACTTGATAACAGACAACAAACAAACACAGCAGTGTATTACATACAACTATAAAGCCTGAAGCATATTTACATGTGTGCACCAGGATACCTTTTGTTTTAAAGAAAGAACGGCTGCTTATGTCTGTCGCAAAATGTTGAAATGATAACTGAACTAATAAAAAGACATAATTATAATCTGCTTGTTAAGATGTGAGTAATAAACATATGTTTAGTCCAATTCAGTAATGAGTGACAAAAATCTCTGTTCTTATTATCAGTAGCACAAATAATTGTTATTTTATCAAACTTTTCAGGAGGCAGAGATCATTTTGTTATGAAAAATATGCTACGGCATTTTCATTGTTTGTTTGCCTACATTCTGGTACAATATTGCATTTTTCCATTTTCATAGATGATTTATTATAGCATCACTAAAGAGACATTTATTGTTTGAATGCACATCTGGTGCAGTAAAATTGGTTCTGTTTAATGTTTTTGAGGACATTTTTTATACTTATTTATACTGCTATATTGTAATTGCATAATGCTGGTTAGAGAAAAGGACTTCTAATCAAGTTGACTGAGCTATGCTGGAGAGGGAAGGATATATTATGTATGGTGGTAACAAAAGGAATGATGTCTATATGCATATAAAAAAGAAGATGTGGTATGATTGCCAATGAGACAACTGTCCACAAGAGACCAAAATGACACAGAAATTAACAACTATAGGTCACCGTACGGCCTTCAACAATGAGCAAAGCCCATACCGCATAGTCAGCTATAAAAGGCCCCGAAATGAAAATGTAAAACAATTCAAACGAGAAAACTAACGGCCTCATTTATGTACAAAAAATGAACGAAAAACAAATATGTAACACATAAACAAACGACAACCACTGAATTACAGGCTCCTGACTTGGGACAGGCACATATATACATAATGTGGCGGGGTTAAACATGTTAGCGGGATCCCAACCCTCCCCCTAACCTGGGACAGTGATACAACAGTACAACATAAGACTGAACTATAAAAATCAGTTGAAAAAGGCTTAACTCATCAGATGGACAAAAATACAAGTGGACGTGGCAGGGTACTTGTACATCCTAACAACAAAAAGACATTAGGAACAGATATGAGAGTACTCGCAGTTATCTGACAGCTAGTTCAAAGCCACTAACAACTAATAAAAAAAAATCATGTTGGTCATAGACGAAAAGATGCTTATTACTACACGATTCACAGAGGGAATAATGTTTATATAAAATAAGGAGATGTGACAATGAGACAACTATCCAACAGTTCCAAATAATTCTTATATGATTTGCATATAAAGGAATATATTTATATGATTAGTCGAGACGGCTTCCGGTAGTGGCTCTTGAAGTTATTTATTTTTCGATAGACGACATTGACGGAACTACTTTTTGTAACCAAATAGAAACTAGATGGCGGCCATAATAACACAAACTGACTCGACGTTAAAAGTATTTATTTTCACTTCGCGTTTATCGTTAAATTAATTAATAAACACAAAACATTAATTTGAATGATAATAAGATAGTTTTGTAGCATATTTTTTTTTAACAGATAGCAAATATGGAGTACATTTTTTTGCGTTAACCAAAAAAAATAATCACGCACCAGGCCAATTCAATGACACAAATATAGAATTTACGTGTGATAGGGGTTACGAATGGGGATTTTCCTTGTTTCCAATTTTAAAGAATTATATACACGTTATTATAGGATTAAACGCATTTTTAAAGGAATTTATTGGTGAATAAACTGGACCAAGTCACTCACAAACATATCATAAAAGTCCTTCGGACCAAGTCACTCACAAACATATCATAAAAGTCCTTCGGACCAAGTCACTCACAAAACATATCATAAAAGTCCTTTGGACTGTTATTTGTTTGTGAGTGAATTGGTCCAGTTTATACACCAATAAATTCCTTAAAAAAGGCGTTTAATCCTATAATAACGTGACTTTAACTAATTATAGGTCACCTTACAAACTTTAACAATTAGCAAAACCTATAACTTATAGTCCGCTATAAAATTCTCCGACATCACAAAATGTGAATCAATTCCAACGAAAATAAAATGCTCCACTGGGCGCAGCTAGATACGACCGCAGAGGTCGAACCCTGAACAGTTGGGGCAAGTATGGACACAACATTCAAGCTTGATACAGCACTGAATTTGGGTTGTGATTAAATATTTGACACAACATAGGTTTCTGACACAGAATGAATGTGGTCTAAGAACTTAAAATTTTTTAATTTACCTATTCAAACCATATCATTATTATTTGCTTTTATATATAAATCAGAAATAACCAATTTAAAATGGAAAATTTTAAAGAAAAAAAAAGGAAAAAAAGGGGGAAAAAAATTCCCCCCCCCCAATTTTGAACCCCTTATGATTCATCACCCCCAAGCTCAATCCCAGCCTTCCCTTAGTGGTATGGTACCTTGCAGTACAATTTCAGAGAGATCCGTACACTTGAACACAAGTTTTTGTCTGGGAACTAGAAAAATGCTTGTTTGTTGACCCCTTTTTGGCCCCAAATTCCTAAACGTTTTGGGCAATTACCCCCAAACTCAAACCCAGCTTTCCCTTTGTGACATGGAACCTTGTGGTACAATTTCATAAAGATCCATACACTTACACACACAAGTTATTGTCCTGAAACTAGAAAAATGCTTGTTTTTTGCCCCTTTTTGGCCCCTCATTCCTAAAATTTTGAGGCAATTACCCCCAAAATCAATCCCAACCTTCCCTTTGTGGTATGGTACCTTGCAGTACAATTTCAGAGAGATCCATGCACTTGAACACAAGTTACTGTCTGGAAACTAGAAAATACTTATTTTGGTCCCTTTTGGCCCTTATTCCTAAACGTTTGGGCAATTACCCCCAAACTCAATTCCAGTTTTTCCTTTGTGATATGGAACCTTGTAGTACAATTTCAGAAAGATCCATACACTTACACACAAGTTATTGTCATGAAACTAGAAAAATGCTTGTTTTTTGGCCCCTAATTCCTAAAATGTTGAGGCAATTACCCCCAAAATCAATCCCAGCATTCCCTTTGTGATATGGAACCTTGTGGTACAATGTCAGAGAGATCCATACACTAACACACAAGTTATGTCTGGAAGTTACAAAATAGAAAATGAAAGGATATGGAGTAAATGTACATGGGACAAAATCGCACACAATACATAGAAAACAGAAAATTATCAATGAACAGGGCTTTTATTCCTGTTCTTCATCTTGACAGCTGATAGGGTCTTCAACAATGAACAAATCATTCATACCCTACAACAAGGTCAAACCCTAGCGTCGACTTGCTTATTTTGGCCCTAATTCCTTAACTGTTGGTACCATAACCCACAAAATCAATCCCAACCTTCCTTTTGTGGTATTGAACCTTAAGGTTTAAATTTCATAGAGATCCATTCACTTAAACTAAAGTTTGAGTGCGAAAACCAATGTGTCTTCGGACGACGACGCCAACGTCATACCAATATACGACCGCAAAATTTTTTTGCGGTCGTATAAAAACCAGACAGCCTAATTAATGACAAAACAATAAACAAAAACCCAAAATATAACAGACAGCAACCAATGACAACCACTAAATACGAGGCTCCTGACTTGGGAAAGGCATGTAAGGGATGTGGCAGGGTTAAAAATGTTTGTGAACACTGAACCCTCACCCTATTACCTGGGACAATTGCTGTTCACAGAGAGAAAGTAGTCTACCTGACATGTTTCAAAAATATTTCTGTGAAAATTGGAACACTTTATTAAAGCAGGTCTTTGCAAGTTGTAATAACTTATTACCTAAAAGCACTGACATTACATATTTAAGTTCTTTATATCTAATATCTTCACTAAGCTACTTTAGATTAAGATGTATACATAGCATAAGTCAGCTATGCGCTTTCTATGATTTATAGTCAAATTAATTTTGAAAATATAACTCATTACCCTTATTTTCATTTAGCATGCAGATTGATGAATGAATTCATATCCCATGAAAAGTTCATTCTTCTGTGGATAAATTTACTATAACATTTTTCAATTATTTTTGTCTTTATATTTACTCAAAAATTTATTGATATATTGAAGCAATAACAACTTCCATAACTGTCACCCACAGTTCTGATGTTTGAAATAAAGAGCACTGTTGTGATGAATTTATAATCACAGCAGTCAATGGAATTTTTTTAGATTGTCTACAAAAAGAACTTCTTTTAATAAATATTCACAAACACTCACATGTTTTTTTTTCCATTCAAAAGAAATGTCTGGTATATGTCAATGAGACAGAAACCCAACAACACAAAAAAGCCATCCAAAGGTCAACATACAGACAATAGGCAAGTATCTCTGGAATAAACTAAACTTTAAATTGTTCCCAAATCTAGAAAAGTTGTGAATAAATTTAACAGAGACCACAAAAATCTACAAAACGACACAATATTCCATAAATTACAAAAAAAAAAAGATTTAACATTTAATTGAAGACAAACAGTGATTATAAGGTTCCTAACTTAGATGGATTATGCAGCAGGGACAAAGCACTTAATTTGTTAATTTGTAATCAGTAATAAAAATAATCTATAAAAGCAAAGACAAGATATGTTATGATAAGTATTCAGTGGCTTGAATAGCCTGCTATACTTAGAATAACATTTGAAAGGAGGTACCTATTCTGAATGTTTAAAAAACATCAATGACAAAATATGACCCCTGAAAAAAGGAAGGAATTTTGGATATTAACACTCCAATGAACTACAGGTAGGAGAAGAGGTCCTTACAGATTATTTCAATCTTTTTGTAAAACAAATGAATCCCGAATCCAACTGTGCTAGCATTACTCAAGAACTAACAGAAATAATATATAGCTCAAATACCACCAATATTTCAGCCATCAGTATACTTTAAGTTCAAACTCAAAAATTTTAAATGTATAGAAGGTGTGGTGTCTTAGAATATCAGGCATACTTTTTGTTTTAAATGAAAGCATAAAACTATAAATAACAGGAATTGAAGAAACTGTTACTTGTAAATAACAAAATAATGGTATGCTCAAGACTGAAAATTTTGGAATGCAAGTGCACATAACCTTGGCATCAAAATGAGACATGAGAAAAAATGTGATATAATCATAATGTAACCTTTCAGACAGGATATATGTTTTGAAGCTTGGAGCACAATGTTGCTTGTGGATGCTTATGTGTCATACAATAATGTAAAAACAACAAAACTGGAAGTTTAAAAAAAAAAATGAGATTAAGACTTTTCATATCCATCCACTTAATGCTAGTACAAGCTGGAAGTGATGTTGTTTTTTTTGTTTAAATTTCCATGTCATGTCAACAACCTCAAAAGTACAATCCTACTGGAACCAAAGCTCATTGTTTCCCTAATATATTATTGAATGTATCCATTAGTGTCTACACTGATCCTGATTACCTGAGAAATTAAATACTTTTAACCTTCTTTGATTTTTTAGTTTTTACAACTCATTTCCATAGCATTGCACCAAATTTACAATTCAGATTTCTTGTGAGTAGGAAACTGTTTGAAAAACAATCTGAAGAACAAAGCCAAGCACTGTGTGATCTTTTCATGTTCTGATTGATGTCAATTTCCTGTAATGTATTTGATTCTACTGGACAAAACAAACACAGGTTTTGAATTCTTATGGACTGAAACATGGTCCAGATCAATCACAATATAATATTTGAGTATAGAAAATAAAATAGTGATTTAATTCCTTCAAAGTTAAATAAAACTACTTATATAAATATATATAAATTCATGTTTACTTTACATGCAAGTTCGTTTAAAGTTGGAGGGTCAAAAACCAATGTCATGTATGTATATTTAACTACATAAAAAGTACTGAGCAACAAATATGCTGAGCCATAAATTAGGTCTCTAAAATTGTAAAAACAGTAAAATTTTTCGATTCTTTCTAAATTGTTTTATTTACATGGATAACTAAATAAGACAATAATAGTTATATTTGCTACAAAAAAGTGATTTTGTGAATGTATGTGCCAGTAACATTTATAAACATGAAATGTCTGATATAATCGATTCAATTAGAGGCAACAGTTAGGTTAACTCAGCTAGATGATATTCAAATCTCATAAATCCAAGTTTTTTATGTAAATTTATTGTAGACTGTTGTTTGTTTGTTTGTTTTTTTTTTTGTCTTTTACATTTTGTAAGTCTCTTCTAAACTTATGACCTTTGATTCTCCCTTTGGTATTTTCCTCCCTTCTTTTTTTGCCAATCCTTAGTAATTTATATGAGAAGATCCCAAAATGAGACAATTTTCAGAGCTTTGGCAGTTTTCATTAAATGCTAAAAAGAAAATTAACATTTAAAGGATTTATAATCCCTTCAAGGCTTGTTATTTTCAAAATCAAGGTGCCAAACAAATGCTTTATATATATCCTTCTCCTTAAGAGTGAAAGAAGAGACAAACAGACAAGAGTGACAGGAGCTTATAACCTTAATGCATTGGAATGCAAAGTTTATCAAATATTCTGTAAGATAATTCATTTCCTGGTTTCTCTCTCCATATTATTCCATTAGTGTATTCTTTATTTTGGCAACAAAAGCTCACTGTTGTCTTTTAACTTACAGTGCCTTCCAACGAATCAACTATTTTCCTTTGAATGCTTCAGTTAACAATATTTTTGTAACAACATATGTTTCTAACAGTTCTATAATTATCAAGTTTTTTTTTCTAAATTAGGTAGTTTTTGTGATCAAAAGAAACATAAATTTTACAAATCATATGAATTTTAATAACTGTATTTAAAATCCACTATTACGCATGGAAAATTTTTATCAATCACTATAAAAATGCATTAAATCAACACATTACAAAAAGCTGGTGTTAAATTCAAAATCGATAAGCTTTATTTAATTTTACAATCATTTCAAGCCATTTATTCTTTATGACAGACAACGTGACACCCTTTTTAACTTCATTGTGTATTGAAATATTTGCCCCAAAAAAGATAGATTGCGAAATGATATTTAAAAAAAAAATGATCATTCTATCTCTATATATAATTATTTTTACATGATGTCTTTATTTTATTGATAAATCAAATAAGGCAGATCTTTATCCATTCCCTTAATTTATATTTTTCCATTTGAAAGATTTCATTGAAGCTCAAGTAGGAAACAAAAATATTATCTTACAAAATTTTTGCTTATTTTACATGTTAAAGAGCTTATTTTGTGGTGCACATTGTATCTTATGATGGAAAATTTTATTGTAATTCTCTCAATTTTGTAGTTAAGTTTCACTTAAAAGTTTGAAACTGAAGGCAAATTTAGATCAGGGCATGTTGCTTTCTCATTCTAATACTAAACGGCAAATTACTTGCGAAAAGATTACCAAATTACAATTTTGGACAGGAACAATTCTGTAGTTCTGTATTCAAACTACTCTGATTTCCACTTTAGAAATTGATAATAAACATAATTTCTATTCTAAATATCAAACAATATGTTCTGGATTTTAGAAATATCTAAAATTTTCATTTCAGTTTACATGTGCTCTTAACCTGGAAATTATATTTACAAATCATTTCATGCCAAACTTTAAGGGACTGATTTTAATAAAAATAAAATCCAATCAATATCCTTTTAATGTCCTACAATATGACTTGCAAATTTTTTTAAACAAATATTAATCTTTTAGGATTTGTAATAAGTATCTACATACTCCACATAAACTTTACATATCTGGCTGAAGTTCAAATCAATTTCATACCTTGGTCTTTTATTGAGGAATTCTGAGTTAACATGTGTTTTTATTTTATTTTAGGTGTTAAACTGACTGTTTAATCATAGGTAATATGATGATTTAAAGTCAAGATTTACTTGAAGTTATAAAATTTGATAATTATAATTCATTGTTCATTTCAGATTTCTGCAATCTATTTTCTTTAGTTAACTGGTTCACATGAGTGCCTAGGAAGTTTCAGATATTTCATCAAGGATCTTTACATTGTTTCACTTGCTTTTTCTGTCTATAATCCTCAAAACATGGTCAGCCCAGCTATATTTATGAAAACATGGTCAGCCCAGCTATATTTATCAACAAATTTTGATGTCACCCTGGTGATTGACAGGAAATAATAGATATTCACTAAATCTTATTTCTCTGTATGCTTAATTAAGTTTGTGAATGAGACATCTGGTGAGTTATCTACCTTTAAAAATGTTCAGTTCTGTATTTGTCTGCAAGACTTTTCTACATGTAACTCATTTATTTACACTGTCAAGATAATGTACCAAAAGTGAGACTAGGATGACATCTAGATTTCTTTAATGTCTTTTTTAATTGTCTATTGTTAGGTTACTGTCACATGGATATATATTCTACAACTTTGGTAAATAATCTGAATATTCCAATTGTATTTCTGATTCAAATATAAATAAACAATAAGTCAAAGATTTATAATAAACCCTAGGCCTCTCTAAACATTGCTGATAGCCACCACTTTTGTAATCTGTCTGAAGTCAACTGTTTGTCAAACAGGTGTATAAGCTTACTCTTAACAAAGTAAACAATTTCTAATTCAATATAACTACTTCAACTATTGACATGAGATAAGTCAGAATGTTTAATGGAAACAGTGGTCAGTTTATTCTAATTATTCATGAAAGTAATACATGTAACATTATCATACCACATGATTGAATAGGAAAAACGAGTTCATTTAGGCTTAGGTGACCAAATTTTGAACTCAATATCTCTTATTTTTTTTCTTTTAGTTTGTATGTATATTTCTGTAAGTTTCAATCAACAAGAAAGTTATCATGAGGGGACATTTCCCACTACTCCTAAAGTTTAACTAAGTGCTCCTGAGGTAACATTTTCACAAGTCTTAAATCCTAAGGAGACATCTCCCACTAGTCCTTAGGTCTAACTAATTACCATGTGGAGACATTTCCCATTGGTGTTTAGGTCTAAGTTATCCTGAGAAGATTTATATAAAGTTACCATCTCTAGTTTTTATACATAAATAGACTATTATTTTAATAACTGAAAAGAAACTGCTTCATTTTCATTTTGTTTCTCATAAATAAACCATCTTATTTTCATGAGCTATAAAAACATTAATATATTCTGGAGAACTAGCTGTCAATTTTCCTTCCTTGAAATGTGCCATAAAATATCAATAGATCCTGACAAATCAAATAGGTTGGTTCTCCTTAGCTGGAAGTGTTTTTAAAACAGATTTATACATGCTGATGAACTACACAATTAACCATTTTGGTCTCTTAAGTACTGTTTCATGATATTTTTTCAATGAACTAGCTAATCTGTAATATTTAATATGGTATTTTAAGAAAGGATGACCCATTTATACAAATAAGTTCATCTGAAATATTGCTTACAAAATCTGAAAAAAAAAAAAAATTTTTTGTTGTCTTTCAGTTGATGAACTCTCAGCTTAACTCAACTCAAAACTATTTTGAACGCAAATTACTTAAAGTAGTGGGCTAGAAGGCCTCAACTTGACCTGACTGATTGGTGGTTTATTAACAGAAGTTGTAGTATTATATATCTAATAAACTGTGGGGCATAAAATTCAGTAAAAGACAATCAGATGGACAGCAAAATTGCTAATTAATCCAAAGTCGCTGGACCATGAACTAGTGGGCAAGGCCTCGAAATGGTCAACAAACTGAGATGTACAGACAGTAATGTAACTTTTCAGAAAATATAATTGTCTATTGTAAGTACCATAGCTCCTATCAAACTATCTTAAGCAGAAAACTTAACAAGGAAAATTGCTTATTAATTGAAAGTCGCTGGACCATGAACTAGGGGGCAGGGCCTTGAAATAGTCATCAAACTGATATGATTTTGATAGTAATGCAACTTTACTGTGATCAAACACATGTTAACCACACTCACTTTGTTACACCATTTTGATCAAACACATGATCTTACCACACTCACTTTGTTAAACCACTGTGATCAAACACATGATCTTACCACGCTTACTTTGTTACACCACTGTGATCAAACACATGATCTTACCACACTCACTTTGTTACACCATTTTGATCAAACACATGATCTTACCACACTCACTTTGTTACACCATTTTGATCAAACACATGATCTTACCACACTCACTTTGTTACACCATTTTGATCAAACACATGATCTTACCACACTTACTTTGTTAACCATTTTGATCAAACACATGATCTTACCACACTCACTTTGTTACACCACTGTGATCAAACACATGACCTTACCACACTCATTTTGTTACACCACTGTGGTCAAACACATGGTCTTAGCACACTCACTTTGTTACACCACTGTGATCAAACACATGGTCAAACCACACTAACTTTGTTAAATCACTGCAATTAAACCCAAGGTCAAACCACACTCACTTTATAACACCCCCCAATCAAACAAATAGTTTTTGCTTTGTCCAAGTCAAAGGACCACAATTAAGTATTAAGTGGGTCAACTGGAACAAGATTGATAACAGGTCTGTAATTGCTCATTACACAATTATATATCACATATAGATTTACATAATATCCTCAGGGATAACTGAAAATACATATATTTCTCTATGGAATTAAGTTATTACCACTCATCCTGACATTTATATAATCATATTGATTTTTATATACTATTGACTAAGATAAGAAGATAATGACCAATTAATCTACAATGGCTGCCTTGTAGTTGCTATATAAGTCTATTCATCTTTCATTTCTTGCTGTTCAAATTTTTTTTTACACTGTACAATTATTCATAATATTTTTATTTACATGAATTTATTGTTAATGTGGAAACAGATTTTTGTTGTTTCTTACTCCTAAACGGCTTAGCATGCACGTTTTAAAACTAAAATAATACTTAAGAATATTCACTGAATGTCCTGATATAAGGTTCAGTTTAGACAGGTTTCTGGCTTACACGGTGCTCTTTGACAAGTTTGTGCATAACACAGGGTAGACAGGTTACTGGTTTACACAGAGTTTCTATTTTAATAGGTTTCTAGTCAACACAGATTTCTTTTTCTTGACAGGTTTTTGATAAACACAGAGTTCAGTTTTGACAGGTTTCTGGTAAATACAGATTTCTTTTGTGACAGGTTTATGCTTTACACATGATTCAGTTTAGACATGTTTCTGGTTTACACAGAGTTATGTTTTGACAGGTTTTTTGCTTTACACATGATTCAGTTTAGACATGTTTCTGATTTACACAGAGTTATGTTTTGACAGGTTTTTGCTTTACACATGGTTCAGTTTAGACATGTTTCTGGTTTACACAGAGTTATGTTTTGACAGGTTTTTGCTTTACACATGGTTCAGTTTAGACATGATTCTGGTTTACACAGAGTTATGTTTTGACAGGTTTTTTGCTTTACACATGATTCAGTTTAGACATGTTTCTGGTTTACACAGAGTTATGTTTTGACAGGTTTTTTGCTTTACACATGATTCAGTTTAGACATGTTTCTGGTTTACACAGAGTTATGTTTTGACAGGTTTTTTGCTTTACACATGATTCAGTTTAGACATGTTTCTGGTTTATACAGAGTTATGTTTTGACAGGTTTTTTGCTTTACACATGATTCAGTTTAGACATGTTTCTGATTTACACAGAGTTATGTTTTGACAGGTTTTTGCTTTACACATGGTTCAGTTTAGACATGTTTCTGGTTTACACAGAGTTATGTTTTGACAGGTTTTTGCTTTACACATGATTCAGTTTAGACATGTTTCTGATTTACACAGAGTTATGTTTTGACAGGTTTTGCTTTACACATGGTTCAGTTTAGACATGTTTCTGATTTACACAGAGTTATGTTTTGACAGGTTTTTGCTTTACACATGGTTCAGTTTAGACATGTTTCTGGTTTACACAGAGTTATGTTTTGACAGGTTTTTGCTTTACACATGGTTCAGTTTAGACATGTTTCTGGTTTACACAGAGTTATGTTTTGACAGGTTTTTTGCTTTACACATGATTCAGTTTAGACATGTTTCTGGTTTACACAGAGTTATGTTTTGACAGGTTTTTGCTTTACACAAGGGTCAATTTATCCAACAGTGATGCTTGGTTGGAGTCATTACACAAGATGTGCAAAATAAAACCTAAAATTTGAGTCGACGGCATAGCTCTCATTATACCACATTAAGTAGTAGAAAATAAGGATGTGACATGATGGCAAATAAGACAACTATAACATGGATTTAAGCAATTATAGGTCAAATTAAGCCCTTAAACAATGAGCAAACCCATACCTTATAGTCAGCTATAAAAGGCCCAGACATGACAAAATGTGAAACATTTTTCTATGAAAGTTTATAAGGGTTTTCAAGGACTGCATAGTAAAATATCCAGCTTACCTCTCCATTAGTTGACATTGGTTCTTCCTCCATCCGGGAGTCTATATCTTGATACTGAAATGGCCATCTGTCTCTCAGTGAGTTTGTTGAGTCCATCATAGAAAAATCATCTGAAAAAAATATCAGTAAAAATCTTTTTATTTTTGTCAACCTAACACTTACACTGACTTAATAAAATGAAATTTCTGAATACAAAAACATATACCGATAAGTAAAACTGTAGGCAAAACATCAGTAAAAAGCTATAAACAAAACTCCAGTGCTGCTGGTATGGGGAACTCGACATAGCAAGCAGTATATCTACACAATATAATAACATGTTGTTCCTGATGTCAGGACACCAACATAACAAGTTGTTTATCTACACAATGTAATTACATGTTGTTCCTGATATCAGGACCAAAACATAACAAGCGTATCTACACAATGTAATTACATGTTGTTCCTGATATCAGGACCCCAACATACCAAGCATATCTACACAATGTAATTACATGCTGTTCCTGATATCAGGACCCCAACATAACAAGCAGTATATCTACAAAATGTAATTAATTACATGTTGTTAATGTTATCAGGACCCCAACATAACAACCATTTTATCTACACAATGTAATTACATGTTGTTCATGGTATCAGGACTTCTAGATAGCCAGTAGTATTACTACACAATGTAATAGCATGTTGTTACTTGTGTCAGGACCTAAACATAACAAGCAGTATATCTACACAATGTAATTACATGTTGTTACTAGTATCAGAACCAAAACATAACAAGCATATCTACACAATGTAATTACATGTTGTTCCTGATATCAGGACCCCAACATAACAAGCAGTATATCTACACAATGTAATTACATGTTGTTACTGGTATCAGGACCCCAACATAACAAGCAGTATATCTACACAATGTAATTAATTACATGTTGTTAATGGTATCAGGACCCCAACATAACAACCAGTTTATCTACACAATGTAATTACATGTTGTTAATGGTATCAGGACTTCTAGATAACCAGTAGTATTACTACACAATGTAATAGCATGTTGTTACTTGTGTCAGGACCTAAACATAACAAGCAGTACATCTACACAATGTAATTACATGTTGTTACTGGTATCAGAACCAAAACATAACAAGCATATCTACACAATGTAATTACATGTTGTTCCTGATATCAGGACCCCAACATAACAAGCAGTATATCTACACAATGTAATTACATGTTGTAATCCATACCCTTGAGAAATGCTACTCAAGGAAACCTCATACTCTAAACCAAAAACAGAATTGTTCAAAAATCTTTTATGTATTCTGGATTCTTGTGGAATAATCTCCCAATACCGTTAAGAAATATTACAAATGTTAATTCTTTCAAATACAAAATAACAGATCATTTATTGAAATCAACCTAGCTGTATACAAAATATTGAAAACTGATTATGTCATCACGTTTATTTTTCATAACATTTTATCAAGTTGCATTGAAGATTATTATCATACTTGTCTTTTATACTAATGTATGCAATGTATATGTTTGCATTTTGTTTGATTTTTATGATGAGGGCCTCAGGAAGATTAGTTATATAGCTAACTGTGTAACCCTCTTAAAATAAAGTATTGTTGTTGTTGTTGTTGTTGTTACTGGTATCAGGATCCCAACATAACAACCAGTATATCAACAACATATAATAACATGTTTTTACTGGAATCAGGACCCCAACATAACAAGCAGTATATCAACACAGTGCAATTACATGTTGTTACTGGTATCAGGACCCCAACATAACAAGCAGTATATCAACACAGTGCAATTACATGTTGTTACTGGTATCAGGACCCCAACATAACAAGCAGTATATCAACACAGTGCAATTACATGTTGTTACTGGTATCAGGACCCTAACATAACAAGTAGTATATCTTCACAATGTAATAACATGTTTTCACTGGTATCAGGACCCCAACATAACAAGCAGACTATATCTTCACAATATAATAACATGTTGTTACTTGTATCAGGACTTCTAGATAACAAGTTGTATATCTACATATGTAATTAAATGTTGTTACTGATATCAGAACTTATAAATAACAAGTAGTATATCTACACAATGTAGCGTCAATTATATCTACGCAATGTTGCGTCAATTATATCTACACAATGTAGCATCAATTATCTCTACACAATGAAATTTTATAAAAGAAATTTTTTTTTGTATCATTTAGACATGTACATTTTAATACAGTATAGCAACATAGCAGTCAGACCATGGTGCTATATATAATAGACCATCAGAGAGCAAGCCACTCATTCCCTGCCCATGGTAATTTTTGGCATACATATCCTTGGTTTTCAATTACTAGCCTACGTTTAAAAACATTTACAAAAAGGCTATTGAACTTTTAGATGAAAAAAATAATAATTAAATATCTGTTCAATTTCTAATTACACTGCACATTATTAAAAAGTAAATCTATGGATAAAAGGTCTGGGTGGTTTTTTTTTTTTTTTTTTAGTTTTTTTTCAATGTTTTTTGCCAAGAAATATATAATTCCATTGAATGGGAGATAACCTCAACAGAACATTGAGTAAATTTAATGGATGTTTCAAGTATGTCTATATCTAAGGCTTTCGTCACAAGTTTGCTGTTGCTTGTCAGTTCACTTTACCTACCCCCCTCCACTGTTGGGTGCAGTTTATGTTGCACAATCCTTAGTCTTCTGTGTAGTATTTTATTGTGGGCTATTAGTCTTTTAACTTTAAGTCATGATCATGTTCTAATGGGTTTTTTATTGCCCCTTGGTATCTTAAATTTTGATAAGTTTTGAAGACATCCAAGTCATTTTGTTGTAAGTCAACACTATTTTCACAGTTTCTTTAGAAGCTGTTAAAATGGTGCTTCTTGAATTCATGTTTGATTTTAGTGTCTAGCCCCTACATATGTATCATTTCTTCTTCAATTTAAAATAACATAAACTTAGAAATTTACAGTATCTTAATGATAAACTGTCAAATGCAACTTTTAATTGTAATTAAAAATTCTCAATCTTTATATATAAAATAATCTGAAAAGTGTAAATCTGTTCACATATGCTTTTTAAATATTTAATAAATAGGATTTCTATATCAGATAAAACAAAATCACTATTTTCAAAGAAAGCACTAACATTTCTCACATAAATAAAGTACTGGATGCATTATCATTTTCATACAAAAGACTACCAGGTAATCCTCCCAGATAAATAAAGTACTGGATGCATTATCACTTTCATACAAAAGACTATGGGTAATCCTCCCAGATAAATAAAATACTGGATGCATTATCATTTTCATAGAAAAGACTACAGGGTTATCCTCCCAGATAAATAAAATTCTGGATGCATTATCATTTTCATAGAAAAGATTACAGGGTTATCCTCCCAGATAAATAAAATACTGGATGCATTATCATTTTCATAGAAAAGACTACCAGTAATCCTCGCAGATAAATAAAATACTGGATGCATTATCATTTTCATAGAAAAGACTACCAGGTAATCCTCACAGATAAATAAAATACTGGATGCATTATCATTTTCATAGAAAAGACTACCGGGTAATCCTCGCAGATAAATAAAATACTGGATGCATTATCATTTTCATAGAAAAGACTACAGGGTTATCCTCCCAGATAAATAAAATACTGGATGCATTATCATTTTCATAGTACTAGGACTAATCCTTCTAAGACAAATAAAATACTGGATGCATTACCACTTTATGGAAAGACTGCTTACCTGAAATAAATACAATTCTGGATGCATTACCATTTTCATAGAAAGGGCTAAACTTTCCCAGATAAATAAATTCTGGTTGCATTACCGCTTTCATTGAAGGAGCTTTTTTCTCAGATAAATACAATTCTGGATGCATAAAAAATACCATTTTCATAGAAAGGAATTTAATAAAATCCTCTTTATTTCATTATTCTGTTGTAACTCATCTCATAGTTACCAGTTTTAAGACAATAACAATTTACTGATCTTTGCAAATTTCCAACAGACCTTTTAGAATGACTATCAAAGGTTTTGGACCATTTGCAGTATAATAAATAATGAAAAAAAAGGTATGTTTAATTAGATTGGTTATTTCAGCATTATGTCAGAGCCAACTATTTCTAAAACTCCTTGGTTAATTGAGATGATAAAAACACTATGTTTTAGGCATCATGTCCTTGCAGCATTGTCCATCAGATCAAGGTTTTAAGGAGGCTTTCTATTCAACTTCTTTCCACATTTCTTTCACTTTCTTCTTCAGACTACTCACCATCCATCTCTCCCATACTTTATTCCTGTACTGGCAAATTATATTTGCTCTTTTTCATTTTTTCTCTAGTTCAATATGTACACAGTCCATCAACTCATCGTTGAAATATTCAAAAAATATTTTTTGTAGAAATTCTACACAAACCCTTAATTAAACATCTGTAAAAAACATTCTTTCGCTTTACATTCAAACATATCAGTTTTACCCCTCAGCAAGGTGCTCATATTTTTGTAATTATAAAAGCATAATGTCAAAACTATCCTCTAGGGAGATAAATTTCCTAATTATAAAAAAGCACCACCTATGAACCAGCAATATACATAATTCATTACTTAATACCACACCAGATTCACTTTGCATGTTTTATGAATTAAGATTCCATTCATACAAATAGATTATGTCATCTGAGAGATACAAACATAACAACACACCTTGTTCTAAAAGCACAAGTGCATTTCTTTGTCATTGTTTGTGCAGAACTAGAGATACCAAATATCAAAACATATTACATTTCACACAATGATACAACAAAAACAGGAAAACAACAAACATTAACAGCCATGAATAAAAAAATGTACTTCTTGAACACAAAAAAGTATTTTGCAGAATAAACATAACATGTTGTGACATTTTCATTTCCTGAATGGTGTCAAAATTCAACACCTTGCACCTAATAAAAAACTGCAATCAATGAATAATAAAAATCAATAAAATATATAAATAATACAGAGGATTAATAAACACTACAAGGACTAGACAGGAAAAGACATGTCCTGTTATATCAAGGTGCTGAACTTCAAATGAAAATGGTTTCAAAAGGGGAGAGGATGGGACACAAATAGAGAACATATCTTGACTACAAAAATAAATAAATATGGAAAGTTGGGAACGAACAGACAATTTAGGCTTTTGTAGCAGTCACAATATCACTTTCTCTTTTTTGCAAATCTAAAAAGGGTGTTTTGAATGTGCTTGAAGCCTCTCCGAGGCCCTCTCAACACATGGTATCTATTATGATTACCAGGGTTTCTGTATTATAACCTGACTACTCCCCAAACAAGGCATCCTCTTGAAAGACTTTCAAAAATTTTCATTTCTAGATTCTAATATAAATTATGCAGTGGACACCAAGATAATCCTATAACAAAAGATTCTGACTGTATATGTGCAGTGATTTTGTGTATAAAACAAAACTATTTGCACTTTCTATTTGTTAGATTGACATAAGATAGGTTAATATTTTTCTCTCTCTTCATTTTTGTCACTATAAAAATGTATATGAGTTAAAAGGATCAATTAAAAAATCATTTCAGAATTTCAAAATTTTACATTATGATGGCAAACTGGCTAATATAAGGAAGATCCTTATTCATTTGCAACTGACTGTGTACAGATTAAAGAATTTTATATCAAAACTTCACAAAAAATCAATCAAACTAGTCTCAGATGGCCTGATTGAGCAGAATGTTTCTTAAACAATGGAGAACCGCTAAATATATTTTTTTTTATGAACTATGAAACAGGAAAATGGGAAAAATCTTCAAACAACTCCATGATGGAAGGTGCACGACCTAATAATAGGGATTTAAACTTTCTGTAAAGGTCCAAAAAATTAAAGATCTTGGTAGAAAAGAAATACTGGTAACCATCCTTTGAAAATTCTGCTGTAAGAAATAGTTGCCATGTTTAAATAAAAGGGAAAGAATAACCAAATAAAATTCCATAACAGGTGCACAACTTCAATATGTGTGCAATCTATCTGTGAAGATGGAATTAGAGTTGATTACACAAATTAGGTACTGTCTATTGTAAATAAAAACTAGGGAAAAATTCCTCAAACAATTCCATTATAGCAACTTCAAGTGTGCGATCTTTATGTGAAGTTTCAGGGATCTCACCTGGGCATTAAATTCAGCCATTCTTCCATCCTTCACATTTCATTTAATCATTATTTTTTACTTTAATTACTTTAAAGGGACATTAGCTATCATTTAGACAAAAGAATAAACTATGTTTTTTTTGTTTCAAGTATTAATGAAAGTAGAATTTTGAAATAAAATTTCATTACAAGCAGTCAGTTTGGCCCAAATTTGTCAAAATAAGCTCAAAAACATTGCTGATGTATTATTCACTTGCAAGTCAATAATTTAACCTCTTTGAATCTGTATTCATGTGACCTTCACTTCAACCCCTTAGCAGGAGATTCACAGTTACGCATGCACTAGGAGTGTTCAGCTATTAAAAGGAAAAGAATGACAACATTAAAAGTGTAACAAGGGTAAACCATTTCCTTGACTGATTCAATCCACACAAAAAAACATTCTTGGACAAGTAAACATGATGATTAACATATTTTTATTACCTATAACATGAAATCAAACAGACCTACAAAAATCCAATTGCATTTGCTCGATATCTATTTATATTTATATTTATATTTATGTTTATATTTATGTTTATATCCGGTTATATGACCGTCAGCAGTCTTTGGAGGTCATCTTCTCGATGGATTAAATTAGATGGCCTCTAGACTAAAATACACACAAAATGCTATTGCATATTATTGAGTCCATCCATTGTTAATTTCATACTTCTTGTAATTTGAATATACGTTTTAGTGTGTTACCAATCAAATATGAGAAAAGAGTAAAATAACAAAAATACCAAACTCCAAGGAAATTCAAAACGGAAAGTCCTATATAAAATGGCAAAATTATTTTATTCATTTGAGAATTTGAGTCAAATTGGTAAATTAGACGGCTAATGCCCCTTTAAGGCTTGTTAACTAAGTAAACTTTTTTAAAGACTGGGCGAAATTATTATTATATTTTTTTTTCCAGCGTAATTAATTGAAAAATTAAATTCTGTGTTTTTACCTCATATACTACGTGTGTGAAAATCAAACTGAAGTATATCAAAAGAAATTCATTAAAGTATGAACTAGAGTGCATATCAAAATTGACTGGATGCAAAAATTTCAAGGAAGGATCTACGTTAGATCTCTTCTGTATTGTAATGCCCTTCAAATAATGGAATTCATAAATTAAAAGTTCAAAGTTCTTGTGAAATATAAGGCCCTGTCCTTAAATTAATTGTCCATTTCCATTGGATTGTTAGCAAAGGGCAGAGCTGCAAAAATTGAACTTGGTTTAAGCAAAATTTTCTAATTGTATGAACAAGCACTAAAAAAACCATTTAAGTTAGGTTGAATATATATTTCAAGATGACCTTGCAAGAAAAATCAGCCAGTTCTTCTGCTTGGATGATCTAAATGTAAAACTATGCGGTAATTAAAGATGACTGACTTGGGAATATCAGCCAAGTCAGAAGTTCACTATGACCATAACACTGTCTTATAACATCCATTAAGATGACAAGTACACTTGTGAAGTTTCTTACCCTATGTATTATCTAAGACAGAGTGACACTTCTCATTATACCCACAAACAAGGAGTGTCAAGTTTTTCTGTCATTTCTCTATTGATTTCGGAACCAAACTAAATAACAATACCACCAGCTATTAACTTCAACTTGAGTCACAAATTATTGGCACACCACAAAGATAGATGAGTCTGGGTCATTCCTCTTTAATCTATTTCTCATTGCCAACTAAAAAAATAACTGTTAAAATTGGATGTTCATTTTTCATTTTCCTTTATTGATGTGCAAGTTGGCAACCGATATTTTCTCTGTATTAGATTTGTCAAATCAGCGAATTCTGATAGAATAGTTTTTTCTTTATGAGTTCTCTACACTCCTGAGGAAGGTGGATTTATCATTGTTCTTTTAAGCAAGTCGGACATTACATAATATCTATATGATTGGAATATGAATTTGAGACTGGTGTTAATTATATAAATCAGTAAGGTTTCGATCAAATTTGATATATACTGCATAATTTGTACAGCTATTTCTTTCTTAATTTTATCTAGAAAATTGTTCCAATGATTTACTATACACAGTAAAGGCTGAATGTACTTATAGCAAAATGTAGGGGTAGGATAATGATGAAAGATGGTCTAACATAATTTGATATATACAAGATTCATTATGCGATAGATATTAATGATTTGACTTTTAGAGAAGTGTTAAGACATTTTGTGCAAGCTTGGTGATGTCACTGACGTGTGGGAGACAAATGTACAATACAAATTCTAATAAATGTCACATCAATAATCAAATAAGGTTAAATAAACATTTCTGAAATAACTGCATCCCATTTTTATATACCCTTTACATGTAAGGAGGATGTTTGTCTATAGAGCAATCATACAAGTTGTTTACTGGTGAAACCGTTTCCTCATATGTCACATTACATATCAATTCAGATCGTTTTTTTTTTTTTTCCAGTTTTTTAAAGAATGTTTTCCCTTTTTTTTAATTGTTAATAAAACTTTATCAATTTTGTGCATTCAAAGTACTTATCTGAATTGATCTTTAACAGAATACTCAAACCTAAAAAATTTGAAAGTTTAACTTGCCAAATAAGATATCCTCAGAACCCATTATTGACATAACAATAGTTTCCTCAAAATATTGATTTTCCAGCTTTGCATGCAAACAACTGTTGATGCATAGCCGTTTCTCATTATATCTATGTAGTATACTGCATTCCATGCTTCTCTATACTGTAATAAAATGCTTCGCTGAGCGCAGCTTGATAAGACCGCAGAGGTCGAACCCTGAACAGTTGGGACAAATTTGGACACAATATTCAAGCTTGATAATGTCTGAATTTGGATTGTGATCAATTTTTGACATAATATAGGTTTCTGACACAAAATAAATGCGGTCAAAGATCTTTAAAATCTATTGCGCAATACTGTGCAATTGAAGATTTCTTCTTGAAACTTTTCAAAAAATTTGAAAAAAAATCCCTGTAGTATGAAACCTTGAAGTACAATTTTAGAGAGATCCATACACTTAAACACAAGTTATTGTCTGGAACCTAGAAAAATGCTTGTTTTTGGTCCCTTTTTTGCCCCTAATTCCTGCATGTTTGGGGCAATTACCCCCAAACTGAATCCCGGTCTTCCCTTTGTGATATGGAACATTGTGGTACAATTTCAGAGAGATCCATACACTTACACACAAGTTATTGTCCGGAAACTACAAAAATGCTTGTTTTTTTACCCTTTTTTGCCCCTAATTCCTAAATTGATGGTACAGTAACCCACAAAATCAATCCCAACCTTCCTTTTGTGCAATTGAACCTTCTTGTCAAATTTCATAGAGGTCCATTCACTTAAACTCAAGTTATTGTCCGGAAACCAAATGTGTCTGTACACCTAAAAAATTTTATGTCGTATAAAAAGCGATAAGCTTGCTTCTACTTTGGAATTAGTTTTGTGTTGATGAAGCACCTTTCATCTTCGTTAGTTCAAGAAGTAGCGTCAGTTGATTACAACCAAAACCATACATATGTACACCTTGCTTTCCCGTATAACTTCATTGAAAGAAATTCCATGGAAAAATGAAAGACTGACTTATTGAAATCATTCATTTGCTTCTGTTGCTTGAGATTCCTTTTTTTTATGCTTAATGTTGATATAACATTCAAAATACACATTACTAGAAAACCAAAGATATGGGTCAAGTGAAATTAGTTTTGTAATGACAGTCATCATAACAGTGTTAAATAGAGAAGGTGTGTTTGAATAGCAAAATAATCTTGTACTGCTACAATAATTGATGCTAGACGATCCACCTTTGCCAAACCAGCGTTGTATTTGTCAACCACACCGCATTGACAAAATAACGACCCCTTCCAAGATTGCCAAATTATTCTAGAAAGTCAACAATGAACTACTACCACTAAGATCCAAAGAAGACCACCGCAAAACGTAATGAACCGAAGAACCACACAATTTTATTGTTTAAATGAACTTGAAACATGGATAGTGTACCACAACTGCCAAATGTAACCAATTCACAGCAACTTCCACCATGCCCTACATGTGTGACTACCATACATCTTACAATATTCCCGACACAATTGGAAGTAGTACTTCTTTTGGAGTGAAGTCTTTTGGAATGGTACAGAATGTCCTGTGAGGTGTTGTCCATTTTGGAAAAGATACTGACAATTCATTATTAACTTTTATGTTCATTTTAATGTCGTCAAACCTATTATTGTGACGTAACAATCTATTTTTATTTAAGTCTTAAATTTATAGTCAATAGTTGGTGTTTTATTGAACTTTTGAAAATTGCTCTATTAAACAACCAATCAGATAATAGATCTAAGTAGTCATACTATATTCAGGATGGTTGATTGTTGGTTTTTTAACATCCAGTTGCAAATATTTCTTGCATAATCAGGACAAAATATATTCAGGATGGAATGGTATTAATGGTGAATTACATATACCAATATAGACTGAGTGTCAATATAGATTTCCTACTTCTGAGGTTGTCAGATTATTCGTCTAAAAACTATGTAAGCCATAACCAATTAAAAAGTTCAAAATAAAAAAAAAAAACGCTACTTTCAAATATTTTTAAAATCTTTTAAAAAACAATATAATTGTAGCATGATTTAAAAAAAATTATCAGAATCAAATAAAATAAAATGTAATATTCTTCAGAATAATTTCTGTATTTGATTTAATGAGTTTGGAATTGCAATGCTCTTACCTAGACTTCTGCTTTTTCACACTGCTTTGAAATATAAAACCCAATTATACCATTTATAGATTTCTATAAAAAAAAATCAGACAATGTACTTTTATATCTCATTGTCACTGTAAAATGAGAATGTAAAGTGACTAAACGATGATAATGATGATTAGGATAAAGATGATTAGGATAACGATGATTAGCTTGTTGATGGTAATGAAAAGTTAACACAAGTAGAAACATAACTTGTGGCCATAACCTTGATAAATTTTTGAAGAATGGAATGAAAGGATTCCAGACTATGACCTAATTTCAGAAAGTGGCATCAAATAAATGTTTCCATGTTTTGGCATGAAAGGCAACATGCATGTTATCAGGAAAAGAATGAGATTCAAAATATTGACTTTCAGAGGGTGGCATTATGAGCCTCAATTACATGAACATGCTTTCATGTTTTGGCAAAGGATGATCTATGCACATTTTTTCTGAAGGTCACTGCAAGAGACAAAAATGTTTCAATATGATGGTTGCTACAACTATGCATATGTTATCAGTTCCATACATGAGCATGAATAGACAGTTATAAGACCAAGACCCATAGCAGGAGACACTAACCCTTTCTGCTCACTTGGTCTTGCTTAGTTTAGAGTTCATCTGATTCCCTCAGTTAACATGGGTTAACTACTGTTCCCTTGTTTTATAAGGAAGTATTTAGATGTGGCATCAACAATGAGCATAATTTCAAGTGTTGACATAAGGTTGTAAACTTCTATGTCATTTTGTCTCTGATGGAGAGTTAATGTCTCATTGGCAATCATACCACATCATCTTATTTCCATACCAACAGGTGGTGACATGGAAGGGAATAAGTATTAACTTGTTGGCAAGTTGTATAATGAAAGGCAATAACTATAAGCTCCTAAATAACAGGTGGTGATATAAAAAGCCACAACTTTAGCTTGTTAGCTTGTTAGGTGGTATAAAATAACCAAAACTACTGCCTTGAGAATTAGTGGTGCCAATGAAAGAACAATGAACAATGAGAATATTTTTAAGTGGTGAAATGTCCCATCTATGAGATAGTTATCAGTATTCTGCCAATAAAGTTCACTTGAGTACATGTACAGTTGTCAAGTTGTGGAATTACAGCATACTTATCTGAGCATGTTTGAAGATAAAGGTATTCAATAGAATACTACTCTGACATGGTAACAAGAAGTGGTATGAAATGTCATTCAAATTTGTACAACTGTTGCATAATGTTACTGTAATTAGAAGATAATCTAGATCACTTATCAACGATTT
This sequence comes from Mytilus coruscus, assembly GCA_017311375.1. Lineage (NCBI taxonomy): Eukaryota > Metazoa > Mollusca > Bivalvia > Mytilida > Mytilidae > Mytilus > Mytilus coruscus. Next base: position 82,056,784 of record CM029601.1, read on the forward strand.
ACAAAAACATTATAGAACAATAGTAAGCAATTCTATATAATAAGCATTATAGCTATAGAACAAACTCTTGTTGAAAAAAGACCTGTTCCTTATTGTAGAAGATGAAACTTGTTATACAGCTAATCTCATATCTCAATGACATATATATATTTCTCTAATTCTTCGTCAGTTTATCCCTTTCTGCACCCATTGTATAAAAAAAATTTAATCAACGTGTGGTTTGTTTTATCTCAGTTCTTCATTGGTTAAAATCCGATTATGACATCGAATTTTCTTGCTTTCCTCTGAATTTCCTATTGTGACGGCATGAAAAAAGGCGACCATGCCTGATGACGTCACATAGAAAGAACACATCTTTTTGCAGATCATTCGAAAAGAAGGAATAAGTCTGCATGTGTATTGTTTGAAAATCATTAGAGAAACAGATTCCACCACCAAATCTCGTGTAATACGATATTTATCCACTCTCGACAGTTAAATTTTAAATATTTAAAACGCGCGGCAAGCCTGGCGATTTAAATTTGAAAATTTAACTGTCTCGAGTGGATAAATATCGTATCACACTCGATGCAGTGGTAGAATCTATATATATCATCCCACATTTCCTTTTATCTATATATAAAAAGGATGGAAGATACTGAGAAGACAATTTAATTCCCTAAGATGAAGGAAAATAGACAACAGCATGTATGGCAATAGTAGAAAAAGACAGACAACATTTCTCAAAACACCATGAATACAGACAACATTACTCAAAACACTAGGAAAACAGATAACATTACTCAAAACACTAGAAAAACAGACAACAGCATGTATGGCCATAGGAGAAAAAGACAGACAACATTTCTCAAAACAATAGGAAAACAGACAACATTCCTCAAAACACTAGAAAAACAGACAACAGCATGTATGGCCATAGGAGAAAAAGGCAGACAACATTTCTCAAAACACCAGGAATACAGACAACATTACTCAAAACACTAGAAAAACAGACAACAGCATGTATCGCCATAGGAGAAAAAGACAGACAACATTTCTCAAAACACCAGGAATACAGACAACATTACTCAAAACACTAGAAAAACAGACAACAGCATGTATCGCCATAGGAGAAAAAGACAGACAACATTTCTCAAAACACCAGGAATACAGACAACATTACTCAAAACACTAGAAAAACAGACAACAGCATGTATCGCCATAGGAGAAAAAGACAGACAACATTTCTCAAAACACCAGGAATACAGACAACATTACTCAAAACACTAGAAAAACAGACAACAGCATGTATCGCCATAGGAGAAAAAGACAGACAACATTTCTCAAAACACCAGGAATACAGACAACATTACTCAAAACACTAGAAAAACAGACAACAGCATGTATGGCCATAAAAGAAACAGACAGAAAAAATTTCTCAAAACAATAGGAAAACAGACAACATTCCTCAAGAGAGGCGAAAGATACCAGAGGGACATTCAAGCTCATAAGTTAAAAATAAACTGACAACGCCATGGCTAAAAAAGAAAAATACCAACAGACAAACAACAGTACACAAAACACAACATAGAAAACTAAAGACTGAGCAACACGAACCCCACCAAAAACTGGGGGTGATCTCAGGTGCTCCGGAAGGGTAAGCAGATCCGGCTCCACATGTGGCACCTGTCGTGTTGCTCATGTTAGTACAAACCCTGTAATAAGTCTAATTCGGTAGGTCACATTCGGGAAAAGGGGACGGGATTGAGTTATGACATTAGGAACATATCCGTTATCATCTGTGAAACGGATATTCCATAACGGTCAACCAACTCGTGATGGCGTCCATAAAACTTAATTACGAAGGATGATTTCAACTTCACACAGGGGTTCAAATTAGCGGTGGTCCGAGGTCTGTGACCTTCCACTGTTGCAATCGGACTTTCGTTTTGGTTACGAGCTATGCCCGACGGACCTTCGATTTGAAAGAAAATAAAAATTAACTTTGTCGATCTTTTTCACCATCAGATTCGTCATTTCTAAGCCATATTATTATTGAAATTAAGATAATAAAATGTTTCATTCCTGACCTTGCCGACCATACACAAGGTTATAAATAGTTGCGATAGGTCACCTGACAAATCATTTAGACATTTTCAAACAAAATGAGTCTGTTTCTCATTGGTGTCCCGTCTTTGAGAAAAAGCCTGAAGATGATGAACGGTGGGCTTCAGGAACGTCTTCCTTAGGAACAACACAAAAGAAATCAAATGAAGATCTCACTAAAGACCAAAAATACGATCGTGAAAACGGGAATGGAAATTTAAGCTCAACTGAAAATCGATCAACCATGGCTATATTTTGATGATCGAATCAACTGGTCTAATGTTGTTTATATACTGCCAGAAGTTCCCTACCCATGCAAAAAAAGAAAGTTCACTAGTAAGGGGAACACAAAATCTTAAAGTAGACCCAATAAAAATACACAAAGTGACACCCCAGCATTTATCTTGTTTAAAGCAGTGGATCCATGAAAGTGACCCAAATTTTAAGTCTAAAGATTTGTTGTCAGACACTAATGTATTCACAAGCAGCAATGTAAGTCCAATCAGTTAAACAGATATAAGGTTTTCTTCAACACTGCATAGTGTTGCAAAAAAGGGAAACCCTTCAGTGACTACAAATTTATTCTTGAAATCCAGAGCAAAAATGGAGTTGATGTTGCCACTTTTACATCAATAACAGATTATGGTATAATTGTCAATGATTGAGACAACACACACACACGCATAGTGACACCCTTCCCAGCACCCAAAAAAAAATTAAAAAATAGATTGTTGGAATTTATGATATACAAGACAATTACGTTTATCATGTTTATTGTTATACATGTAATACTACAGCGACACTGACAGTTTGGTCTATATGGTTGCATGGCAATATATCATTTGTAAACTTGTCAAATACAAATGTATGATGAAACAGGCTAACCTAGCACCAAAAGCATATTAATTTTGTATCTTAATGAGAAATATTTCATGTAAAAGTAGGAACTGGGATTTAGGTCCCGGACCTTCAAGCACCAAATGTTAATTTGAACCCCTGTTCACCACTTGGATCTCTTGGTTTAATAGCTTCCTTGCGAGCAGCAACCCTCTACCAAGGAAACATGATAGGAAATACAAGCCCTGGAATATCATATCAACTGGGAGATATATACTCTGTATGCAGGCGCTGCTAGAATGTTGCTACATAGAAATGGAAAGTTCACGATTGGGAAACTGAAATCACCTCTTTTGTCGTAAAATTTTGTTTTCAACCGACTGTCATTGTCAATTTCTAGATGTAAGTCAAGATATAAGGCAGATATAACTGTATCTGTTGTATCCTTTATCTCAAGTTAGATGGGATAGATGTGTTCAACATAGTCACCAAATTTTGAATTATTTAGTGAGAGAACATTATCTATATAGCAGAAAGTAAAGTTAAAGGATACTGCTAACTTCTTTTCTTTCTTCCTAAGAAGTTCCTGTATGAAGTCAGCCTCATATGAATAAAGGAACAAGTCGGCAAAAAGAGGGCAGTTTGTTCCCACGGGAACACTAGGAAAACAAACAACAGCATGTATGGCCATAAGAAGAAAGGACAGAAAACAGTTCTCAAAACAATAGGAAAACAGACAACATTACTCAAAACACTAGGAAAACAGACAACAGCATGTATGGCCATAGGAGAAAAAGACAGATAACATTTCTCAAAACATTTATAGGAAAACAGACAACATTCCTCAAAACACTAGAAAAACAGACAACAGCGGTTATGGCCATAGGAGAAAAAGACAGATAACATTTCCCAAAACATTAGGAAAACAGACAACATTCCTTAAACCAATAGGAAAACAGACAACAGCATGTATGGCCATAGGAGAAAAAGACAGACAACATTTTTCAAAACACTAGAAAAACAAACAAATTCCTTTGAACAATTGGAAAAAAGAGAACAGCATCTATGGCCATAGGAGAAAAGACAGACAACATTTCTCAAAACACTAGAAAAACAAACAACATTCCTCGAAACACTAGGAAAACAGACAACAACATGTATGGCCATAATAGAAAAGACAGACAACATTTCTTAAAACAATAGGAAAACAGACAACATTCCTCAAAACACTAGGAAAACAGATAACAGCATATATCGCCATAAGAGAAAATGACAGACAACATTTCTCAAATACTACACAGTATTGGAGGAAAACGGATAACAGCAGTTATGGCCATAGGGAGAAAAAGATAGACAACATACCCAAAACACTTAACAGCATTACATTAACTTGTTATTTATTACATAGTTTTCTAGTTTGAATTTTTTTACATTTGTCATTTCAGGGCCTTTTATATCTGACTATGCAGTATGGGTTTTGCTCATTGCTGCAGGCTGTACCGTGACCTATAGTTGTTAACTTCTATGTCATTTGGTCTCCCGTGGAGAGTTGTCTCATTGGCAATCCTTCCACATCTTCTTATTCTTTTATATATATATAGTTGTCTCATTGGCAATCATACCACATCTTTTTATTTTTCTATATACTTTCATAAAAGCATTTTTTTTTAAATATATATATATTCTCAACATTGTCAATGTCATGGTAACAATCCATATATCTATTTTTGCACCAAATAACATTCTTTTTATTCTTCTTCCATACCGAATGGTTCTAAATTGAACTTTACTTGGTAATAACAAATCTGATTAAAATGGACTCAATAAATGTGAACAGTAATGATATCAATTGTGTACTTATCAAAATCCAATAGATATTACATCATTGTATGTTATTTTGCCTATTCTCTGAAGCTATTATTGATTATGCTGACGTCTTGGCACTGTAAGCACTGTATTGGTGTAGGTCACTGACTTCAAAGTGTATTGTCCTTAGGGAGACTATCTAATAAAAAATATCCTGCACTTGACATTCCTCTTGGTATTGGCTGCCTACTTTCAAAACACTTCTAAGTCACTTTGACAATCATGAAAAGGCCCCCTGAAAAATGTGTAGCCATTGGAAAAGAATCTCTGAATAAAAAAATTCTGAAAAAAATAGCCACTGATGAGGTAAAGACTTAAAACTTAGATTACAGAAATCTGTAAAAAGCCAAGAATGCAGATCTCTTGGGCTGACAAGACCAGTACTACCTTTATCAGCAACGACCTGTTCTCTTAAAGAAGAATCCTTAGAGAATGTGACTATTCTTGGACAACATTCAAACAGATATCTAACCATGTTGGTGTCAGCATTGTTGACTGGACAGCTTTCTGAGAATAATAATGTACGAAATCAAAAATCATTAGTCCAAAATCCAAATCACTGGCAAAATCAGTAAAAGCATAAAACAAAACAACTGATGGAATGCAAAATGGCTGCCATATTCCTTATTCGGTACACAGACTTTCCATATAAAAGTGGTGGGATAAAATCAGAGTTTAAGTTTCATGGCACCAGACCTCCAACTTAAATGAATACAAAGAACCTTATAAAGGCCCTTAAATTACTGTTTTTATTTGAGTGTCACTGATGATTCTTCTGTGGATGAAATGGGCGTCTGGCGTAACAAATTATAAGCTTGGTAACTTCATGAGTTTACAACCACTGGATCAATACCACTGCTAGTGGATGTTTCTTCCCCTTAAGGTATCACCAGCCATGTAATCACCATTCCTGTGTTGACATCATTGATTTGGTCACTTTCTGTGAATTTACTGTTTATGAAATCTTGAATTCTTCAAAACACTAAGGTTTTTTGCCCCATGTATAGATAGCCTAACTTAGCCAAATTTGGCACAACATTTTGGAATATTTGGCTTTCAATGCTATTCAACTTCATATTTGATTTAGCTTTAGAACTCAGTTCTACTGTTCTAAAATCGTGCACCACTAATGAGTCTTTAATTGAAAATTCATTGTATGACTTTTGGTGAGGACGCCACTCCCAACACTATTGGTTATATCATGACAGCCATTTTTTATTGATGGAGGAAACTAGGGTCCCTGAAGAGATCCTGGCAGAAATATAATTGAAAGAAAATATAAATGACTGGTGAACTTGATATTATATACACAATCTGCAGGTCATTAAAGCTTCTCCCAGACTGGAAAGTAGAAACTATCTTTCCTTGTTTACTTCTCCAATCATAACACTACCTCATTATTCTTCTATCCAAAAAACTACAAGATGTGTTTCTTCTCATCTAAAACACGCGGGAACAAAAATCTACAAGATGTGTTTCTTCTCATCTAAAACACGCGGGAACAAAAATCAAACATACCATCATGGCTTCACTTCATAATTAAGCAAATATGTTAATTCTTCAGGTGTTCACAATAATGATTTCAATATTCTTACTCGGCTTTTGTTGAAGCACTACTTTCATCTTTCTTTTTGGCAGATTGTATGCATGAAAAGATGATTTTTACAAAATAATAGAAATATGTACTCGCTTACCTATTCTAGTGTACATATTATGTAGTCAAAATATTCGTCAATTATGTCATAATTCAAAAAGCAGACTCAATAGATCAATTCAAAATGTCTGCAATGATGTCTGAAACATCAAAAGGCAAAACAATTAAAATTAGCTAAAAAATAAACTTCTACAATTCAAAGATCAAAGATCCTCCCACTAATAAGATATGTACTCCGTAATAAAACCATCATCACACTTGGGTTTATAATAAAACAAATTTTTCAAGATGTTTTTTACCATAACATGCTATTCAATGTTAATTGCCATTTATGAATACTAAAGTATTTTTCATATGCATTTATTCACTGCACATGAATTGACTTTCTATTTCACTGAGTGATAGCAACCAAGTGGGTCATAAATCTTAGCAAAACCAATGAAAAGTTCAATTTGACATGTTTCATTGCCTGCATAAAACTGAACAAATCATTAGAAGTACCAATTATACATGTTTGATTGCAGCAGAAGCTAAACTCAAAAGTTGAAGACAAACTGAAAACACCATGGCAAAAAACGATAAATGTTCAAAAGTGAAACAACAGTCTACACAACACAATATAAAAAACTAAAGACTGAGCAATACAACCCTACCTAAACCAGGGGTGATCTCAGGTGCTCCAGAAGGGTGAAAGGATCCTGGTCAACATGTGGCACCAATTATTAGTACAATGTCTAATTCAGTGATGTCACATTCAAGGAAAAGTCAGGATGAGATTGTGGTTACAACAATTGGAACGCATCAGTCGTCATCTGTGAAACAGATTTTCCATAATGGTAAACCAACTTGTGATGGCATTTGTAAAATTTCAAAGGGATGACTTCAATTTCACAACATGGAACCCTTGGTTAATAGCTTCCTTGTAAGAAGCAACTTTCTAACAAGGAAATCATGATAGGAAATGCTAGCTCAAGAATATCGTATCATCTAGGAGATACATACTCCACATGCAGGTGCTGTTCGAATGTTGTTACATAAAAATAGAACGTTCACAATTGGCAGGCTGAAATCCTTTCTTTTATCGTAAAGTTTTGTTCTCAACCGATCCTCATTGCCAATTTCTAGTTGTAAATAAAATTGAGAATGTGTTAAAATTTCCTTCTAGATACTAGCTTTTGATCATAAACAAGCTTCTGTCCAAGTTTGGTACAAATCCAGGATAGTTTAAGAAAGTTATTAAAATTTTTAAAACTTTAACCACAGAGTGAATGTAATGTTAACTGGCAGATATGAGGCAGACTTAACTGTATCTGTTGTACCCTTTATTTCAAGTTCGAGGGATAGATGCGTTCAACATAATAAGTCACCAAACTTTGAATTATTTAGTGAGAGGACATCATCTACGACGCAGAATGTGAATTTAAAGGGTAATGCTAGCCTCTTCAATAAATCTAAATCTAATATCCATATGCTGACCACAACAATATGTTGTAATAATACCATAAAGCCAAAATAACTGAAGGGCTAGAAATTCCTTGAGACTTGAGACTTGAACTTAAAACTAAATCTTCTCATCCCAGACTAAAATTATAATGAAAGAAGAACATTGAATGTTGATTTCATTTTCTCGTAAATTTGGGTATTTCTAAATAAAAATTTGTAAGGGTTCCGAGGAACCCAGTGTCTCGCCTACTTTTGCTGTTGTCTATGTTTTCAGTGTTACAGGGGAATGCACATAATAGATTAATTTTACAAAAATGGGGAAAAAATTATTAAAAATTTTCCTCTAGATACTATCTTTTGATTGTAAAAGTAAAAGCTTCTGTCCAAGTTTGGTAAAAATTCAGGATGGTTTATGAATTTAATAGATGTTTTAAAAACTTTAACTGAAGACTGTAGGTAATGTTAACTGGAAGAAAAACTAAGTCCATTTATAAGTAATATATGGAAAAACAGGAAATAAATTTTTCCAAAATTTCCTTCTAGATACTAGCTTTTGATCATAAACAAGCTTCTGTCCAAGTTTGGTACAAATCCAGGATAGTTTAAGAAAGTTATTAAAATTTTTAAAACTTTAACCACAGAGTGAATGTAATGTTAACTGGCAGAAAAACTAAGTCCATTTATAAGTAAAATAAGGATAAACAGGTTTTTTTTTAACAAAATTTACTTCTGGATAGTATCTTATGATCATAAACAAGCTTCTGTCCAAGTTTGGTAGAAATCCAGGATATTTTAAGAAAGTTATTAAAATTTTTAAAACTTTAACCACAGAGTGAATGTAATGTTAACTGGCAGAAAACTAAGTCCATTTATAAGTAAAATAAGGATAAACAAGAAATAAATTTTTACAAAATTTCCTTCTTGATACTTGCTTTTGATCATAAACAAGCTTCTGTCCAAGTTTGGTACAAATCCAGGATAGTTTAAGAAAGTTATTAAAATTTCAAAAACTTTAACCACAGAGTGAATATTTGTGGACGCCACCGCCGCCAACAACGACGACAGAATGTAGGGTTGATATGTCTCGCTTTTGCGACAAAAGTCGCAGGCTCGACAAAAATGTATTAATGTAGATTCACTTATTTTTGTGGGTATCAATTTTAGTGGATTGCAGAAAAAATTGATTTTGTGAATACTTTTGACTTGATTTTGTGGTTTTGCCCAAGTCTGCATATAAAGCCTATGGGAGGTTTGTACTTTTTCAAACACTTGAATTTGTGGTTTAGATATATCCACAAAAAATGGTGCCTCACAAATCATAATGATTCCTTGGTAAATCAAAGTCAAAGGTATCTATTGGTCTGTGTCAAAAGTTTTTGGGAAAGTTATCATCATCAAGAAATTGCTCTAAGTGAAAATAGTACTTAAATAAATGGGGAATGTGTCCATGGGACACAGATGATACCCTCCTTGCATATCATATAAAGTTATAAAGGGACATAACTGAAGAACGGTACAAGTGACGCTACCCAAATTTGTACTTGATCTGAGTTTTGTGGTAATTAGTATTGTGTATAAGTTTCATAACATTTGGTTCAGGTAGACTTAAGTTGGAGAATGGAAACGAAAAAATTCAGCAATTTTTCCATTTGTAAACGGGCATAACTCTGGAACTGTTTAAGTGACACCACCAAAATTCAAACTTGATCTGTATTATGTGATAATAAGCATTGTGTATAAGTTTCATAACATTTGGTTGAGGCAAACTAAAGTTAGAGAATGGAAACTAAAAATTCAGCAACTTTTCCATTTATAAAGGGGCATAACTCTAGAACGGTTAAAGTGACACCACCAAAATTCAAACTCGATCTGTGTTTTGTGGTAATAAGCATTGTGTATAAGTTTCATAACATTTGGTAGAGTCAAACTAAACTTAGAGAACGGAAACCAACTTTGGGACATACGGACGTATGTACGTACAGACAGACAAGGGAAAAACTTAATGCCTCCTCCACTACAGCGGAGGCAAAAAAAAATAGTATATATAAATTGAAACTGATACCTTATTGCACTATATAAGATTTTCAAAACAACAGTTGACTTTTATCAACTATATTTTTGATTCATTGACTGTTAAATGAAAAATATGAAATTTATGCATTATTCAATGCTGTGGACAAATTAAGATGGATTTGGTTATAAACAGGAAATACATTGCATTGTACATGAAAAACATGCTTAAAAAGATTCCATACATTTTTCTTAAATATCCAGACCTAATCCATCATAATTTAAACACAACAAGTCTCAAAAACAAGCAAAAAGATCCACATTTATAGGTATACAACAACAAATTTACCATTTAAAGTTTTGGTAAACTGTAACCACGATTTGTTGTCTGATGTACACACAGCTTTCCTTTCTAATAAAGCTTTCTCCGATTCAACACAAAACATTGTAACAACTGGTTCCCAATAAATCACATAAAATGAAATGATACAGCAATTTGTCTGTAGCAATAAATTACAGAATAAAAATTGTCCATTTTAACCATACTTTTTCTTGGATGCTATAATTAGGGAGGATTGGTTGGATTCTAAAAAAACACCAATCAAATGAGCATTCCTAATATAATAAAATGTACTGTAGCTGAACCCTTGACCTATTTCTTGTATCAATAGAAGTAACTTTTATAAACCTAAGATGTGGGGTAATAGAGATTATTTTGATCAATATGTGTTTGAAACTGGAGAGAGTGTTGCAAATGCCAGTGGCATATATGTACTCTAATTTAACCATAGCATGAACATAATGAACTTGATAACTTAAGAATGATTGTCAAATAAATTGACAGTATTTTTTGTTTTCTAATTATTCTGTGTGGTGTTTTCAACAAAGTTAGACCTTCCAAGAACATTTTCTGTAATCAAAATAATGAAAACCTGATTGCTTCAGTTCCTTTCAAATTGACTCTTGTCCATTATAAATATGATGAACTGCACAATATATAATTGGATTTCACATCAAATGAATAAGCACTAGAAATAACAAAAACGGATGACACTATGCACAATATATGCATCTCAACTTGAAAAACTAGAGGCTCTCAAGAGCCTGTGTCGCTCACCTGACTCTACTTTGGTTTTAGAAATCATGTAAAGATAGATAAAAATCATAACAGATACCCAAATAATGATTGAGGCCAAATTTGGTTTAATATTGGTCCTGTTATTTAATAAAATATCCTGGTGGCCATCTTGAACAGTAAATTGGCAACAAAGTAGCAACACTTGATCAGTATCTCATAAGGAACATTCATGCCATGTTTGGTTTCATTCCATTCAGTCGTTTTCTAAAAGAAGACATTTATATGTATTTCCCATAAGGTCCTATGTTAAACTAAGTCCCCCGCTGTCGGCCATCTTGGATGATGGACCAACTGCAAAGTAACAACACTTGGTCAGCACCTCATAAGGAACATTCATGCCATGTTTGGTTTCATTCCATTCAGTGGTTCTCTAAAAGAAGACATTTGTATGTATTTCCCATAAGGTCCTATGTTAAACTAAGTCCCCCGCTGGCGGCCATCTTGGATGATGGATCGGCTGCAAAGAAACAACACTTGGTCAGCACCTCATAAGGAACATTCATGCCATGTTTGGTTTCATTCCATTCAGTGGCTCTCTAGAAGAAGTTCAAAATGTAAAAAGTTAACGATGACGACAAACGACAAGTGATGAGAAAAGCTCACTTGGCCCTTTGGGCCAGGTGAGCAAAAAAAGCAGTTGAAACAAAATTAAATGTGTATAAGAAAAAAAAAGAGATGTTTGACATATATGTCAATGAAACAGCAACCCAAAGATACAGAATAACCAAATATAATCAAGAGATTCTATAGCATGGTGACATTGAACAATAATATATCAAATCAGCTGAGAAGCTCAAGAAATGGTCTGCCCTTTTCTTCATCCTAAAAACCACCTGACGACAATCATTCATTTATCAAATCCTACCTCAGATCCTTCATTTAATAAACATTATCTAAAACCATTCACTTATAAATCACTGATCTTTCTCCAATTATTATCAATTATAAACCTGGGTCTGTCTCCAATCATTCAATTATAAACCTGGGTCTGCCTCCAATAATTCAATTATAAACCTCTGTCTGCCTCAAATTATTCAATTATAAACCTGAGTCTGTCTCCAATTATTCAATTATAAACCTGGGTCTGCCTCCAATCATTCATTTATAAACCTTGGTCTGTCTCCACTTATTCAATTATAAACCAGGGTCTTCCTCCAATCATTCAATTATAAACAAAGGTCTGCCTCAAATTATTCAATTATAAACCTGAGTCTGTCTCCAATTATTCAATTATAAACCTGGGTCTGCCTCCAATCATTCATTTATAAACCTGGGTCTGTTTCCAATCATTATCAATTATAAAACCCAGGTCTGTCTACATGCATTCAATTATAAACCTGGGTCTGCCTCCAATCATTCAATTATGAACCTGGGTTTGCCTCATATTATTCAATTATAAACCTGGGTCTACCTCCAAGCATTCAATTATAAACCAAGGTCTGCCTCCAATTACTCAATTATAAACCTGGGTCCGTCTCCAATTATTCAATTACAAACCTGGGTCTGCCTCCAATCATTCATTTATAGACATGGGTCTGTCTCCAATGATTCAATTATAAACCCATGTTTGTCTCCAATCATTATCAATTATAAACCAAGGTCTGTCTTCAATCATTCAATTATAAACCTGGGTTTACCTCCAATTATTCAATTATAAACCTGGGACTGCCTCCAAGCATTCAATTATAAACCAAAGTCTGCCTCCAGTTATTCAATTATAAACTGGGGTCTGCCTCCAATTATTCAATTATAAACCTGGGTCTGCCTCCAATCATTCATTTATAAACTTGAGTCTGTTTCCAATCATTATCAATTATAAAACCCAAATCTGTCTCAATGCATTCAATTATAAACCTGGCTCTACCTCCAATTATTCAATTATAAACCTGGGTCTGCCTCCAATAACTCAATTATTTACCTGGCTCTACCTCCAATAATTCAATTATAAACCAAGGTCTGTCTTCAATCATTCAATTATAAACCTGGGTCTACCTCCAATAATTCAATTATAAACCTGGGTCTACCTCCAATTATTCAATTATAAACCTGGTTCTGCCTCCAATCATTCAATTATAAACCAACGTCTGACTCAAATTATTCAACTATAAACTTGGGTCTGTCACCAATTATTCAATTATAAACCTGGGTCTGCCTCAAATCATTCATTTATAAACCAGGGTCTGTTTCCAATCATTATCAATTATAAACCTGGGTCTATCTACATGCATTCAATTATAAACCTGGGTCTGCCTCCAATAATTCAATTATAAACCTGGGTCTGCCTCCAATAATTCAATTATTTACCTGGCTCTACCTCCAATAATTCAATAATAGACCTGGCTCTGACTCCAATTATTCAATTATAAACCCATGTCTGTCTCCAATCATTATCAATTGTAAATCAAGGTCTGTCTTCAATTATTCAATTATAAACATGGGTCCGTCTCAATTATTCCATTATAACCCTGTGTCTGCCTCCAATTATTCAATTATAAACCTGGGTCTACCTCCAATAATTCAATTATAAACCTGGCTCTGCCTCCAATTATTCAATCATAAATCTGTGCCTTCCTCCTATTATTCAATTATGAACTAGGGTCTACCTCCAACTAGATATCATTGAGATGGGAGCCATCTCTGTGGGCCCTGTTGTGAATAATGTGTGGTAAAAAATTTGTATCTTTATCATTGAACATGGGGTTGTCAACTGAAACCAAAGTTTTTGACCTTGACCCTTGACCTAGGAAGTTGTACATAAAAAATGACACACCCTCTGGTGTTGGTTTATATACATGTCAAGTATAAACTCTGAAATCATAACGGTTCTCAAGATATAGAGCAGACACGATCTTTACCATAGGACATGGGGTTGTCATCTAAAAACAAAGTTTTTGACCTTGACCTTTGACCTAGGAAGTTGTACATACATTATGACACACCCTCTGGTGTTGGTTAATATACATGTCAAGTATAAACTTTGAAATCATAATGGTTCTCTAGATATAGAGCGGACACATGGACAGACGGACAGACGGACAGACAGATGGACAAGGGTAAAACGTAATGGCCCCTCTGCTACATGGAAAACTGGTGCCGTGTGATTTGCCGTACTGACAGATGAACAGACAGAAAACTGATCTGCCTTTCTGATGGATGGACAGACAGACAGACAGACAGACAGACAGACAGACAGACAGACAGACAGACAGACAGACAGACAGACAGACAGACAGACAGACAGACAGACAGACAGACAGACAAGGAGTGCAAACCTAAAGTCCCCTTGGACTTTGTCGGTAGGGGACTAATTACTTATTAGCATGAAATGATTGTTTGTTGCTTGCTTAACATCCAGTTGCAAATATTTCATGCATATTCAGGATGAGTGTGAAAATGAGCACAAAGCTATATGGCATGTCCGATGAACACATTTTCCTCATGCCCTATACTAATAAGGAAGGCAGGTTATCTAAGTTATATCTATACAGACATATTAGATTAAAGTATTTAAATTTCATTGATGTAACAATTAAATTATGAATGATGACCTTAAAAATTCAATTTTTGGAAAATCAATTTTTAAACTGTGAGGTTAAATTTTTACTGTGATATAAAAAAATGTAGAAAAACTTGTGATTTGCTCCTGTGGCAGGAACATATTAATTTAGAGCACAAGAACTGCTTTCCATCAAAGTGATCACACTAACAGACTAATGGAAAGGTATTGATTGTAAAGATCAAAGTGATCACACTAACAGACTAATGGAAAGGTATTGATTGTAAGATCAAAGTGATCACACTAACAGACTAATGGAAAGGTATTGATTGTAAGATCAAAGTGATCACACTAACAGACTAATGGAAAGGTATTGATTGTAAGATCAAAGTGATCACACTAACAGACTAATGGAAAGGTATTGATTGTAAAGATCAAAGTGATCACACTAACAGACTAATGGAAAGGTATTGATTGTAAAGATCAAAGTGATCACACTAACAGACTAATGGAAAGGTATTGATTGTAAGATCAAAGTGATCACACTAACAGACTAATGGAAAGGTATTGATTGTAAGATCAAAGTGATCACACTAACAGACTAATGGAAAGGTATTGATTGTAAGATCAAAGTGATCACACTAACAGACTAATGGAAAGGTGATTGTAAGATCAAAGTGATCACACTAACAGACTAATGGAAAGGTATTGATTGTAAGATCAAAGTGATCACACTAACAGACTAATGGAAAGTTATTGATTGTAAGATCAAAGTGATCACATTGACAGACTGATGGAAAGGTATTGATTGTAAGATCAAAGTGACCACACTAACAGACTGATGGAAAGGTATTGATTGTAAAGATCAAAGTGATCACACTAACAGACTAATGGAAAGGTATTGATTGTAAGATCAAAGTGATCACATTGACAGACTGATGGAAAGGTATTGATTGTAAGATCAAAGTGATCACACTAACAGACTAATGGAAAGGTATTGATTGTAAGATCAAAGTGATCACACTAACAGACTAATGGAAAGTTAATGATTGTAAGATCAAAGTGATCACATTGACAAGACTGATGGAAAGGTATGGATTGTAAGATCAAAGTGATCACACTAACAGACTATTGGAAAGGTACTGATTGTAAGATCAAAGTGATCACATTGACAGACTGATGGAAAGGTATTGATTGTAAAGATCAAAGTGATCACACTAACAGACTGATGGAAAGGTATTGATTGTAAGATCAAAGTGATCACATTGACAGACTGATGGAAAGGTATTGATTGTAAAGATCAAAGTGATCACACTAACAGACTAATGGAAAGGTGATTGTAAAGATCAAATTGATCACACTAACAGACTGATGGAAAGGTATTGATTGTAAGATCAAAGTGATCACATTGACAGACTGATGGAAAGGTATTGATTGTAAAGATCAAAGTGATCACACTAACAGACTAATGGAAAGGTATTGATTGTAAGATCAAAGTGATCACACTAGCAGACTAATGGAAAGGTATTGATTGTAAGATCAAAGTGATCACATTGACAGACTAATGGAAAGGTATTGATTGTAAGATCAAAGTGATCACACTAACAGACTGATGGAAAGGTATTGATTGTAAAGATCAAAGTGATCACACTAACAGACTAATGGAAAGGTGATTGTAAAGATCAAAGTGATCACACTAACAGACTAATGGAAAGGTATTGATTGTAAAGATCAATAAGAAATCGATCAAGTGGGATGGTGTATACAATGATTAGCCAGCTGGGGAAAAAGAATTTTAACCACATCAAGGGGAAGATTAAAAAAAATTGTCCATCCCAATATTCCACTTTCAAAGTAATGACTTTTGTTTACTATTTCAAAATTTTTGCAAAGGGAAACAACATGGTTTGACAAACTGTATCCCTGCTTATATAAACCTTATGGAAAGAGCAATTGTTTTGATGGTTTTGATATGAGTAGCTTTGTTTTTTCACCTATTTCACAATTCCATTTTACTGTAAATTTGTATAATGAAGTACAAAATATTGTCAAATCCTGCATAATGCACCATGCTCACTCCACTTACTTTGTATAGGCAGGGAATCATTTTGTACTACCCAGATGTTAACTAACTAATTATTGTACTGTCATATTGTGAGAATGTCCTCAAAGGGCCCTTAATTGGTTAAATATTTTTTTTTAATTACTGGTAATGTAATATTATTATTTTGTATATTCTACCTAATTTGATTTGTTCAGAATGTATTTTCAATGGTAGACTGTAAAGGGCAGATAGAAAAGTGAATCTACACTGTTATTTTCATAATATCTAAAACTTCAATATTTTGCGATGCAATCGTAACAAATAGTCAAATGCTCTATATCCATAGGATTGACAATAATAATATAATAATTGTATCCTTTGTATGAGGTCGATATACTTCTTTCAGGTCGATATATCCTTGTATTGACCTCATTCAAACGCTATAATTGTTTAAAGGAATAACAATCCTGAAAAGGTAAGAAAACTAGATCTGATGTTTAAAGATATGCCACTTAAATTTATTTTCATCTTTCTATCAATTTCATTAAACAAGAGTGCACATGCTGAAATGTCTCGCCTGCTTTACTGACCATTGATTTTATGCTGATAGTCCTATATATAAAGTTTTACTACAAGTATCACATAAACTTAACATGATCAAAGAAAATGAGGTCAAGGTCAGATAAACCAAGCCAGAAATACATGTACACCTTAAAATCATTCCATACACCAAATATAGTTGACCTTTTGCTTATAGTATACAAGAAACAGACCAAATGATGAAAACTTTATACTGAGCAAAGAACCATGAAAATGTGGCCAAGATCAGATGAACCCTGCCAGATAGACATGTTCACTTTACAATCATTCTATGCTTTAAATATAGTTGACCTATTGCAAATAGTATTTAAGAAACAAACATAACCAGGAAAACTTAACATTGATCAATAAACCATGAAAATGAGGTCAAGGTCAGATGATCCCTGTCAGACAGACATGTACACCTTACAATAATTACATGCTTTAAATATAGTTGACCTATTGCATATTGTATCTAAGAAACAAACTTAACCAGGAAAACTTAACATTGACCAATGAACCATGAAAATGAGGTCATAGTCAGATGATAATTGCCAGACAGACATATACACCTTACAATCATTCCAGACACCCAATATAGTTGACCTATTGATCATAGTTTGAGAAAAACAGACCAAAACACAAAAACTTAACATTGAGCAATGAACCGTAAAAATGAGGTCAAGGTCAAATAAAACCTGCCAGACTGACATGTACATCGTAAAATATTTTCATACACCAATTATAGTTGACCTATTGCATACAGCATTAGAAAAACAGACCAAAACACAAAATCTTAACTTTAACCACTGAACCATGAAAACAAGGTCAAGGTCAGATGACACGTGTCAGATGGATATGTACACCTTACAATCATTCCATACACCAAATATAGTAGAACAATTGCTAATAGTATCTGAGATATGGACTTGACCATGAAAACTATCTTATTCACTGATCCATGAAATGAGGTCGATGTCAAGCATCACGATGTCTGATAGGCATGAGGACAATGCAAGGTACATGCATACCAAATATAGTTATCCTATTACTCATAATAAGACAGAAAATGAGGTCTAGGACAATGGACATATGACAGGCGGAAATTTCATAACATAAGGCATCTATATACAAAGTATGAAGGATCCAGGTCTTCTACCTTCTGAATTATTAAGTTTTTTAACGCCGCTGTGGCCACTGCCGCCGGATCACTATCCTTATGTCTCGCTTTCTGCAACAGAATAAGAATAAGAATAAAAATATTTATTGAATCCAATTAAAGGGCCGTTTCCGGGCATATACATATATATATATATATATATACTCCATACCAGATGGTGTTTGAAAATAAATAAAATAGATTAGCGAGAACTTCTCTAGTTCATTACTTTAGGAATATTTATTCTGTTGTTGTCTGTTCTGTGGTCGGGTTGTTGTCTCTTTGACACATTCCCCATTTCCATTCTCAATTTTATAGAAGAATAGACAACAGAAGTCGCAGGCTCGACAAAAAATGACACAGCAGATTTCTTGTTTAACCAAATAATAGTTTTCATTTCTAAAAGTAGAAAATAAGTATCAGAACTGAAGTACTATAATCTTATTTTGAGTGGGGGAAAGATATTTTAAGCAAAAAAAAATTTATAATCATGCAATGTAAAAATTTCTCTTGTATAAAATTAGTTCTAGAGCCTCATGTGATGTATGTAGGAGGTGCATATTAAAAATGTATTATAAATAGTAAACTAGGTCAGGATTTATGAGCAATCAAAGTCATGAATAGCAATAATGTTAATTCACAGACAATTTATCTTGTCAGAATTATGCAGTTATGAAATATTGCTATTTGCTCTTCTAGTAAGGTTTAACAGATTCAATGATAACAGAAAACGTCAGTGATTGTCTTATGTCATATCGTAATGTAATTTTTTTGTTATTTGTAGAATTTGAAGTAGATTTCAGATCTTTGTTAGTTTCTATTCAATGAATCCAATACTTTAGTATAGGCTTCTAAAAGAAAATTTGGAGCTAACATATTGTATAAACACATTTCTTTTAATGAAGATTATACACTGCCCTGTAGATGTTGTTTGGTTGTCTGTGTTGTTAGGTTGCTGTCATTGCAGCATAAGGGTACATCACCTTTAAAAAATCAGTAAACAAGGAGAGAGAGCAGCAGATTAACATTTTTGTTGATTCGACATTTCTAAATTTTTTATATATATTTGGCTCTTTTAGTATTAAAATTTTTACATTGCCTTGTTTTCTATTGCCATAAATTAATTACTCAAATATATCTTTGCTACTGAAAAGGCATAAGTTAATCAATAAATTACAACTGGATCTAAAAATATCTGTAACAACTTATTAAGCACACCAATATGCAAACATGATAGCACATGTGACAGCCTTTTTGTGACTTACTTTGGCCTTGGGACATCTCACAGCCCAAGAAAGTCCCCAAAAATTTGAGTAACGTCAGGGCAATCTCAGACAAACTGGAAGCACTTGCAAGAAACATTATTTGATGCCGATAAATCACTTGTGTCCTGCTCCTTTTAATTTCTAGCTGGAGCTCAGTTTTGTATTATTCAGCAATATCTGTCACAACACAGTGGACAAAACAGGCAAAAAGCACTTGCCAGCTTAGAGAAAATCTGAGTTGACAAAAAACTTCCCCTTTTATATAGTAGAATACAGTAATTTTATCATAAAAGCCTCCAAAACTATACCAACTCCTTTTATGGCCACATGGAGCCATATTGGACGTTTCCATTAGGACTAACATATCAAAAGAAGAACTTAATGAATGGTTTGATATTACTTTATTTAATTGGTACGAAATCTGAAATCAAAATTCAATTTCCCAAAAGGGTTTGACTTAGGTCCAACATTGTTATGAACATTCAAAGAATCAATTCTATTAAGTTAGGTTCCAAAATAATTGAATTGTTCTTGAGAAGAAGTTTTTTAAATTAAAGTCAGTGAGAACCTAGAATATGCCAAGATGGTCATATTTGTTGACAAAGCAACAACATTTGGAAAGGACCTTCTAGGAATCATTTCTGCTAAGTTTCTTTTCAGTCTGTTCAGTGGTTGACTCAACAAGACAATCAAAAGGTAATATGTTAATGGATGGATGACAATAGACAACAGATTCCAAGTGATAGCAATGTCTGGGATGGTGAATTTAAACAAAACCACTCAAACAGACAATATGTCATAATACAGCAAGTAAACAGAATATAGTCTGTAACATGTGAATTTTAAGTAATGTTTTAGAAAATTATGGTTATCATATAACACAAAAAAGACAAACCAAACCACATGAAACAGAGCAATGTGTCACAGCATAACACAACAAAGTCAACCAAACAGAGCAATATGTCACAGCATGACAACAAAGTCAAAGCAAAACAAAGCAATGTGTCACAGCATGACACAACAAATTCAAAGCAAACAGAGCAATTTGTCACAACATGACACAACAAAGAAACAGCAAACACAGCAATGTGTCACATGACACATCTAACATAAAGCAAACAAGTGAATATTAGGTCACAACATTTCTGTCAGGGTCAAAAGATAGACAACAACACAACAACATTGAATAATGGATAAATAGATGTAAAAGAGGCCACAGCATTTATTTATGAGTCCAAAAATAGACAACACCACAACATATACGGACCATGGCTGTAAAAGAGGCCACAACATTTGTGTCTATCTTACCTGATTCACTCTTCCACATCTTGATTCATAACCAAGTTCAATGTGCTTTGTAGAACTGCTAAAAATATAATATCTTAACATTTAGTTACCATATATCTCCTATTATAAATCCTAACATTGATTCAGAAAGAAAAGACAAATGAAAAGTGCTGAAAATTCTTGCCTGCTTTACTGATAATGACTGAATTATATATTGAAAGGTTTTAATTGAGATTAAGGTCAGTTGGTGTAGGCACAACAAAACTTAATACAGATACAGAGACTGAAATAACATAAATTCAGTCAATCAGTATAGGACCTCTGTATATAAGACATTAATTCAGACTACAGGTATAGGGCCTCGATCTGAATACAAGACATAGATTATCTAACTGAGACTACTTGTTTCTGAAATATATAGATTTTAACAAATAGTTTATGTTGTTATTGCCACTTTCAGATTAACAAGCCTATTTCTAGCATTTTGTGAGACATTCATGAGAGATTAGACAAAAATGTATCAATATATTCAGTAATTTTCACATTCCTATGCATACATATAAGAATTCATATACTAAAATTGATTACAATGCCACAAGCTCTGCTGAATAGAATATCATTGTCGCATACTGTGACATTCATCACAAACAAGACAATAAATTTCTCAAAACTAAGATTTTTATCTATGGTATTATCATCATAAAAAAATGACATGTACATGTACAAAATATGTTGATGTTTAAACAAGTATGGAAACTTAGTTTTGTCCCCACAACAATTTTATTATTTCATGAAAAGTAATATAAAAATCTACAAATTAAGCTAAATAACAGTGTAAAGTATCATTCCAATGCAAGGAATAGTGTAGAGAAAATTTTCAGCCATAATATTCAATTTTCAAAATTTGACATAGTTTGTACAAGAGTTTTAAATGTACCTATTTTCTTTTCCATTCATATTTTGATATGCACATATTCTTATTCTTAAGAAATAATTGACAAACTTTTGTATTATTATTTCCCTAATTTATTCCTTAAAAGGACTCCTAGTATTTAAGGAACTCTGTAATTATCCCTCTAATCATAGACAGAAAAGTGATCAAACTTGAAAAGACCTGTTATATCTGATCTCTATTATGCTTCATACATTCTACAAATACAAATACTTGATTTAAGATTTATTTGCAAAACTTTCAAATGCCAAGATGTTAATAAATAATATACCACCTTTAAGTAGTATAAATGTTCACTTAAGGTGTTAAAAGTCATAACACAATGTCACCTGAAGCGTGAATATCTACCAAGATCATAGTCTTAAGACGACATATTTAAGAGTCTGTTTGTCTGTTTCAATGATGGATAACTACAAGAACTTGTACCTTACTGGTGAACGACCTTCCCCTCATTTTCAAAAAATAACCCTCAGGGGACCACCGGTGTCATAGATATCTGGTGGTCCATGGAGGAATATTCTCCTATAATCTCTTCATTATTGTGACTACATACAAGAGTCTCCAACAGGCATTTTATACTTCCCTATTTGAACTAATGAGCTGTCAACAAAGGCCCCAGTCTGACTTAAGAGTGGGAATAATGCCAATGGTTAATACCTATAAATAGTAGAACATAGTAATAAGAAAAGATTCACAGTCATATCTTTTTTATGGAAAGTGAGTGAGAACCTACATTTTTTCAACTTCTGGAGAACTATGGTTCCCATTTGGACAAACAAGATCCCTGTATGTTTAATAACTAGAAAATAAAATGAAGAATATAAGGATTCCAGACATGCATTTCTTTACTTTGAACATACAGCAATTTTCAGAGTGTTCCTCATAATGAGTCCCTAGTATAGTACAATTTCATAAGTTTGGTCTATTTTAGACAACTAAGTTTAAGAGCATGCCAGTCTTTTCGTTGTCACCAGAACTTCTATTAAAATACTGTCTATGTTTGAATATAAGGAATTAAAAGTTATGTCTCTTCAGGTTACAAAATTAAAGGAAAATATTATTATGAAAAATGATTATCCATTAAAAGATTTTATTATTTTTTTTTAAACAACTGTATAAATAGGTCATTCCAATAGGTGTAGATATATTTGTAGTCCTTTCATTGTATTTGCATTAAATGTATACATAGAAATACAGTTGGTTTGAATTTGCCTACCGACTTAAATTTAAAAGTATTAATCTTTGCTGCATATCAATTGATATTTTTTTTTATCATCTCTGGACTAGATACTTATATATACAGAGATTTTGCATGTTCCAGTGATGTATATGAAAAAAAAAATCTCATTAAAAATGCACTGGAGCATGAAACTTTTCATTAGAATTAACAATTATCAGAACAATGTTGTTTAAAATCAAATTTAGTGTTTCAATCAAAACTCAATATCTGCTACCAATTACTTCGAATTCTCTAAGTGAACAACATTTTTTGAAAGTCTAAGAAAAAAGATATTTAATTAAATATTAAGAAAATTAAATTACTTGCTGGTTTTTTTTTTAAACAACTTGTGACACAACACTAGGAAAAGGAAAAAGGCAATTAGTGACATCTATGTTATTGTGGATTTTATAGAAGGCAATTAGTGACATCTATGTTATTGTGGATTTTATAGAAGGCAATTAGAGACTATTATGTTATTGTGGATTTTATAGAAGGCAATTAATGACATCTATGTTATTGTGGATTTTATAGAAGGCAATTAGTGACATCTATGTTATTGTGGATTTTATAGAAGGCAATTAGTGACATCTATGTTATTGTGGATTTTATAGAAGGCAATTAGCGACATCTATGTTATTGTGGATTTTATCCTCTTTTATTAAGTCTGTATTGGATAAAGTGACAGCCATTTTAGTTCACTGACACGTAACTGTTGACCAATGATTGGTTCGTGTCTGTGGTTGTTGCCACATAAGAACACAATAAGCTTCTAACATTGAAAAGAGCAAAAGAACCAATAAAATTGGAGAACATATAGACCATCCTTTTTTTTTAAAGTAAAAATTTACCATTACAATTTCCAGGCACTATGTATCAGTCTTGAAATTGTTCTTAATTCATCAAAAAGAAAACTAAATCTTTGCAATTAAGTTCAAACTTAAGTCCATTCTTTTCCATGATATTTGTGAATTCATATATTATCTTTTAGCATAATTTATTCATAATATTCTATTCAAAGGGACATAACACAAAATATTTAAATGTTGGATTTATATATTACAACATAAATTTTATTTATGATAGAAAATAATTCATTTATCTTGAAATAATGGTGTTTAAATTATGATTTATCACAATTTATGAAGTACACTTAATTTCTACCTTTCCTATGCTATTTGTACTTTTAATATAAAAATAAATGTGACAACTAGTTAATTGATACCTAAATTTGTCAACACTCACATAACTTATCTCTATGCCTAAAGGTTGTGTCATGTGCAGTGTGTTTGCATACAATGCACTTTAAATAATATATAGTCACTCATTTCATCCTGATAAAAAATGAAATTTGATCAAAACTTGAACAACAGACTTTGACTTCAATCATTCTCAAATATCAAAGTTCTTTTAAATGCTTATTATTAACTAAGGAGAAAATTTTATGGATTATCAAATTTGGAAATTTACCAGTTTGTATATCTTAATTTGATGCAATCACAAAAAAAATAAACTTTTAAATTTGCCATCCAACAACAAAATTTATAAAGGAGTAGGGGCAATTTAGACCCTTATTTGGCCCAAATATTTGAGCAAATTGAAAAGTTCCCATACATATTCTTAAATTTGTCCTAACTACACTAAGGTACAAGGTGTTCAAAGTACATAACAAATTCCATATCTAAAGTATATAACAAATTCCATATCTAACAAGTTACTATGGCAACAAACCATGACAAAATTGGTATATTTGTAAAATTTCTTGATTTTCCTTGTTTAATTTTGAAGTAAATATTAGATTGGAAAAGTGTGTGCACACTTAAGAAACAACTTTATATTTGGTGAGAATATGGCAATATTTTTAATAAAGCTTCACTTAAATTATTTTGTTGTTTCTTGCATGCGCATGATATTTCCACAAAAGAAATAATGATGGAAAACTGCATAAATGTTTAAATGAAAATAGTGCATATTATGACGTAATTAAAATGTAATAACATAAAAAATCTTATGTAATTCATTTACACTTCTTGATTTTATGCATTTCCAAACATTATGTGCAAATTTGAAATAGTTCTCAAAAACTTTATTTCCTTGGGCCAAAACCTCAGGTTTTAATGTACTCCTTTCTTTCCTGAAAGAGTGGTGAAGATGGCTGTCTCTGTTTAAGTATACCAGTATATAAAACAAGTCCAAACAAAGCCATTTGCAAAATCTCTTTCTTTTCATACATTTTTTTTTTTTTACTTCTGTAGATAAAAATAAATTGCTTCGCCGAGCGCAGGTGCATACGATCGCAGAGGTCCAACCCTGAACAGTTGGGGCAAAAATGGACACAATATTCGCGCTTGATACAGGTCTGAATTTGGATTGTAATCCAATATTTGACACATAATAGGTTTCTGACACAGAATAACTGTAGTCAAAGAACTTAGAATTGGTTATATGATTTGAATTTATTTTTAATTTTTTGCTTTTGTGCAATACACTATGCTGTTGTGAATTGAAACCCCCCCTAAAATTTTTTTTCATTTTGATTTCTGAAATCTTGAGGAGAAAGTTGTCCGGAAACCAAATGTCTTCGGACGACACTGACGACGATGTGATACCAATATATGACCGCAAAATTTTTTGCAGTCGTATAAAAAATAGTTTTCTTATCATTCAGTAAACAGCCTTTTGAACTTCATTGGCCTGAATTTGCAGAGAGTCAAGTTAATGATTGGTTGTCTGGAAAACATATCCTTGATATTATGGATCCATATAAACATAAGGAGATGTGGTATTAGTGCCAATGAGACAATAATCTGCCAGAGTTTAAATGACTTGGATATAAGCAGTTATAGGTCATAGTATTATCCTTCAACAATGAGAAAACCCCATACTGTTCAGTCAGCTATACAAGACCCATACATGAAAAATGTGAAATAATTCAAACAGAAAACTATCAGCCCAATTTATAGCAGTACAATTTATGAAAAATAAATATGACAAGACATGAACCAATGACAACCACTGAATTACAGGCTCCTTATCCACTTACAGTCTACTATTTTAAAACAAGTTCCTCTGGAAAACTTATCCCTGAAACAGCGTATATCCAGTCTATTATTTAATGCAAGGTCCTCTGGAAAACTTATCCTTGATACAACTACTCTGTAATTAAATCAGATCTTTGTAAATGCATTTCTCAATTTTCTATTTATAGCATTGTCAGCCATTTTTTGGACAGTCATTCCAAACTATCCTGTTGGCTAAAAACATATTTAAATTATGAGCAATGAATCTCTCAATTTTAGAACCTATTTATAGAAGCTTTTAAATAGATTAGTATCATTTTTTAATACTTAA
Organism: Mytilus coruscus; assembly: GCA_017311375.1. Classification (NCBI taxonomy): domain Eukaryota; kingdom Metazoa; phylum Mollusca; class Bivalvia; order Mytilida; family Mytilidae; genus Mytilus; species Mytilus coruscus. The sequence continues at coordinate 82,083,169 of CM029601.1, forward strand.
TAAGAAATTTATTGCACTTTCCCTTGATGATACAGCTTAGACAGCAATGTACCCTGTAAATGTTAAACAAGAACAGGATTACTAGTTATGATTTCTTTAGTTTGAAAATTGATCAGAGTTTGTATGTATGAGGGATTTGAATGCTTCTCATTTTCTGTAATAAAAGAGCACCCTTTGTCAGTACATGTCATGAACATTGCCAATGATTCAAAGTATCTGTCTTGAAAATACTTAATTTTTACTGAACATATGCTATAAATATTTCCTAAGTCTAGATCAAATTTCTGGAGTCCAATTAATATAGGTAATGCCTTTTGAAGAGGTAAATGTTTGGTTTAATTGACTTTTGAAAAACATATTCACTGAGGCCAACAGCCGAAGTGAATATCATTTTTTTCAAAGGTGCTCTTTATTACAGAAAAGCAGCAGTTAACTCCCTCATACATACAAACCATGAGTAGTTGTTGTATGCTATATTCCAAAAGAAAAGTGTGTTTAATGACAATTATCTACCCAGACCAATTGTCATTCAAACTATATACAAAAAGGCAGGGAAAGTCTGGCGAGATGAATATCATTTTTATTCAGGTGAATATGCAGTTTTACTCAAAATCCAATTCATACAGAGATTCAGCATATCAAAGAACCCCATATATTCAATTTTGTTGAAATCAAACAAAGTTTAATTTTGGACCCGATTTGGACCAACTTGAAAACTGGGCCCATAATCAAAAATCTAAATACATGTTTAGATTCAGCATATCAAAGAACCCTAAGAATTCAATTTTGTTAAAATCAAACTAAGTTTAATTTTGGACCCTTTGGACCTTAATGTAGACCAATTTGAAAACGGGACCAAAAATTAAGAATCTAAATACACGGTTAGATTCAGCATATCAAAGAACCCCAATAATTCAATTTTGATGAAATCAAACAAAGTTTAATTTTGGACCCTTTGGACCTCAATGTGGACCAATTTAAAACGGGGCCCAAAATCCAAAAACTTAATACACGATTAGATTCAGCATATTAAAGAACCCCAAGAGTTCAAGAATAAAACCCCATTGAAATTGGTCAAGAAATAAGCAATTTATACAAAGTATCTTCTTTTGCACAATACTGTGCAATTGAATATTTCTTGCAATTGCGCAATACTGTGCAATTGAATATTTCTTGCTATTGCGCAATACTGTACAATTGACAATTTCTTGCTATTGCGCAATATTGTGCTATTGGATATTTCTTGCTATTGCGCAATACTGTGCAATTGAAGATTTCTTGCTATTGCGCAATACTGTGCAATTGAAAATTTCTTGCTATTGCACAATACTTATTATATAAAATTTACACATCCTGTTAGGTGTGTATCTCCTGCCATATCATTATTATTTGCTTTTAAATATAAATCAGAAATAACCAACTTAAAATGGAAAATTTTAAAGAAAAAAAAGGAAAAAAAAAACCCCCCAAATTTTTGAACCCCTTATGATTCATCACCCCAAACTCAATCCCAGCCTTCCCTTTGAGGTATGGTACCATGCAGTACAATTTCAGAGAGATCCATACACTTGAACACAAGTTATTGTCTGAAACTAGAAAATGCTTATTTTGGCCCCTTTTGGCCCCTAATTCCTAAACGTTTCAGGTAATTACCCCAAACTCAATTCCAGCTTTCCTTTGTGATATGGAACCTTGTAGTACAATTTCAGAAAGATCCATACACTTACACACAAGTTATTGTCATGAAACTAGAAAAATGCTTGTTTTTGCCCTTTTGGCCCCTAATTCCTAAACGTTTCAGGCAATTACCCCAAACTCAATTCCAGCTTTCCTTTGTGATATGGAACCTTGTAGTACAATTTCAGAAAGATCCATACACTTACACACAAGTTATTGTCATGAAACTAGAAAACGCTTGTTTTTGCCCTTTTGGGCCCTAATTCCTAAAATTTTGAGGCAATTACCCCAAAATCAATCCCAGCATTCCCTTTGTGATATGGAACCTTGTGGTACAATGTCAGAGAGATCCATACACTAACACACAAGCTATGTCTGGAAGTTACAAAATGCTTATTTTGGCCCTTTTGGCCCCTAATTCCTTAACTGTTGGTACCATAACCCCAAAATCACAAAACCTGCTAAAATAATACCAATATGGAATAATTACATTACATGTATGTTTCATTGTAATACATTATTTTGAGTGGCTAACAGCAATCTCGCGTCATTCTGAAATTAACCTTCATTTCAAAATGAAATGTAGCATTCATGATGACACAAGCCTCCACAATAAAGTACACAGGTAAATAAATAAAAACTTGATAGAAATCGTGTTTTCATGATCCTATCAAAAAAATGTAATAATAAGTATTGAATGCTTCTTTTAGTAATTTTATAGGGTTGTAAAAGCGTTGACCGTGCACACATTTTTAGAATGAAGCACTTCCGCGCTTCATACAAAATGTACTTTGGTCAACGCTTTTACATCCCCAATTTACAAAAAGAAGCATTCAATTCTTAAATAAATCATATTTTATACCTGTTGTATAAAATCTACAACAAAGAAAATTTAAAAAATTTTGAGCAGCTGGGACAAATAACTGATTTTTCTATCTCTGCTGAATTTTGATAATATCTTTTATACAATCAAGAGAATTTTTACTGTTTTCAAAATAAATTGTATATGCATTATCAATAAACATGTTTATTATGTACACATAAAAATTTAACACTACATTTTTCATTTAACTAATCAATCAAAAGATTAATTGTTTTTACTATCAAACAGAATATTAAATTAACTTGTTAACATTTCATTGGGATTATTCATCGATAGATTTAGATTTACATGGATATGGGAGAGAACTCTTGTATGATTACTGAAAATTCAAAGCATGTTACAGTCAGTCTGATGTACTATAAGTAAACATTTACAGTACATTTTTCAGAACTATTCAATCAGGTGTCAAAAAGAATTTGACAAACAAAATAACACTTCATCCTTAAAGTTAAACTTTAGATAAGTACCATAAATCTATACATTTTAAGTTTTTTGTATTCTATGTATTGACATTTGCTTATGAGTCTGGCAAGATCAATATTAATTACTGCACACCTACTAATTATTGTAGATACATTTTTGTCCATTTAGCACTTTCCTGTGAACTTTGTGTGAAGAATTGTTTTCTTTGTTGATGTACTCATCTTACAGTTTGATATATTCACAATAATTCATATTTGCATTATTTTCTACTAACAAGGTGATTTGTACAGGGACTGTATTAGCATTACTCCTGCTATTTTGTGTTATAAATTTAATGGCATTCTTTTTGCCTTCTTCCTCTTCCCTGAGGTTTGATTTAAAAAAAAAAAAAAGTTTGTTTGCAATTTCTTCAGGACTCTAAAAAGTCTGAACCAGTAACCAGAAATGTTTGATAAATCATTCGAAAGCTTATTTCTAACATTACTGTTAATGGATAATGGAATTTTTATTGAGACTTGCTGGTAATATGACTGGTTTTTGCAGTGTAAAATTTTGCAGATATTAATTCTGATGAATATTGTAGGAACCCATCCTGCAATTCACATTTCAACTTGAATACTTTTAGAAATTTTATCTAGGTATTCAGGAGAAATTTATTTAAGGAACCTGAGAGCTTTTAAGAATTTTCATGCCATGCCTACGTTGAAATTTTTTTATCACTGTTTCAATCAAATTAGTATAGTTACAAATGTATGTGCTCTTATCAGAGTACTGTTACAAACCTGCAATAAAGGGCACCTCAATTGAGTGAAAACCTCTCTTATTAGAGTACTGTGAGTTACAAACCTGCAATAAAGGGCACCTCTATTAAGTGAAAACCTCTCTTATCAGAGTACTGTGAGTTACAAACCTACAATAAAGGGCACCTCTATTGAATGAAAACCTCTCTTATCAGAGTACTGTGAGTTACAAACCTGCAATAAAGGGCACCTCTATTGAGTGAAAACCTCTCTTATCAGAGTACTGTGAGGTACAAACCTGCAATAAAGGGCACCTCTATTAAGTGAAAACCTCTAGTGTCAGGTTACTCTCATCTTGTCCAAATATAGTTATATCTACCAATGTGCACCTCAATTCCAGGGTCACCTCTCTTAAATGGTCAGTAAAAATTTCTCTGGTCCCAAGGGAGACCTTTATACAATGTATACAGATAGAGTTATCATTTGATTCAACTGTTCGAAAGTTAATTGGTATCACTTTACTAGTTTTATTGTGTACTATAATTTTAAACATATATAAAATGGAGGGGTTGGATAGGGATAAGGGAACCTGGAAATGAGGATGCGGGAACCAGGAGTCAGGGGTTGGGAATCATAAGAAGTTGGGAAAGGAACAAGGAAAAGATGGACTAAAAAATAGAGATATGCTAGAAAAGTTTCTTTGACCCATTTTTGTCTGTGAGTACAAGGGGAAGGAAAGTGGGAGTTAGGGGTAGGGTAGGGAATTGGGAAACAGGGAGCCCCTGTCCTCCCTCTCAAAATAATCATTCAAAGATTTCCTTCTGACTTGTCATTCATTATTAAATGCCCACAACTCCAAAGGAGATCATGAAACTGTTATCCTTATTCAAAAAACAACTAATTCATTCAAATACATTCAGAATAACTTGACTGAATAGCACAAGTTCATATTTCTTATATTTAAAAACAAGAATGTGTCCATAGTACATGGATGCCCCACTCGCACTATCATTTTTTATGTTCAGTGGACCGTGAAAATGGGGGAAAATCTCTAATTTGGCATTAAAATTAGAAAGATCATATCATAGGGAACATGTATTCTAAGTTTCAAGTTGATTGGACTTCAACTTCATCAAAAACTACCTCGACCAAAAACTTTAACCTGAAGCGGGACGAACGGATGGACGGACGAACAGACGAAGGAACAAACGGACGGACGCACAGACCAGAAAACATAATGCCCCTCTACTATCGTAGGTGGGGCATAAAAAACAATATTTTGTTCACTAATTATTTCAATTGAGGGCAAGATCATTGAATAAATATCAATTTTCTAATTCAAGGTCACTCATGTTCATGGGGGTCATTTCATTTCCCTACCCTATAGTGCATCTATACTTGAAAATGATGGTTGAAATTAACATGTTGACATCAGTCGCAGTGAACTTTTGAACATGCATTTCCAACACTCATACTGACCATGCAGAGACCTGTTTGGCATAGTATTGTCTCTGAAAGTAGCTGAGATCTGATTGGAAATTTTTAGACAAAAATTGTGACAGATGAGTAGTTTTATCGACCGCAAAAAATTTTTGTGGTCGTATATTGGTATGACGTTGGCGTCGTCGTCGCCGCGTCGCCGCCGTCCGTCCGTCGTCGTAAATGCCGTCGTCCGTCGTCGTCGTCGTCGTCAAGACGCATTGGTTTCGCACTCTAACTTTAGTTTAAGTGAATGGATCTCTATGAAATTTTACCATAAGGTTCAATATCACAAAAGGAAGGTTGGGATTGATTTTGGGGATGGTACCAACAGTTAAGGAATTAGGGGCCAAAAAGGGGCCAAAAATAAGCATTTTTGTAACTTCCAGACATAACTTGTGTGTTAGTGTATGGATCTCTCTGACATTGTACCACAAGGTTCCATATCACAAAGGGAATGCTGGGATTGATTTTTGGGGGTAATTGCCTCAAAATTTTAGGAATTAGGGGCCAAAAAAGGGGCAAAAACAAGCATTTTTCTAGTTTCATGACAATAACTTGTGTGTAAGTGTATGGATCTTTCTGAAATTGTACTACAAGGTTCCATATCACAAAGGGAAAGCTGGAATTGAGTTTGGGGGTAATTGCCTGAAACGTTTAGGAATTAGGGGCCAAAAAGGGGCCAAAAATAAGCAATTTTCTAGTTTCCAGACAATAACTTGTGTTCAAGTGTATGGATCTCTCTGAAATTGTACTGCAAGGTACCATACCTCAAAGGGAAGGCTGGGATTGAGTTTGGGGGTGATGAATCATAAGGGGGTTCAAAAAATTTGGGGGATTTTTAAAATTTTTTTCATTTTTTTCTTTAAAATTTTCCATTTTAAGTTGGTTATTTCTGATTTATATTTAAAAGCAAATAATAATGATATGGCAGGAGATACACACCAAACAGGATGTGTAAATTTAACTAAATTATTATTAATAAGTATTGTGCAATAGCAAGAAATTTTCAATTGCACAGTATTGCTAATAGCAAGAAATCTTCAATTGCACAGTATTGCGCAATAGCAAGAAATATCCAATAGCACAATATTGCATAATAGCAAGAAATTGTCAATTGTACAGTATTGCATAATAGCAAGAAATATTCAATTGCACAGTATTGCGCAATTGCAAGAAATATTAAATTGCACAATATTGTGCAAAAGAAGATACTTTGTATAAATTGCTTATTTCTTGACCAATTTCAATGGGGTTTTATTCTTGAACTCTTGCGGTTCTTTAATATGCTGAATCTAATCGTGTATTAGGTTTTGGATTTTGGGGCCCATTTTTAATTGGTCCACATTGAGGTCAAAGGGTCCAAAATTAAACTTTGTTTGATTTCATCAAAAATTGAATTATTGGGGTTCTTTGATATGCCGAATCTAACCGTCTATTTAGATTCTTAATTTTGGTCCCGTTTTCAAATTGGTCTACATTAAGGTCCAAAGGGTCCAAAATTAAACTTAGTTTGATTTTAACAAAATTGAATTCTTAGGGTTCTTTGATATGCTGAATCTAAACATGTATTTAGATTTTTGATTATGGGCCCAGTTTTCAAGTTGGTCCAAATTGGGGTCCAAAATTAAACTTTGTTTGATTTCAACAAAATTGAATATATGGGGTTCTTTGATATGCTGAATCTAACCATGTATTTAGATTTTTGATTTTGGGCCCCTTATCAACTTTGTCCACATTGAGGTCAAAAGGGTCCAAAATTAAACTTTGTTTGATTTCATCAAAAATTGAATTATTGGGGTTCTTTGATATGCGAATCTAACCGTGTATTTAGATTCTTAATTTTGGTCCCGTTTTCAAATTGGTCTACATTAAGGTCCAAAGGGTCCAAAATTAAACTTAGTTTGATTTTAACAAAATTGAATTCTTAGGGTTCTTTGATATGCTGAATCTAAACATGTATTTAGATTTTGATTATGGGCCCAGTTTTCAAGTTGGTCCAAATCGGGGTCCATAATTAAACTTTGTTTGATTTCAACAAAAATTGAATATATGGGGTTCATTGATATGCTGAATCTAACCATGTATTTAGATTTTTGATTTTTGGGCCCCGTTATCAATTTTTTCCACATTGAGGTCAAAAGGGTCCAAAATTAAACTTTGTTTGATTTCATAAAAAATTGAATTATTGGGGTTCTTTGATATGCCAAATCTAACTGTGTATTTAGATTCTTAATTTTTGGTCCCGTTTTCAAATTGGTCTACATTAAGGTCCAAAGGGTCCAAAATTAAACTTAATTTGATTTTAACAAAAATTGAATTCTTAGGGTTCTTTGATATGCTGAATCTAAACATGTATTTAGATTTTTGATTATGGGCCCAGTTTTCAAGTTGGTCCAAATCAGGGTCCAAAATTAAACTTTGTTTGATTTCATCAAAAATTGAACTCTTGGGGTTCTTTGATATGCTGAATCTAACCATGTATTTAGATTTTGGATATTGGACCATAATAGGTGAATGTCCAATTTAAAATTTTTAAGTTCTTAGACCACATTCATTCTGTGTCAGAAACCTATGCTGTGTCAAATATTTAATCACAATCCAAATTCAGAGCTGTATCAAGCTTGAATGTTGTGTCCATACTTGCCCCAACTATTCAGGGTTCGACCTCTGCGGTCGTATCAAGCTGCGCCTCTGGAGCATTTTATTGTAATTGGTAATGGGGGACAATGGGGGGAGGTAATTGAGTCTGTAAGGCCAAAAATATCACTTTGTTCTTATGATGTTTGATAGTATCAATAAAACTTACCGTTTCTTTCAATATCAAATCTTTGTTGTTCTTGACTCGACTGATTCTAGCTGAATCTGAATCTAAGAAGTAAAATTGAACAGAATATAGAATAAATGACAGCAATCACAGAACATGATATATTTGTAAATTGTACTTATCAAAGACAGACCCCCCCTCTTGTGGAGCTACATATATGATTGATGCATAGACTTATTACTACTACAAGTCCCACTCCTAATGTTGCCTTGTTGGCCCCCCTTTATCAAAATCCAGGTTCCGCAGCTGTTTATGATTGGGCGAATTACCTTGGTTTATCAATTTTTAGTGACAAAATCTTTTTTGTCAGGTAAGAATTAGTAAAAAAATATTTTGGGATCTTTTTTTTCTGAAACTTCTTGCAGTATTTTATTTAGTACATACTACATATTTAGTAAAAAATTGTCATTTAAGTAATTGTAATATCACCCACTTGAGGAAACTTGTCAAAATATGGTAACAATGCAACAATTATTCTACTTAATATCATGACATAAGGAACTCCACCTTAGGGCTGTCAGGAAGTTAATTATTTAAGAATATATTTAATAAATATATATGCAATCAAATTAAAACACGCTGGTTTATTTTCACCTTATCAAGGACACATGTACTTTTACAATGATAAATCAGAATTCGTGACAATGAACAAAATTTGCACTTTAAAAACAATCCCAGTTAAAGTTTAATATTACATGTCCAAAATTTATGATAAGTAGGGGAAAATATATCTGTCCCACCTGACGAACATAGGGGTAAATAAATACATTACTACAATAATCTGTTGTATAATATCTGATAACTTATAAAATATTTATAGATTTATCATTGACTTAGATATTCTGCCATTCAAGATGTAAAAGTACAGGTGACCTCAGATCTACATTATATAACGAAATAGATATATACTAGGAATGTTAACACCTACCTAATAGATCTATACATGTATTAAAAATGTAAACACCTAAATACCAGCTTATCCATTTAACTCTATCTTATTCATCTTAACTATGTAAATGACTTCATTCATTTTCAAGTTTAGGAGAGTAATTTCTTTAGTTATTAGTGTTTCGTTTAAACAAAAAGGATTAGACACAAGTCAGACCAACTTAGATCTGTTCTCCTAAGATACAATTATTCAATAGAATTTCATAGCATGCATTTAACATCTACTAAGTTCAATATTACATAATTCAAATCAAACACCTGTAATTTAAGAGACATTCAACAATCAAACAATCAATATAGAAAAAGGAACAATAGGAAGAAACCAAAAAGAAAAAAAAAAGAATGTGTCTTAGGACACGAATGCCCCCCCCTTTTCAAGCTTTGCAATTTTCCAAATTAAAAAGAGACATAACTCTAGAATGATAAATGACTTACTGCCCAAATTTGAACTCTGTCTGTGAGTTTTGGTTTGTGGCAAGAGTTTCATAAAATTTGGATTTTAAGTTAGTGTGCAGAAACGAAAACGGGATGGACGGACAGAAAGATGGACGGAAAGACGGACGGAAGGACAGTCAAGGGTAACACTTAATGCCCCCATTGCCAACGGTGGCAGCATAAAAATGTGTGCGTGCGTGCGTGTGTAACCAGTTTAGACTATTCCTAAGAATATGACGTAAATTTGTATAGACATATAAAGGAAATTTAAAGATGAAATGATTAGTTAAACATCTAAACTGTGTTAAATTAATATTGAGGTTTCTTGGACCAAAGGCATAGTAACTAGGGTGATATACTACGCCTTGAGCCAATACAGCTAACGTCAATCCAATACGAATGTACTTCAAGCATTACCATTGTACAGGATTAATATGAAAACACCCATTTAATAACACTATAGTACAACTCCTCTTAAAAAATAACAGATATTATCCCTTAGTTTATTTATTTTGAATTTACATTGTATCATAGGTCAAATTTATTTGTTCAGTGTATGTTCAATGGTGTTACTATGTCCTTTGATTGAGTTAAGCTATTTCAGTTGATATTTTATAGTGTGTCTTTCTTATATAATGTTGTGATGTTACACTATTGTTTCAGAAAAAGGGTGAAGGTTTGGTACCATTAAAACGTTTAAACCCGCTGCATTTGTTTGCACCTGTCCTAAGTCAGGAATCTGATGTTCAGTAGTTGTCGTTTGTTGATGTGGTTCATAAGTGTTTCTCGTTTCTCGTTTTTATATAGATTAGACCGTTGGTTTTCCCGTTTGAATGGTTTTACACTAGTCATTCTTGGGGCCCTTTATAGCTTACTGTTCGGTGTGAGCCTAGGCTCCGTGTTGAAGACTGTACTTTGACCTATAATGGTTTACATTTATAAATTTTGACTTGGATGGAGAGTTGTCTCATTGGCACTCATACCACATCTTCTTATATCTATATACAAAGAAAGACAAACAACACATAGTCCAGATAGCCTCTTTTGGTACAGGTACAAAATGTGTCTCGTTTAAACCAGTTTAACATGTGCACAAACCTCCCCTTTACCTGTCTTTAAACTAAAACATACAATAACAAGAGGCTGCTAAGGTTTTTGTGTACGGTAGATCTTGCATCAAGGACTATTTTGCTGTTTAATGTATAACAATGTGAGTTTAAACATACCATTTAAAGTTTCTCTCTATCTAACATAGTTTTGTAAAAAACCTATAAAAAGTTGGTAAAAATCATCTTGCAAGGGAAATAACACCTATAAGGGATCAATTAATGATTTTGGTCATATTGACTCACTATTTGTAGGGTTTACTTTGCTGAACATTTTTGCTGTTCAAAGTTTCTCTCTATCAATTATAGTTCTAAAGTAAAAACTTAAATTTAACAAGCATTCTGTGAGTATTGCATGGCAATACATAGTCCCCTACCGGTTAAAAATTCATTGTATTGGAACAAAATTTTAACTTGATCTATAACTTGTCATGGTGTAAACTATATAACAAATATCAAGTCAATATCTTCAAGCATGACGAAAAAAAGTGTTGAAAACTGATTATTTAAGTGAATTTTCTAAGTCCAAGGACCAGAACTCTGCACAAAATCTGCAATTGTCATGATAAAACTTTATACCAATTATCAAATCAATATCTTCAAGATTGACAAAAAAAAGTGCAGAAAACTGATTATTTTAGTGAATTTTCTAAGTCAAAGGACCATAACTCAGCACAAAATCATAAGACCGAACAAAATTCTAACTTGAACTGTAACTTGTCATGATAAAACAATACACCAAATATCAAATCAATATCTTCAAGCATGAAGAAAAAAGTGCGGAAAACTGATTATTAGAGTGAATTTTCTAAGTCAAAGGACCATAACTCTGCACAAAATCATTAGACCGGAACAAAATTCGAACCTGATCTGTAACTTGTCATGATAAAACAATATACCAAATATCAAATCAATCAATCAAGTATGGAAAACTGATTTGCCGGATGGACAGACAGACAGACAGACAGACAGACAGACAGACAGACAGACAGACAGACAGACAGACAAGACAGACAGAGTGCAAACCTAAAGTTCCCTTTCAACTTCGTTGGAAGGGGACTTATAAAAATAGACTTTCAAGGGCAATAACTAATATAGGGGATTAATTGGAAAAATCGATTCTAGACTTATTGGTAGATCTTAACTTAAACATTTTTGCTGTTTAAAATTCCTCTTTAACTGTAATAGTTTTCAAGATAAAAACCAAAAATTGGTTGTCTTGATTTGTCTCAAATTTCTCTAAAAATTGAAAACTGACCTGCTGATCAGTTTTACCCCATGTCAGATACTCTAACTGCTTTAGTTTTTGAGGTGCAAGCCAAAAACTGCATTTTATTCCCCTATGTTCTATTTTTAGCCATGGCGGCCATGTTTGCTGACTGACCAGAATAATAAACACAAACTTATACTACATACCAAAAGTTTACAACGGACAACGATCGATTACAACGAAGGATGCCAAGTGATGGCAATAGCTCACTTGGCCCTGTGGGCCAGGTGAGCTAAAAACCTAATGAAATAAATGCATCTACTTAAATTTGTATGAATGTTTAGGAGATGCAACAGCATACCATATTCCAATTGAAACAGTTATTACAAAGATGTTGTGATCAGTAATATACATTCCAATGCATGATTCCCAAATTCTAGCCATTAACAATGGAAAGTCTGTTTGATGAACTAAAATACTGAGAAAGATATAAATAATAATTTGATTGGCCAATAGTATTAACAGATCTATTTTTAGCAGATAAAAGAGCCTATGTTGCTCACCTAGGTCTATGTGTATATTCAACAACGGACACTCTCCAACATTGTAGATGAGAATAGAATTCATGACAAAAATCTATTTTTTGTTGATCTTGTATTGCTGATTGTTTTGTCTGTTTAGTTTCTCTCTATCTTCTTTAGTTTTTGATCAAAACATAAAAGAGGTTTAAAATAATCCTCATTTGTGGGCAATCGCTCCTATAAAGAGAGACAGTCTACTGACTATATCGGCAAAATTTCACTTGAATGTAGATCTTGCCTTGCTAGTCATTTTTGCTATTTAAAATTTCTATTTATCTATTTTTATTTTTATCATAAAAGGCAAAACAAAAAAAAATGGTAAAAATCATCATTAAAAGGCAATAACTCCAATAAGGTGTCGTCGTACAATTTCCTCCAAATTTTTTTAATTGTAGATCTTGGTTTCCTGATTTTTTTTGCTAAATTTAGTTTCTATCTACCTACTGTAATTTTTAAAATATAAGGCGAAAACTAAAAAAATTGGTAAAAGTCGTCTTCAAAGGGCAATAACTCTAATAAGGAGTCGACTGATGATTTTGACCATGCAGACTTATTTGTAGATCTTGTCTTGCTGATCATTTTTGCAACTTAAAATTTCTCTGTATCTATTATAGTTTTCAAGATAATAGGCAAAAATGAAACAAATTGGTAACATTTGTCATTTTAGGGCAATAACTCCTATAAGAAGTCCCCTGACAGTTTTGACCGAAATGGACAATTGGTAGAGCTCAACATTCCTAACATTTCAGCCCCTGTCAGATTTTCTCTACTTATAACGGTTTTCAAAATAAAAGACAAAACTTGCGTTTTACCTCTATGTTCTATTTTTAGCCATGTCCGCCATCTTGATTAGCAGGCAAGGTCATAGGACACATTTTTTAAACTAGATACCTCAATGATGAATGTGGCCAAGTTTGGTTAAATTAGGTCCCGTAGTTTCAGAAGAGAATATTTTTGTAAAGTTAACAGAAGACAACGACAGACGACGGACGCCAAGTGATGAAAAAAGCTCACTTGGCCCTATGGGCCATGTGAGCTAATAAGTTAATTTGTCAATATTGTCAATGATGTCAGAGTTTAATCAATTAGAGGCACAAAGTATTCATGAGAAATTCTGTATTTCTATTGACTATTTAGTTAAGAAAATTTTACTTGTTCAATTAGACATTAGTGCAATGAAGCTAAGTTGGTTGTCCTAATGTGAGTTTCACTTGTCTCAGACAATTTGACAACTGTTATTGTCAAACTATGTTGTAATGCAATTGGGTAGCAAATATCAAAGGTCTATCTTATGTATAAAACTAAAATCAGAAAACATAATGAAACACCTCCTTGCCTTGGATGATTGAAAAAACAGCAAATATTTGTGAAATGTTTCAGGCAAAACAGAACACAGACTTGAAATATATAACATCCTCAGCTATGCAACCATAATAAACTATTCAGATGATGTCAAATTTGTTTGGTAATTGTTGGTTCCTGTAATTTCAACTTTCAATTATCTGTTTAATTCATTGAATTTTATAGTCAGTAATTCTAATTATTTTGCAGCATTTTTTCGCAATCAACACAATGTATACACCCCACCTATAGACCCCCATCTCCAAGTATGACTCCTGCCAATAAAAGTACATTAACATTCCACCTTGAGAGGTATAAAACGACTTGTTTATAGTATATATAGAACGTAAATATCTTTCTAATGTATATACCTACATCCAATAATTTCAAATTCATCTTAAAACTTTGTCAACAATAGATGAAAGGTTTTAGGGAATTTGAAATCGAGATTAGTAGTTTATATGGAGATGTTTATGCAGAGTGAGAAGGAATTTTTTATGATTTATCTCGTATCATGAATCTTTAAGAAAAGACAATTGCTTCCATAGTCCTGTTGATAAGTATTTTCGACATTAAAAGCTACTTTTAACAATAACTTATATAGATATATCGTTCAAAATTATTTAGAAGGACATGTTTGTGTGTTAGAAGTTTGGCTTATTGTAAAATCAGGAACAACCTGTTGCTTTTATTTGCTAAGTGGGAGTGCTAATTCAGGAATATTCAATATTGTTAAAATGATAAACATCCATTTTACGGGTACAAGTGAAAGGGGAGTTTCACAGATGACAACATTTATGTTCCAATTGTTGTAACTACAATTCTGTCCCCTTTTCTCCGAATGTGACCTAACGAATTTCGACTTATTACCAGGTCTGTACTAACATGAGAAACTCAACTGGTGCCACATGTGGAGCAGGATCTGCTTACCCTTTTGGAGCACTTGAGATCACCCCCAGTTTTTCGTGTTGCTTAGTCTTTGGTTTTCTAGGTTGTGTTTTGTGTACTGTTGTTTGTCTGTTTGTCTTTTTCTTTTTTAGCCATGGGGTTGTCAGTTTATTTTCGACTTATGAGTTTGAATGTCCCTTTGGTATCCTTCGCCTCTCTCTTCTTCTTCAACTTATTTGTGAAAAATATTATCCCTAACCGTTATTTAACCTTAGGATGAGAAAAGAAAATGTGTGTTTACATGAAGTTCTATTGCTTCACTCCTTTTATAATGCATAAGTAGAAAACAAATTATTTACCTCCTATTTCTGTTGAACTATGTCCTGTTTTCAATACTGTGGAATGTTCCATGTTAAAATAAACCAAGATCCGTTATATCACACATAATAATATAAACCCACACCACCACACATTTAACACTCAAGTCATAAAATAGTTGGCGCAGAAAAAGAAATTGTGGTGAAATTGGAACAAAATTCAAAAAGACTTCTATATTTCAGTATTAGAAATAGTTTAATTATTTCATTAGCAATGAATTTCTCTTCAAATAACTCTTTCTTGATCAAATAGTTCAATAAAATATTTATTGATCTTAACAATCAATGCAAATGTCTACTTTCATTTATTTTCTTACCAAGAATGTCCTTTTTCTAGCTAACATAATAAATGTTAATAACAAAATTATGTCAGTTCTAATATGGAGTGGTATATTTGAAAATTCATTATTATGAATTATTTAGACCTTAGTTTCGAAAATTACTCAACAAAGCAAAAATTTCTAATCATAAAAAGGGTTCCTCAGCATGCAAAGAATTATTAACAAAATAAACAATCAGTCAAAATATAACAGACAATGTTTAATATTGCTTTATTTGCATCATTGGTCTAGCGATTCCAACCATGATTACCAATTCATATAACTAGTTGTTTCTATCTTTAGCTTCTTCACAGCATAAAGTCATACAGTACTTCTACAGCATGTCATGACGTAACAGAACTCGTTCAAATGAAACTGATTACCATGAATATTCAAATTCATACAATTTTTTTTTATTCTTTTAAACATTTTTCATTGATCATTGTCAAAGATATTTTCTCACTTTTACTCTAAGGACTTAAGAGCAAAAAAGTGAATAAACATTATTGTGTATATTGATGTTTTGTAGCCTCAATAACAGCAAGCAGACGATTAACTCAGATAATCATTAGAAAATACGCCTACATCCTTATAAAGTACCAAGTTACTTGGCTTTAAAAACTAGAGGCCTACTTAAATCCTTACTATTCACTTTCAATTTTATAATTTTTCAACATTAATTTTCAAAGGATAATAACCGAGTCTAAGACTTGAGAATAAACCTCCTACTTTTAATGATAGATAAGTAAAATATAGATGATAACAAATTAACAATTCATATTACCCTTTACAATGATTTTTTTTTTCATAAACATGTATTATATATTGAAATAAGAGGAGAAGATGATGCACCATTGATTTATTTAGGGGCAATCAATAACCATAAGAAAAACAGATAAGGCCATGGCCAAAAAAACACAAATTGACATTAAATACTACACAGAAAACAAAGGATTGAGCAAAATGAACAACACAAAGAAATCTTGGGTATTATAATGAGTCCAGTTTGGAAAGCAGTTCCTGCCCCACTAAAGTGGCACCTGTCAAGTTGCTTAAGGCATATAAATCTCCAGTGACGTCCTGTAGCAGTATTTTGTAAAATCACAAGATAAGAAGAAGGACAAGGTTGTGACAATAACCTGTTGAACATATATATATATGGATACATCCAACTACATTAGTCTATATTCTCCTGACACAAGTCCACTAACTCTTGATCAAATTTTATTATTAACAGAAATCCAATGTTTGACATTGGCCATTATATAAAATAACATTTAACTGATCATGAGAGGGTGATAGCACAGATATTGTAACCCCCTTAAAAAAAATTGTCAACTGAGGAAAACCATAGGTTGATAAGCTTTTTTGAGGGGTAACAATCTACTCTTAATAATCACCTTTTCAGCCATGTGTTATACACTGAATTTTCTGTTATTATTGTCTTTTAAATTATTGATTTATGACTAAATTATTGTACTTTAATTATTCATTATTCATTGCTCTGCATAAAGAAGCTAACATTTAAAAAATGATTACCCACAGACATTTTGTGGGTAACATACTAAAATGTCTGGCCTGCTTCAATATTTGGTGGTTGACATAAGAAAATGTCTGGCTTGCTACAATATTTGGTGGCTGACATACTGAAATGTCTGGCTTGCTTCAATATTTGGTGACTGACATACTAAAATGTCTGGCTTGCTTCAAAATTTGATGGCTGACATACTAAAATGTCTGGCTTGCTACAGTATTTGGTGGCTGACATACTAAAATGTCTTGCTTGCTTCAATACTTGGTTACTGACATACTAAAATGTCTGGCTTGCTTCAATATTTGGTGACTGACATACTAAAATGTCTGCCTTGCTTCAATATTTGGTGACTGACATACTAAAATATCTGGCTTGCTACAATATTTGGTGACTGACATACTAAAATGTCTGGCTTGATGCAATATTTGGTGGCTTATATAAGAAAATGTCTGGCTTGCTTCAATATTTAGTGACTGACATACTAAAATGTTTGGATTGCTACAATATTTCATGACTGACATACTAAAATGTCTGGCTTGATGCAATATTTGGTGACTGGCATACTAAAATGTCTGGCTTGCTTCAATATTTGATGGTTGACAAAAGAAAATGTCTGGCTTGCTTCAATATTTGATGGTTGACAAAAGAAAATGTCTGGCTTGCTTCAATATTTAGTGACTGACATACTAAAATGTCTGGCTTGCTTCAATATTTGATGGTTGACAAAAGAAAATGTCTGGCTTCCTTCAATATTTAGTGACTGACATACTAAAATGTCTGGCTTGCTACAATATTTGATGACTGACATACTAAAATGTCTGGCTTCATGCAATATTTGGTGACTGACATACTAAAATGTCTAGCTTGCTTCAATATTTGATGGCTGACATACTAAAATGTTTGCCTTGCTGCAATATTTGGTGGTTGACATAAGAAAATGTCTGGCTTGCTACAATATTTGGTGGCTGACATACTAAAATGTCTGGCTTGATGCAATATTTGGTGACTGACATACTAAAATGTTTGCCTTGTTTCAATATTTGGTGACTGATATACTAAAATGTGGCTTGCTTCAATATTTGGTGACTGACAAACTAAAATGTCTGGTTTGCTTCAATATTTGGTGACTGACATACTAAAATGTCTGGCTTGCTTCAATATTTGGTGACTGACATACTAAAATGTTTGGCTTGCTTCAATATTTGGTGACTGACATACTCAAATGTCTGGCTTGCCACAATATTTTGTGACTGACCTAAATTCAGGGGGTCACAACAAAATACACAAACTAAATTACTTTTTCTACATATGTATCTGAAGCAGCTTCTACAAATATATTTTAAATACTGGACTATCATAAAATGAACAAGAAACAATTAAGTTGTACAGCTTTATAATTTACTCTTAATCAATACTAGAAGGATAGACAAAATCCATGTTTTTGCTATGGGAGCAGTTCAAAGGATCTTAATCCAGCACTTTAGAATTTTCCCACCAAACTTACTTGAGCAAAGGGGAAAAATCTCAGATTCACTACTAAAACATTATTTCTTGTTTCATTTACTTTAAGATTATTGTAAAAAATTACAAATCTATATAAAGAATGATCTTTGAATTATTAAGATAATTGAATATGACAAACTATTTAATTTGCGAAAGTATCAAAAATCATCAGAAAGATGTATGAGTGTTTATAACAAGTGAAAATTTGGGATTTTATATCGATTTCTTTCCAAAAAATCATTGTTAAATAAATATGTTGATCAATGCCTTAAAGAACAAATTGAACAATCAGTTGGTTCATCAAAAAACAGCTGAAATGTTATTTTTTATGTTTTATTTAAGAAAAATCAATGACCTTACAAGTAATATGAATATTGATGATTTTGTGACACATACAAAAATGTTGCAGGCTCAACAAAAATCTGGATATATCTTGTGATGTTTTTTTGTAATCGAAGATGGCAAAAGACACCCATACTAACTTATTTTTTGTCTATGTAATACAAAAACACATCTTTTGCTATGAATGAAAATTAAATGCAGTGTAAAGTTAGTGCAGGTGATTCTAATATTAAATTGAAACAGAAAAAATATATAAGTGAACCAACACCTGAAGTGGTGATTGTGTGGTAGGGTAAAAACGAGTGGATACCGCTAGGTATTCACAGTCATCTTTGAAAAAATGAATATGTCGACAATAAAGACAACAACACTCAAGTTTTTACCGCAAAGTATCTGTTTATTTGGTCGACATGTTTCGCCAACAAGCGTGGCGTCTTCAGGACAATTTTACATATGAAATCAAACAGTGAAGTACAAATTTTGCGGTGTGTGGTTCGCCAAAAGTAACGTAACAATAGAGGTTGTTATGACGACGTTATAGATATAAATAGAAAGTGAAAGTAAAATAAGAATCTAGTAAAGTTAAAAGTGAAAGTTAGTTAATAAAGTTATTAACGATGTGGTTAGCTGCTATCAGGCCATTCATTAGGAGGCGGTACCGGTACTTTTACCCTCCTATGCTACTGATAAGTACCGCCTGAATTCAGAAATTTTATATAAGATGTTCATTGAATATACTGAAAAGTACCACCTTCAAATAGGAATGTACCGTCAACATGAAAGATAATGAAACCCTGTACTATTCTTATACATCTGTGTAGTTGTTCTCATGGAGGTTTCTAGTGGTAATATTGTAGAAATGATGAAAGAAGATCATAAAATGTCAGTTCATTTCAAATTGGACAACACCCACTGGCCATCCGCACCAATTCAACTGGCTTCACTCCGAGGAGGTACTGCTTCCAATAGCGTAGGTTATAGGGTGAAGTGTATGATCGCCATAATTTTGGGAATTGTAAATCTTGGTAGATTCGTTCATAAAATTTACTAATAAAGCTTGTTGGCAAACATGTCGACCAAATAAACAGATACTTTGCAGTAAAAACTTGAGTGTTGTTGTCTTTATTGTCGACATATTAAATTGAAAGTTAATAAGGAAAGCAAACAAATCTTACCATTAGTACCAAGCGCCTGAAGCGTCATTAAAATTTAGTGATATTGGCATTGTCTTAAACTTATTTAGCATATAGTTTTCATTTTCTCCTACACAAATTATAAAGTAAATGAATGAAATGTCATGCTCTATTGTTTGTTAACACCTGTCAAAATATGGTCAATATGTTGCCCCATAACATTGCACATGATTTCTGAATATGGAAGTATATTATACTTCTGGACAGCATACAGCAGTAACATAATACCCAAATAGAAATCAGTCTTTTTCACCAGTTTCATTAAATGATATCTGTACAGCTAACATGGGGTTTAAAGGAAGCAAATGGAGACTCAATAGAGGAAAGGAGAGAAATCAAGAGGCATCATAATGGAGGAAAGGGTAGGCATCAAAAGGCATCATTATGGAGAAAAGGGAGGCTTCAAATGGTGTCATTATGGCGGAAAGGGATGCATTGAATGGCATCCTTTGGATGGGGAGGCATCATTATTGGGGAAAGGGGAGGCATCAAAAGTCATCATTATGGCGGAAAGATGGTGTCAAAATATGTGTCATAATGGAGGAAAGGTTTTAAGAAAGAGTGATTTTATAGCTGTTCTTCTTTTTGACAGTTGCTGAATGATCTTCAATGATGGAATAGAGAACTCAAACCTTTAACAATTAAATCTGATTTTTGTCTATTTAATACCAAAAACTACCGGTATCTTTTGCTAGGAATGAAAAGTTCATGCACATTGCTGTTTGTGCAGGTGACTCAATCTAATATCAAAATTCAAAGTTAATAAGGAAAGCGAATAAAGGAGGCAAATTGAGACTCAATAGAGGAAAGGAGAGAAATCAAGAGGCATCATAATGGAGGAAAGGGTAGGCATCTTACATCTTAATATTATGACCAAGCATCTGAAGTGTCATTAAATTTTAGTGTTGTTGGCATTGTCTAAACCTAATATAAAATATAATTACCGTTTTCTCCTATAAGTATTATAAAGTAAATGAATAAAAAAGGTCATTAACACCTGATTTCTGAATGTAGCAGTATTACACCTTTCAAATATGGTCAATATGTTTGCTCCATGACATTGCACAAGATTTCTGAATGTAGCAGTATTACACCTTTCCAAATATGGTCAATATGTTTGCTCCATGACATTGCACAAGATTTCTGAATGTAGAAGTATTGCAACTTTCCAAATATGGTCAATTTGTTTGCTCCATAACCTTGCACATGATTTCTGAATGTAGAAGTATTACACTTCTGACCTTGCGTTCATAATAATTTCTAGTACGATTATTGTACTCAATTTCGAGCACACATTTTGTACTCTTGAGTACTGAGTATAGTTTTATGACCAAGAGCCCTGGACAACATACAGCATGATATTACATCCAATTAGAAATCAGTCTTTTTCACTAGTTTCATTAAATGGTATCTGTACAGCTACCATGGGGGTTTTTAGGAGGCAGTTGGGCACTCAGAAGAAAACAATGCTTAGCAATGTTCAGTGGTTGTTGTTTGTTGATGTGGTTCATAAGTGTTTCTTGTTTCTCGTTTTTTATATAGTTTAGACCGTTGGTTTTCCTGTTTGAATGGTTTTACACTAGTCATTTGTGGGGCCCTTTATAGCTTGCTGTTCGGTGTGAGCCAAGGCTCCATGTTGAAGGCTGTACTTTGACCTATAATGGTTTACTTTTACAAATTGTGACTTGGATGGAGAGTTGTCTCATTGGCACTCATACCACATCTTCTTATATCTAATTAGTAAATACTTAACCAAAATTAAACAATACTATTTGGATATACATGTATCACTATAAGTCACAAGTTACATTAAATAAAGGCTATGTTGACCAAATGTCATTGAAATGTGTTACATTGGAAGAAATTATGTACTGGTGGGGCATCCAATTTAACTATATAAGTAAAGCTGTTGCTAAAAGATTTTTTCATAAGAAAATAACTATCACATTAAGCTGACAATAAATATACATTAAAATTTGTAAAACTGTGTTCAGACACTTTGCTTTTAATATCAATACCACCTTTTGTTTATGACAATTGCAGGAACACTGTGTTAAGTTCTTTGATTACCGATTGGTCAAATAAAACTTAAGTGATTGTATAAAAACCTTCAGGTCAATAAACGAAAGTGAGTTCAGACATAAGAAATCTTTTAAAACCTCATCTATAACACATCAGCTGCTAAACAATTGCCATAGCCACAGAAAAACTCAGAATACAACAGTACTATCACAAGACAGAAAAAAGAATTCTATGTGAACTTATAACCAACAAGAGAAAACTATGATGCAACTAAACTTAAATCTAAAGTAATTACTGTAACATGGTATAAATTGCAAGCAAAGTATTAATGGAATCATGACAATAGAACAAAATCGTTTCAAACTGAAATTGTATGATTTTATAGAATGATAAGTAAAATCTTATTGAAGCATCTCTATTTTATTGAGTTTTAGAACTGGATGCTATTGAAAATATATACTTGTCATTTTCTATCAATTCTCAAATGGCCACATTTCTAATGAAATTTGTTAAATTGAATCAGCCCTTATCTCTGTCTTCTTTATCCATGTAATTAGTATTGGAACAGCTCTATAATAGAAAAACAAAGGATATGGGGTATCCATCCAATTGATACAAAATAAGTACATGCACAACAAAAAAACACACAAAAAGCAAAGGAACAGCGCTTTCATTGCTGTTCTTCATCTCAAAGTCACAAGTAGGCTTTCAACACGGAGTAAAAAAACTCATCTCACTGCAACTTTAAGACGGTCCCTATCACTGGTTTGATCAGAATTCTTTGCAAAGTGAATCGGACAGACTTTGTAAGATGTATCACAACCAAATCCGGCCCGGTCACAAAAAAGCATACTGGAAAGTAAGTACATATTTAAAACAAAATAGTTCCTCATATAGGTGTAAATATAAAACTATGTAGAATATAATGAACATGTGTATTAAGTTTTATTAAGTTGATGAGACCATATATCAATGCTAACTACTTTAAAACAAAACTGTAACCTGATACTTAATGGACTGACAGACAGACAGACACATAGGCTGTAAAAATAATGCCCCCTACTTGAAGGCAGGGTATATAAATGTAAAGTATTTGGTTAAAACAAAGGATATACTGAAACAACACACAGGAATATAGGCAATATATTAACCCTTTCCTCCCTGGAGAATTATTTTAATATACATGTAGTTATTTTGCATAGGATATTACAATAAAATGCTGAAAATGGTCTGACTTTAATGAAATAAAAACTTTAAAAAACATAGTGATGGCAATAAAATAATAGTCACCACTTTTTAAAATTAAAATGCATGGCAGAAAAAAATGATTTTCTCAAGTTCAATATTTTATAGAACATATTTTTTATATTGGATACAAATTTGATGAAGTTTGATACAATTTTTTAAAGGCAAAATCTTTCAACTAAGGTACAATATTGAATCATCACTATAGAGTAAAGGGGAAAAATAAGAGGAATCAATAGGCATCATTATGGAGGAAGACAGGAGGAGTTAAAAGGTGTCATTATGGAGGAAGGAAAAAGAGTCAAACAGTATCATTATGAGGAAAAGGAGGAGGCATCAAAAGGAGTCATTATGGAGAAATAGGGACAGCTTCAAAGTGTGTCATTATGGAGGTACAGGGGAGGCATCACAAGGCATCATTATGGAAGAAAGGGGAAGGCATCAAAAAGTGTCATTTTGGAGGAAAGGGGGAGAGGTGTCAAAGGTATCATTATGGAGGATAGGAAAGATATTAAATCATGGTGCTACTTAGGAGGAAAGGGAGAGTTGTCAAAAGGCATAATTAGGGAGGAAAGGGGAAGGCATCAAAAGGCATCTTTATTGATGAAAGGGTTAAAGAAAGATTGATGTTATTGTTATTCTTCTTCTTGACAGTTGCTGGATGATCTTCAATGATTGATTTGAATTTGATTTTTGGTGTTTTAATGCCACTTTTAAGCACCGGTTTTGGGCTATTTCGTGGCGACCAGTTTTGATTGGTGGAGGAAGCCGGAGTGCCGGAGAAAACCACAGATGATTGAAAAGAAAACTCAAATCTGTAAAAGCAAGATCTAGGTGGCTTTTTCATATAGCTGATCACTTAAGGAGTACTCTTCACCAATAACCACTACATGTTACAGCTTTGAATATGTGAGTTTAACCAATAAGTTGTACACAATAGTAGTGATGAAACTATTCAATTCTACACTTATTCAAAAATCCCAATCAAACTGATTTGACTTGAAAAAAAATTGTTTTTACTGAAATACATGGCCCTTAGGTATACCTCTGCAAAGTAATATTAATACCATATCTATTTTTTTTCTAGACTAAATCGTTTAACAACCTTTATAACTATTGTAAAATAGGGATAAAATACTGTTCTTTGCAGCTATTAACTAGAGTTGTTCTTATGTATATAAGAATGCAATAATTATTTCTTAAGGAATTGAAATCAGTCTATTTATATCATCAATTACATGTCTTACATTTCCATGCGACTATTATACTCACTTAATGTAAGTTTCTTTCCCCTAAAAAATGATTTATCAACCTTTTTCCCATTCCTTTTCTTTTAAGATAACACTTGAAGTCAAATAACATTTGTTTGTTCTCTAAAAAAACCTCACATAAATCATAAAATCAAAATAACCACTGAAATTATATCTTGTACATGGGCCTTTTAGGCCATATAATACACTGTAATGATTTACACATGAGAAATCAGGTCATATCGACTTAATTTTTTTCCAAAAAAATTTACATGTTCATGAATTGAAATACTTTCATGGTAATGTAACCCCTTTAATCTATCCCCCTGGTTAACATGATCTTATGATTCTTTAAGGTATACATTTCATATACCTGTCAACCCTCAATTACAGTATACAGTATATGATTCTGATGCTTTAATTAACCATACCTTTGTTATTTGACCAAAGTACAGTAGCAAATATTACATGCAAATTCAGGGTGAAAATGTTTTGATTTTAACAAAACTTTTCAGATCAATACTTTCCCTAAATTTTAATAACAAGAGTGCAAATGCTGAAATGTCTCGCCTGCTTTACTTATCATGATTGAATTTATGTTGAAAGTGTGCAATATGAAGGTTTTATACAAGTATCACATACAATTAACATTATCAATGATCAATGTAAATGAGGTCAAGGTCAGATGAACCCTGCCAGACAGACATGAAAACCTTACAATCATACCATACTCCAAATATAGTTAGCCTATTGCCTTTAGTATCTGAGAAACAGACCTAATTACAAAAAAATGAACATTAACCAATGAAGCATAAATATGAGGTCAAGGTCAGATGAATCCTGCCAGACAACATGAGCACCATGCAATCATTCCATACACCAAATATAGTTGACCTATAGCTGTTGTATCTAAGAAACAAACATAACCATGAAAAGTATAATTAACATTGGCTAATGAACCATATAAAGGATTTCAAAGTCAGATGAATCTGGCCTTACAGACATGTCACCGTAACAGCATTCTGTTCACCGAATATAGTGGCCCTATTGCTTATAGTACCTGAGAAATAGACCAAGCAACAAAAACTTAACATTGCTCAACGAACCATGAAAATGAGGTTGAGGTCAGATGAACCCTTCAACACAGACATGTGCACCTTACAATCAATCCATAAACCAATTATAGTTGACCTATTGCTTATTGTATCTGAAAAACAGACAAAACCATGAAAACTTAACATAGACCAATGAACCATGAAAAGGAGGTCAAGGTCAGATAAAACCTACAATTCAGACATGTACACTTTACAATCATTCCATACATCTAATACAGTTGACCTATTACAGCATCTGGTATAAGGACTTGCCCATGAAAACTTAACCTCAATCACTGATCCACGAAATGAGGTTGAGGTTAGGGGAACCCTGTTATACGGACATGTCCACATTGCAAGGAACCTATGCATTAAATATATAGTTATCCTAATTACTCATAATAAATGAGTATTTTACGTACATGACAAAAAAATATAAATTGTTTTTCATGAACCATGAAAATGAGGTCAAGAACAATGGACATATGACTGATGGATACTTCAACACATAAGGCATCTGCATACAAGGTATGAAGCATCCAGGTATTCTTCCTTCTAAAAATATAAAGCTTCATATAAATAATTTACGCTATCACGGCTGCCTAGCACAAAAAGACACTTCTCAATATTCGTGATTTTTCAACATAGAGTACTTATGTTTTTACCAACAGGATTCAAATCATATCTATATATCCATTTTCATTGATATTCTAGCATAAAAAGATGCTTCTCAAAATTTGTGAATGTTTTACAAAATCTAGGCTTTGATTGAAAAACTTTCACTCAATTTGTTTCAAAACATCAAATTTTGTCATTACAAATTGATTTTGAATAGCTTGTCATATTACTTAGATGTCATTTTTTCTGAAATTTAAGCACAAAATGAAGTTTCTAAAAACTAAATTTGTTAAATTTTACTTTAAGTTATTTTGTCCAAATTTCACCAAAAATGAAAAGTATTAACACAGTGCATAAAAAAATTTGGGCAGTAGGTAGAGGCAATCTTGACTTATGTAGGACATTGAAGTGCAGACAGACAGAGTGATTACTACAGGGTACCCACCCACCAGTCAATTTAGCCCTAATAATCAACTGCAGGAAAGTTCAACTTATTAGGAAGGTTAAATGAAATGGGTTGACTATCAGTGATTTATAATTAAAGAGCCTTTAGTAATCAAGCTCGTATACCCTAACTCCACAATATAAATGGGAATAACTTATAGTGATCTGCTGGCATAGTTTTTTCTGGTTACTTTAGGTATGATTCTTTCTTTTCTGGTATCAATTCAGACAATAACATTGTCTAACAAAAATTTATATTCAGAAACTATGATCATAATTATATTTTATCAAATTTACTTTTTCAAGTAAAAGAGGCAGCCATATTTGAAGGTAAGCTACAAGTTATCTAGCATAATTTGTAATGGCTTTAATTTATCATTTGGAAAGAGTCTGGTAACAACTGTCACAGTCCATTCAAGGAGTATCAGAATTTGTAAGCTCCACAAATATATGTCAGTTTTTATCATTTCGTGTGAATAGAATGCAGTTTTATAAATATCATTATGGAATTAAATAACTGAAAAAATCATCCCTGTTAAGTTTTAACTGTAAAACAGAAGCAATAATGGCCTTTGGGGGCAAACTTCCAAATAAGGTCTACAATGTCAATGTGAACTGTATAAATTTGGCTAGCAACCAACTTCAGTACATTTATATACTAAACAACAAAGTACCACTTACATTGTAATACAATATTAACCTTTGTCAACAAAAGTTTACCACTAAATAGACTAATGATACATATTGACCTTCCGTGTAACTTTAAGCTTTCAAGCATAAAACCAATTTCGCATTAAGCTTTCAAGCATAAAACCAATTTTGCAACTATAGGTAGATGTTGAAAAAAACTTTTAAATATATTAACATCGTAAAATAT
Source organism: Mytilus coruscus (assembly GCA_017311375.1). Lineage (NCBI taxonomy): Eukaryota > Metazoa > Mollusca > Bivalvia > Mytilida > Mytilidae > Mytilus > Mytilus coruscus. The sequence goes on from CM029601.1 coordinate 82,110,526, forward strand.
AAAATTTGATTCTAATCTAACTTACATCCATGAAAATAAATAATAAACTGTTATCACAAACATATGTCTCGCCTTTTTGTAATATTGATAATGCAAATGTTGAAATTAAAATAGCAATACTTTAACATGTAAGTTATGCAAATATTCAAAGTCGATGAACCATGACTGAAGGTACATGGCTAAACAATCTCCACGGAAATGAGATGTGCCAATGCTAATACAACTGCATACCAAATACCATTGACTTATTATAAGTCGTTCCCTTTAAACAAACCTAAAGACAAACATTAACTTGTAAATTATGTAAAAGTTTCAAAGTCAATGAACCATGATGAGGGGGTGGGGGCTATATAATCTCCATGGAAATGATACTTGTAAATGCCAATAAATTTGCAAACCAAATATCATTGACTTAGAATAAGCAGTTCATCTTAAACTGATCTAATCAAAAACTAATACATGTAAACTAAGCAAAAGTTTCAAAGTCAGTGACCATGACTGAGGAAGCAGGGCCAAATATTCTTCATGGAAATGAGATGTGCTAATGCTTATACAACTGAGTACCAATTGACATTGGCCTACCACTAATGGTTCCCTTGAACTGACCTAATCACAATCTAATACATGTAAACTAAGCAAAATTTTCAAAGTCTAGACCATGACTGAGGGGGCAGGGCCAAATAATCTCCATGGAAATGAGACGTGCCAATGATAATACAACTGCATACCAAATACCATTGACCTACCACTTGTGGTTCACCATAAACTAATCCCAAACTAATACTTTGTTGACGACGCCACCACCGACGCCGGAAACAGCATACCTATGTCTCGCTTTATGACTTCGTCAAGGCGAGGCAAAAAATAGACCACTGCACAGCATGAAAGTCTCATTAATAGCACAAAATTTGAGTTGACAATATATCAGTATCATAACTCTTATGAAGAACTGATGCATAACTGAACTGGAATATTATAACACTACATGATTTTATATTTGGTGACCATGTTTGTGTGTGTGTGAAAAGAGGAGAGAATTTGGCCATGAAGTTTGAGGGCCATAGACAAATTTCCAATATTATTATCATGACTGGATTCATTTATTTTTGTGGGTAACAATTTTTTAGGATTGAGTATACTTTAATTTGTGGCTTTGGCAAATTCTGCTTACAAGTCTATTTTGATTAATTTTAATTTACTTATATATCCAAAAATCCAGAAAAAGCTTTATCCTGCAAATAATCATGAATCCACAGTCACCTTTTATATCAATATAAATAAGTCCACAGACCTGGAGTTCACACTTCAATTATTGTAACTAGAGGCTCTAAAGAGCCTGTGTCGCTTACCTGCATCTTGAACAATGGCCACTTTTTAGTAAAATTCATCATTAAAGAGGAATAACTCTGTTAAGAGTTAACTGACAATTTCAGTCATGTTGGCATATTTGTAGATCTTATCCTGCTGATAATTTTTCTTGTTTAAAGTTTCTATTTATCTATCATAGTTTTAAAGATAATAGGCAAAAACGTGAAAAATTATCATTACAGGGCAACAACTCCAATAATGAGTCAACTAAAGATTTCGGCCATTATAGCTTATTTGTGGATCTTGTCTTGCTGATCATTTGTGCTATTTAAAGTTTCTATCTATCTATCTATTACAGTTTACAAGATAATAGGCAAAATGGGAAAAATCGTCATTACAGGGCAATAACTTCAATAAGGATTCGATTAACAATTTCGGTCATGTTAATTTATTTGTAGATCTTGTCTTGCTGATCATTTTTGCTTTTTAAAGTTACTATCTATCTAATACAGTTTTTAAGATATTAGGCAAAAAGGAAAAAAAATGTAAAAATCATTATAGGCAATCACTCTAACCAGGAGTCGCTTGCTCTAAACAAGTCCACATACTGGAGTTCACACTCAAATTCTACAACAGGCAGTCAAATTGAGTCAAAACATCTAAGACAACATCCTCTACACAAGTCCATATACCAGGAGTTCACACTGAAATCCTCCAACACACAGTCAATACATTTTAGACAGTGTCCTCTACACAAGTCCATATACCAGGAGTTCACACTCAAATCCTCCAACACACAGTCAATACATTTTAGACAGTGTCCTCTACACAAGTCCATATACCAGGAGTTCACACTCAAATCCTCCAACACACAGTCAATACATTTTAGACAGTGTCCTCTACACAAGTCCATATACCAGGAGTTCACACTCAAATCCTCCAACACACAGTCAATACATTTTAGACAGTGTCCTCTACACAAGTCCACATACCTGGAGTTGACATTCTCTCCAACAAGCAGTCAATATGTCTTAGACAATGTCCTCTACACAAACCCTTATACCTGGAGTTCACCCTCTAATTCTCCAACAAGCAGTAAATATAGACAATGTCCTCTACACAAATCCTTATACCGGGAGTTCACCCTCTAATTCTCCAACAAGCAGTAAATATAAACAATGTCCTCTACACAAACCCATATACCGGGAGTTCACCCTCTAATTCTCCAACAAGCAGTAAATATAGACAATGTCCTCTACACAAACCCATATACCTGGAGTTCACCCTCTATTTCTCCAACAAGCAGTAAATATAGACAATGTCCTCTACACAAACCCATATACCTGGAGTTCACCCTCTAATTCTCCAACAAGCAGTAAATATAGACAATGTCCTCTACACAAACCCTTATACCTGGAGTTCACCCTCTAATTCTCCAACAAGCAGTAAATATAGACAATGTCCTCTACACAAACCCTTATACCGGGAGTTCACCCTCTAATTCTCCAACAAGCAGTAAATATAGACAATGTCCTCTACACAAACCCATATACCTGGAGTTCACCGTCTAATTCTCCAACAAGCAGTAAATATAGACAATGTCCTCTACACAAACCCATATACCTGGAGTTCACCCTCTAATTCTCCAACAAGCAGTAAATATAGACAATGTCCTCTACACAAACCCTTATACCTGGAGTTCACCCTCTAATTCTCCAACAAGCAGTAAATATAGACAATGTCCTCTACACAAACCCTTATACCGGGAGTTCACCCTCTAATTCTCCAACAAGCAGTAAATATAGACAATGTCCTCTACACAAACCCTTATACCGGGAGTTCACCCTCTAATTCTCCAACAAGCAGTAAATAAAGACAATGTCCTGTACACAAACCCTTATACCTGGAGTTCACCCTCTAATTCTCCAACAAGCAGTAAATATAGACAATGTCCTCTACACAAACCCTTATACCTGGAGTTCACCCTCTAATTCTCCAACAAGCAGTAAATATAGACAATGTCCTCTACACAAACCCTTATACCTGGAGTTCACCCTCTAATTCTCCAACAAGCAGTAAATATAGACAATGTCCTCTACACAAACCCATATACCTGGAGTTCACCCTCTAATTCTCCAACAAGCAGTAAATATAGACAATGTCCTCTACACAAACCCATATACCTGGAGTTCACCGTCTAATTCTCCAACAAGCAGTAAATATAGACAATGTCCTCTACACAAACCCATATACCTGGAGTTCACCCTCTAATTCTCCAACAAGCAGTAAATATAGACAATGTCCTCTACACAAACCCATATACCTGGAGTTCACCCTCTAATTCTCCAACAAGCAGTAAATATAGACAATGTCCTCTACACAACTAACAAAGTATTAAGAAAACCGCAGAGAAGAAGTGGAACCATAAAAATTAATTTTTAAATCATCTTGCTTATAAAAGTATTTTTAACTGAATATAAGTACTTACTGATAATAAGATGATCTATATACTACAGAACATATGTTGCACATTTAGGTCTATTAATCAAGTGTGGAAAATTTATATTTTCATTCATAAATTGTACTTGTAATATAATTAGATGCAAGAAAAATTCATATATTTCATATTAAAGTGCAAACATATGTATGAACTCATATGAAGGTATATATGTGTAAAAAGTACAGATATACATTGATTAAAAATTTTTTTCGTATAAAAAACAGAAGTGGTAAGATTGCCAATGAAACAACTATCTACAAGAGTTCAAATGGAATGGATGTAAGTAATTACTGGCCACCATATGGCCTTCCACAATGAGGAAAACCAGTACCATATCATCGGCTATTAAAGGCCACAATATAAAAAATATGAAACAACTCAATAGTGAAAATAAACAGCCTAGTTTATAACAAAACAATTTTCTAAAAACAAGCACAACAGACATGAATCAATGACAACCACTGAACTACAGGTTCCTGACTTGGGACAGACACATAAAGAATGTGGTGGGGTTTAACATGTTGTGAGTGTTCAACCCTGCCCCTAACCTGAGACAGTAATGTGAAAGCACAGCATAAGAACAAATAAGAGTACCCACAGTTACTTTAAGCTAGTTACAACTAATTAATAAGTTCTCCCAGACTACATTTCTTTCTGTTCTTATGGACATATAACAATTGTAGTTAAAAATTAATTGGCTAACTGGTACTGTCCTCATATCCTGCAAAATATCTATATTTAATTGTATCTTTGTGCCTATATTTGAGGTATTGTAAAACTGAATGGAAACTCAGCTGAGAGTGCCATCCTTTATCATGGAACCTAAAAGGTTTTTGGGTTTCTTTTGCTATAAGTTGCAGGAATCAAGGGAGGAAATGAGGCTATGTTTTTCATGTCGTCTTTTTTAAGTTTGACAATGGCATCTACATGTCTGTCTATATCTCAGACTATTTGGTCTCTTGTGGACAGTTGTCTCATTAGCAATCATACCACATCTTCTTATTTTTGTAATTATTATACTTTTAGAATAGAGAATGGAAACGGGGAATGTGTCAAAGAGACAACAACCTGACCAAAGAGCAGAAAACAGCCCATGGCCACCAATGGGTCTTCAACACAGCAAGAAAATACCACCCACGGATGCAGGCTTCAACTGACCCCCAAACACTGTATTTTCTAACTTTTTTATGCAATTTCACCAACCATCCACTTTGGTTTGCAAATACAACAAAATAAAGAAAAGTATTGATTTTATAATAATCTTTATGTATCAGTATGATCTAAAATTGAGATAGCCAAGATGTTGGGAATAGTGATGAAGTGTTGGTCAGCCTTGTATAACAGTTGTGTTATATAAGTTTTTAGGACTTGTATCAAATATGAAGTATGTACAGTGTTACTAATTCTCAGTTACAAAAAAAGTATCTTGGTAGAAAGTCTTGAGAGAGACTGATTTTAATTCATTCTTAACTCCATACCAGTTTAAAGATGCTATGACCATTATAATGTCATAAGTTTAAAAAGAAAAATCAGCACAAGCAAAGTGCCCATTTAAAGCAATATTTCTTTAACCTAGCTTTAAAGATTACTTCTGATGAATATGTAGCTAAGTACAAACACTGTTTCTATTTAACATAAAATCTTCTAGGATTTCTTTAAAATGAAACATGTGTTTGTTTTATTAATATCTAATATGACATATTGCTAATGACAAAGAAAGTAGGACATTGCCAGTTATTTCTACAATATACATGTACATTTATTCAAAATGTATGTCATATTTTTATAGAAGGTTTTCTCCTATGGTTGTATCCTGTTATCCATTTCCCTCATCAAAAGATATTTCTTGTATCACACTGAACAAACTGATATGAATAAGTGATACAAAAAATGTGAAAGTGAAGCTTGCAAAATAGAAACTATTTCACAGAGGACAAATTTAATTTTCACCATACGAGAAGCTACAGGCTATTACTATATTGAAATTGTACAACTCAAGTTAGTATCAAACATATCCAATTATCACTTGTTTTGAAACTTACAAGGCTCACTCCCTTCCTGAACATATTTTGCCATCTTTTGTAAGACTCTCTCCTTCCTGAATATATTCTGCCATTCTTTTATAAGAGGCTCTCTACCTATTAATATTGCTTCTTCCCCATTTTCCCCATTCTTTTGCCTAGTCATTCCTAAGACCATGTCTGATTTGATATTACATGATACAAAAGGTTTCATACAACTTTTTTTGTGAAAAATCTGAGTGCATGAATTAATTTTCAATTATTTCAAAAAAGATTTTTTTTTCAAGTTAAAAATGCACATGAAATAAAAATTTGAGTAGGCAGTAACCATTGAGGTGAGGATAAACCATGAATCAAAGATAGAATTTTTTTTTTTGTCAACTTAAATTCTTTCCATCCTTTTTTTTTAATTCTATGCTTAAAAGTTGAAAAGCTCATATATTGTATGTATGTGGAAATTTATTTTTGAAAATAAGTCATTACTATAACTTAACAATCTTAACTGGGGATGAAAAATGTGTATTTAATAGTGTTTATAGTAAAGTGTTTCTTTATAGTGATGATTAAAGCATAAAATATGAGCATGTCTACCATCATTAGTGTTAACTGTTAAGAGAGGAATTTTTCACCTTTACTTAGTTAAAAGGGTTTTTCATACATTTCCTCAATCATAAAAGTTTTCTATCAAGTTCTAGAAATTATGCAAAAATAAATGGCTGAGATTCTCACTTCTGTCAATAACAGAAGAAACAGTTTAACTGCCAAATAATTAATTGGTTCTTTTTTTTGAAACTGTGAACATGTACATGATTTTTTTCCTCTAGACCTTTCCACAGGTTTTTGGGAAATAGATATTTGAAAAACATAATCCAAGTCCCTGAGGCATGAAAGCACAATTACCATAGTGACCAATGTGGATGTAAAGTGCCATTTTCCTATACTAGGGTTAAAGTAGTGAAAAACTTACTGAGATATGGATCTAGTTATTTACATCCACATCATTTGGTCTCTGGTGGATTTGACAGTCATACCACATCTTCTTATTCTTATACTATAATGCAAAACTTAACCAAAAATGGTAATTATTCAAAATATACAATAGAACCACTGTCTAAGTTACAAATGTACTACCTTTAGTAAAGTTTACCTGTCACTAAAGCTTGAGTATATAGGTCCCTTATTAACTTATTGATGAATAAATTTTTTACTACATTACAACATTTTCTCCAGTTTGAAGACTTTCATTACAAAGGCTAACTTTAAGGTGGATCAAGGACTTTTAATAAGATAGGGACGACTGAGGCCCCAAAATAAAATAAGGTTGTTAAGCAGAAATAATCAGAAAAATGTACAAAAAACTCAACATTTCAGCCCAAAAGGGGAGGGCATGCTCCCTTTGCCCCCTATTCCAGTTGATATGTGTGCAATACTATTATAGAACAGCAGTTGTCTCTTGGCTAAAAGGGACATTATATGTTTTAGTAAGTACTAAATTGAAGTGCAAAAAAATTATTGAAGATGTATAAGTATTTCCCTAATCTTCAGTTTACTTATACAATTAAGATAAGCTGTTGCAGTCACTTTAACTTCCCGTTGTTTAAGTTCATTCTTGAGTCAATAGGAAATAAAATCTTATCAATTTATAAATTACAGAAATATCTCAAATATAAAAACAAGCTGTTTCTAAATACAGAATATAAAACAAGTTTATTTTGTCTATGTATCTAAAACAATTCAATAACAATGAGCAAGCAAAAAAATGTCATATTCAGTTTAGTTAATTAGCACTCCTCTTTAGTGCAAACTGATGCCCACCAAAGTCTTACCAATCACACGGAAACTGTAACACAGATCAATCTCCTTTTAATTTTACACAAATTCTTGGAACAGAGGAAAATACTTAGCGCCTACAAATACTAAAACTGAGTACAGACCAAATGTTTCATTCTTTAATGTTTGTAATGAAATGGTGAAGATATAAATGAGATTTGGTAGGATTGGCTTTTAGTCAACTATCCACCACTGATCAAGGGAAGAGAATGTTATCAACTTAATAGGGCACTGTAAATCCTTAAACAATGAGAAAAACCTATAATGTATAGTAAACTATAAAAGGCCCAGAAATAACAAACTGTGAAACACTTCAAAAGAAATAATTAACTGCCTAATTTATGCTGAAAAACCATAAACGAAAAACCACTAAGGAGGACAGCAGTCAACAACAACCACTGAATTACAGATTCCTGACTATGGATAGATACATAATAATGTGATGGGGTTAAACATGTCTGCGAGTGTTCAATCCTCCCCTAACCTGGAACAGTGGTGTAACATCATAAATAAAGAATGTGACAGGTTAAACATGTCTGAGTGTTCAATCCTCCCCTAACCTGGAACAGTGGTGTAACATCATAAATAAAGAATGTGACAGGTTAAACATGTTTGTGAGTGTTCAATCCTCCCCTAACCTGGAACAGAGGTGTAACAGCATAAATGTAGAATGTGACAGGTTAAACATGTTTGTGAGTGTTCAATCCTCCCCTAACCTGGAACAGAGGTGTAACAGCATAAATAAAGAATGTGACAGGTTAAACATGTTTGTGAGTGTTCAATCCTCCCCTAACCTGGAACAGTGGTGTAACATCATAAATAAAGAATGTGACAGGTTAAACATGTTTGTGAGTGTTCAATCCTCCCCTAACCTGGGACAGAGGTGTAACAGCATAAATAAAGAATGTGACAGGTTAAACATGTTTGTGAGTGTTCAATCCTCCCCTAACCTGGGACAGAGGTGTAACAGCATAAATAAAGAATGTGATGGGTTAAACATGTTTGTGAGTGTTCAATCCTCCCCTAACCTGGGACAGTGGTGTTACAGCATAAATGTAGAATCTGACGGGTTAAACATGTTTGTGAGTGTTCAACCCTCCCCTAACCTGGGACAGTGGTGTTACAGCATAAATGTAGAATGTGACAGGTTAAACATGTTTGTGAGTGTTCAACCCTCCCCTAACCTGGGACAGTGGTGTAACAGCATAAATGTAGAATGTGACAGGTTAAACATGTTTGTGAGTTTTCAACCCTCCCCTAACCTGGGACTGGTGTAACAGCATTTGTTTTTTTTTTACTTTAAGTTAAAGGTTTACAAATCTTCATTTTAAAATACTGTGGATTCATTATTATTCGTTGAATACCAATTATTATTTCGTGGGTTCAAGGAAACCACAAATTTATATGTTCAACGAATTACACATTTGCTGTATGATTATATGCAGACTTTTGGAAAACCACGAAATCAAATATCCACGAAAATGCAAGTTTTCCTCAATCCATTAAAATTGGTACCCACGAAAATAGATAAATCCACAGTAAGTCAGAAGAGTGGCCAACATTTTAGATGATCTACAAAGGTTAATCAGTACTTTACAAGGAATCTATTTGGACTACAAATATCGTATATTAACTGATTCGGCAATATTAGGAAAAAAAATTCATATATAAAGTTTCTTCAAAATTTACTATTAGCTCCGTAGTCCAATACAAAAACATACAAAATGTGCAAAACTGTCACTTCTATAGATTTGCATTATACACCATTTCTGTAATATTGAGCCACTATATGAGATCATAAAAAATTCCATATCAAAGATTTTTCATTGCTGCAATCAAATGCCAATAATCATACACTTTACAACACTATGACATACATTTCACACTTGACTGACATTTAAGTCTGAGAATGCAGTGATATCTGTCAATGATATTTCACATTGTAATCCTCTTATGAAGTCAACACCATTTTAGTCACTTTGCCCTACATTTCCTCTCTGAGTGAATTTGACTTATATTACCTTTGGAGATCATTCATGTCTTACAGACACAATTTCTACATTTTCTATCAAATAAAATCTTCCTATATGTTCCCTTGTCAAGCTAAAAATCATAATTTAAGTATGATCTCAATTGCTTTTCGGGGAAACATTTAAAAGGTCTCATTAATGATGTATGTATCAGTAAATGGTAAGGCCTAAACATGATGATGCAATGAATGAAAATTTATGTCCCTGCAGTTTCAAAGAGATTGTACTTTAAAATTATTTCAATTGGAAACCATGGCCATAATACCACAAGTGGTATCTGTTCAAGACTGTTGCCAAGACAACTGGTTTCTACAAGACAACATATAAATAAGCTGACCATTGGTAAGTGGTCCAATGTGGATATAAAAAAGAAATAACTATATTCAGAACCATATATACCATCTTATATTACAATGAATACAATTTCTAAAAAATGCAAATATAGAATAAATATTGCCTCATCTGGATTTTTTTAAACAATGACTAATACTTACCATACAAATAAACAACATTTCACTTGTACTGACAAAAAAATTTCATCTATTGTGATTCATCTTAATCCAAAAATATGTGAATGAAATTTTGATGCACTGATGAGCAGCTTCATTTAAAACTACATGACCTTTTATGTAAGAATATTCTATTTTTAATCAACAGTTAAATTTATGAGAAATTAACCCATGCATTATGCATATTATAAAAAGAAATATCAAAAATTGATACTGATCTAAAAAATAGCTTTGTGATGATACTAAAGACGAGAATCAATATATATTTACGTTACCTTATTATATGAACTCCCACTTATTGTTAAATCCGGGGGTAAATCAAACTTTCTAAGTACATGTATAAAAGTTCATTGTGTACTATAACTGAAAAAACAAATGTGTGTACTTCTATTACAAATACTGTCAATAATGTTGTTCACTGTACACACAAAATATTAAATCCTGTATAAATTGTATTATTAAATGCACCAAAGTCAACCAGTTGTTAACAATAGTTTGGACAATACTTCACAAAGAAGAAAAAAATTACCACTCCTAAACGTCAAAGTTCTTAAAGTACATTTCAGAGTAGAAATAAATACATACTTACTTAAATATGTTGTCGTCTATTTTAATAATATATAACCATCCTTGTCAAACAGCCATGCTTCGTTGACAGTGGGCTTAATACCTGTAAAAATCAGTCATATCGTTCATATCAAAGGGAAAACATTATATAAATGTAAAAAAATAACCTAATTATATAATACATGTAAACATCATTACATGAAGCAAAGGAGGGGAGCTAACTACCTTCTATTTGTGATTATTGATTCTCTGTCTGTAGCAGGTGGCTAAGTACTGAGAATAATGTTATTGCGACATTAGCATAAATGATTGTGTTGATGGTTCTTGTTTTTGAAAATTTTTCGAGCAAAAGAACATTGCTTTATAAAAATGTAATAATGCTTAAAACAACATTTTGTAAAAGCTGCTTAAAACACGTAACAGATTTGTTTAACATCAAAATATAATTTTGATAATTTGAAATGATGCATACAGACACTGATCTAAAAAATGGCTGGTTAAATCAACAATAAATTGTTGTATAAGATGTATTAGGTCCATCATTGGTCTAAAAGTTATCAACCATGAAAATTTAATGTTTTTATATATACATGTCAGTCTTTATCAATAACAGAAATATATAAGCAAATTTAAAACCAATCTCTAATAGGTTACAATGAAGTTTACATTAGAAGCAATAGCTGAGCCATTCAATTCACATTTGTACAGTAATAGAGTTTGACTCTACTTTTTAGCGAACCTGACCCACAGGGTCAAGTGAAGGTCATTTTGTGCTTTTCTCATCATTTGGCTTTGTTGTTGTCCGTAACTTTTACAAAAAATCTCATTCAAAACTACCAAACCAATTGGGACCAAACTTGGCCACAATCATCCTTGGGGTATCTAGTTTTAAATAAAATGCTCAGCTGGGCGCAGCTTGATACGACAGCAGAGTTCGAACCCTGAACAGTTGGGGCAAGTATGGACACAACATTCAAGCTTGATACAGCACTGAATTTGGATTGTGATTAAATATTTGACACAGCATAGGTTTTTGACACAGAATGAATGTGGTCTAAGAACTTAAAATTTTAAATGGACATTCACCTATTATTATTGTCCTGAAAGAAGAAAATGCTGGTTTTGCCCTTTTGGCCCCTAATTCCTAAAATTTTGAGGCAATTACCTCCAAAATCAATCCCAGCCTTCCTTTGTGGTATGGTACCTTGCAGTACAATTTCAGAGAGATCCATACACTTGAACACAAGTTATTGTCTGAAACTAGAAAATGCTTATTTTGGCCCCTTGGCCCCTTATTACTAAACGTTTTGGGCAATTACCCCAAACTCAATTCCAGCTTTCCTTTGTGATATGGAACCTTGTAGTACAATTTCAGAAAGATCCATACACTTTCACACAAGTTATTGTCATGAAACTAGAAAATGCTTGTTTTTTGCCCCTTTTTTTGCCCCTAATTCCTAAAATTTGGAAGTAATTACCCCCAAAATCAATCCCAGCATTCCCTTTGTGATATGGAACCTTGAAGTACAATGTCAGAGAGATCCATACACTAACACACAAGTTATGTCTGGAAGATACAAAAATGCTTATTTTTGGCCCCTTTTTGGCCCCTAATTCCTTAACTGTTGGTACCATAACCCCCAAAATCAATCCCAACCTTCCTTTTGTGGTATTGAACCTTATGGTAAAATTTCATAGAGATCCATTCACTTAAACTAAAGTTAGAGTGCGAAAACCAATGTGTCTTCGGACGACGACGACTACGACGACGACGAGGCCAACGTCATACCAATATACGACCGCAAAATTTTTTTGCGGTCGTATAAAAATGTGTCTGATGATCCCGCCTTCCAAACAACATGGCTAACATGGCAAAAAAAGAACTTAGGGGTAAATTGCAAGTTTTGTCTATTAAAACCACTATAGATAGAGAAAATCCAACTACACCAGAAATGTTCAAAATGTTGAGATCTACCACCTGAAAATCTACATGAAAACTGTCAGACGACTAATTATATGAGTTATTGCCTTTAAATGGCAATTTGTTTTTTTAACAATTTCTTTGTTTTTTGGCCTATAAGCTTGAAAACTATTAAAAAAAAATATAGTGAAACTTTATATGGCAAAAAAGATCATAAGACAAGATTTAATAAATTGCTTCGCCGAGCGCAGCTGGATAAGACTGCAGAGATCCAACCCAGAACAGTTGGGGCAAAAATAGACACAATATTCGCGCTTGATACAGGTCTGGATTTGGAGTGTAATTCAATATTTGACACATAATAGGTTTCTGGCACAGAATAACTGTAGTCAAAGAACTTAGAATTGGTTATATGATTTGAATTTATATTCAATTTTTTGCTTTTGTGCAATACACTATGCTGTTGCGAATTGACCTCCCCCCCACCCCCCAAAAAAAAAATTTAACCCACTTCTTTTTCAAAATCTTTTTTATTTAACACCCACCCCCCCTTTCAAAAAAAAAATATTTGAAGAAATTTTCCTTTTGATTTCTGAAATCTTGAGGGGAAAAAATTGTCCCCCCTCACCCCCCACCACCAATTTTTTTTAACCTCCCCCTCCCCTTTCCAAAAAATTCTTTACCTCAAGACATGGTCATAATCTCAATTCAAATTTCCAATGGAGCTTGCAACCATAATAACCCATTTAAATACATTATAAAAGTCTTAAAATAGAAAATGACATACATAATCATAGCTGAAATTAATTTACCTCGGCATTTTTTAAATTATTAAAAAAGTAACTTCTAAAACTGAATTGACAGCTAATCACCTCAAGACAATACAACATTTCTGTATACATAATTGAAAAGCAGTGTAGAGGAGGTAATTCCAAGTTGTGTTTGAATAACCTCCCTTACACTGTAATTTGTACTTAAGTAATTGTCCATTAACCAGGACACCCTTGTTTTTTCTCACTTTGTCCCTAATTCCTAATCGGTTTGAGCCATAACCCCCCCAAAGCCAATCCTAACCATCCCTTTGTGGTATGGAAACTTCTGGTATAATTTCAGAGAGATCCATACACTGTTCCACAAGTTATTGTCATAAAACTAGAAAAATGCTTATTTGGGCCCCTAATTCCTAAACTGTTGGGACCATAACCCCCAAAATCAATCCCAACCTTCCTTTTGTGGTTATAAACCAGTTACCTTATGTTTAAATTTCATAAATTTCTATTTACTAATACTAAAATTATTGTCCGGAAACCAAATGTCTTTGGACGACGCCGGACGATGACGACGACGTGATACCAATATACGACCACAAAATTATTTGCGGTCGTATAAAAATTGTCATAATGACCAAAATAGTTGGTCAACTCCCAATAGGAGTTATAGGCCCTAAAAGATGATTTTTATCAATTTTTTTTGTTCTTTGGTTTAATAGTAAACTTGAAACTATAAAAGATAAAGAGAAACTTCAAATTGCAAATGTGATAATCAGGACAATTTTTATAAATTTGTCATAATGACCAAAATCCTTGGTTAGCTTCTTTATAGGAGCTATTGCCCTTAAATGATGATTTTTATCAGTTTTCGAATTTTAGCCAAAAATATAGATAAACAAAACTTGCACACAACAAGAATAATCAGCAAGACAAGATCTGCAAATATAATTAACATTGCTGAAATTTCAATTGACTCCTTATAGGAGTAAGGCCATTTAACAATGATTTTTACCCACTTTTTGTATATTATGCAAAAAACTATAATAAATAAAAACTGAAAAAGAAAATTTATTAGCAATACAAGATCAACAAAAAAGAGATAATAGTCATGAATTATATTCTAGTCTTTAATGTTGGAGAGTTGCCATAGTTGAAAATGCACATAGACCAACATGTAGGTGAGCCACAGAAGCTCTTTAGAGCCTCTAATTAACACTTCCAAGGGCTAATACTAGAAAAGAATTATGATATAAATGACGCTCAAAGGGATCTCAATTAAAATAAATAGCTGCACCATGAGCGCATGATACGCCCGTCGCATTTTCTAAGAATAAAGTTCAATAACTTCTCAATGTCATATCAGAAATTTATGAATAATTAAAGGGAGGTTACCTTAATAGATATAAACCAGGCACCAAAGTTTAATGAAAACTGCTCAAAGCACTATAAAGGTATATATATATTTGTTTAGGGGCCAGCTTAGGACGCCCGGTGCGGAATTTCGCTGTATTGAAGACCTATTGGTGACCTTTTGTTGTTGTCTGTTCTGTGGTCGGTTGTTGTCTCTTTGACACATTCCCATTTCCATTCTCAATTTTATTGTCTGAAAAACTCGAAAATCACCCCTTTTTTATGATTAAATCTCATAACTAAGAAATGTAAAATCTAAAATCTATAAAAATCGAAAGGGAGCTTACGTCAATAGATATAAACAATTCACTAAAGTTTCTTGCAAATTGGTGAAAGCATTTTTGAGCTATTGTCCGAAAACTGGAAAATCCCCCTTTTTTAATGAATAAAACCCCATTACTCAGAAACGTAAAATCTAAAATTTATTAAAATGGATAGGGAGCTCATGTCAATAGATATAAACAATTCACCAAAGTTTCTTGCAAATTGGTAAAAGCATTTTTGAGTTATTGTTCCAAAATTGGAAAATCCCCCTTTTTTAATGATTAAAACCAAACAACTCTGAAACGTAAAATCATAAATTTATAAAAAACACAAGAAGCTCTCAAGAGCCTGAATCGCTCACCTGTATTTCAGAGGAGAAGATTTTTAAATGTTAGCAAACTTGATGAACAAATTGTGTAAAATTGTCTTTAAAGGGCAATATATATATAACTCCTTAAGGGGTCACTTGACAATTTTGGTCATATTAACTTTTTTTGTAGATCTTACTTTGCTGAACATTATTGCTGCTTACAGTTTATATATATCTATAATAATATTCAAAATAATAACAAAAAACTGCAAAATTTTGTTAAAACTACCAATTCGGTGGTAGCAACCCAACAATGGGTTGTTCAATTCGTCTGATAATTTCACGGCCGATAGATCTTGACCAATTAAACAATTTTACCCCATGTCACATTTGCTCTAAAAGATTTAGTTTTTGAGATATAAGCCAAAAACTGCATTTGACCCTATGTTCTATTTTTAGCCATGGCGGCCATGTTTGTCAATGGATACAAACTTCGGATACAATTTATAAACAAGATACCCTAAGGAACATTTAGTTAAAGTTTGAAGGTAATTGGCCCAGTAGTTTCAGAGGAGAAGATTTTTAAATGTTAGCAAACTTGATGAACAAATTGTGTAAAATTGTCTTTAAAGGGCAAAAACTCCTTAAGGGGTCAATTGACAATTATGGTCATACTAGACCGTTGGTTTTACCGTTTGAATGGTTTTACACTAGTAATTTTGGGGCCCTTTATAGCTTGTTGTTCGGTGTGAGCCAAGGCTCCGTGTTGAAGGCCGTACATTGACCTATAATGGTTTACTTTTATAAATTGTTATTTGGATGGAGAGTTGTCTCATTGGCACTCACACCACATCTTCCTATATCTATATATTAACTTTTTTGTAGCTCTTACTTTGCTGAACATTATTGTTGCTTACAGTTTATATATATCTATAATAATATTCAAAATAATAACAAAAAACTGCAAAATTTTGTTAAAACTACCAATTCGGTGGCAGCAACCCAACAATGGGTTGTTTGATTCGTCTGAAAATTTCAGAACTGATAGATTTTGACCAATTGAACAAATTTACCCAAGTCAGATTTGCTCTAAAAGCTTTAGTTTTTGAGATATAAGCCAAAAACTGCATTTGACCCCTATGTTCTATTTTTAGCCATGGCAGCCATGTTTGTCGATGGATCAAAACTTCGGATACAATTTATAAACTAGATACCCTACAGAACATTTAGTTAAAGTTTGAAGGTATTTGGCCCAGTAGTTTCAGAGGAGAAGATTTTTGAAATAGTTAACGACGACAGACGACAACAGACGACGACGATAGACGACGACGGACACCAAGTGATGGCATAAGCTCACATGGGGCCCTTCGGGCCCCGGTGAGCTAAAAAGGGAGCTCATGTCAATAGATATAAACAATTCACCAAAGTTTCATGAAAATTGGTTAAAAAGTTATTGAGTTAATGTCCGACATGTTGACGACGGACGGACGGACAGACGGACTAATAGGTATAAACCAGGCACCAAATTTTAATGAAAACTGCTCAAAGCACTGTAATGGTATTGTCTGAAAACTAGAAAATCACCCCTTTTTTATGAATAAAATCCCATAACTAGGAAATGTAAAATCTAAAATCTATAAAAATCGAAAGGGAGCTTACGTCAATAGATATAAATAATTCACCAAAGTTTCATGAGTACTGCTGATAGCATTCTTCAGTTATTGTCCAAAAACTGGAAAATCCCCCTTTTTTTATGAATAAAACCCCACAACACGGAAACATAAAATCTAAAATTTATCAAAATCGAAAGGGAGCTCATGTCAATAGATATAAACAATTCACCAAAGTTTCATGCAAATTGGTGAAAGCATTTTTGAGTTATTGTCCCAAAATTGGAAAATTCCCCTTTTTTTAATGAATAAAACCCAACAACTCGGAAATGTATAATCATAAATTTATAAAAAACGAAAGGGAGCTCAAGTCAATAGATATAAACAATTCAACACAGTTTCATGCAAATTGGTTAAAGCATTATTGAGTTCATGTCCAACATGTTGACGACAGACGGACAGATAGAAGGATGGGCGGACAGACAGACTTATAGATATAAACCAGGCACCTAAGTTTAATGAAAACTGCTCAAAGCACTCTAAAGGTATTGTCTGAAAACTAGAAAATCACCCCATTTTTATGAATAAAATCCCATAACTAGGAAATGTAAAATCTAACATCTATAAAAATTGAAAGGGAGCTTATGTCAATTGATATAAACAATTTGCGAAAGTTTCATGAGAACCGCTGATAGCATTTTTGAGTTATTATCCAAAAACTGGAAAATCCCCCTTTTTTTAATGAATAAAACCCCATAACACAGAAACATCGAAAGGGAGCTCATGTCAATAGATAGAAACAATTCACCAAAGTTTCATGCAAATTGGTTAAAGCGTTTTTGAGTTAATGTCCGACATATTGACGAGGGACAGACGGACGGACGGTCAGACGGAGGGACAGACAGACAACGGTATACCATAAAACTTCCCGTAAACGGGCGTATAAAAATTGTTAAAATCTCAATACATGATGTTGCATTTTATCATGAATTATCATGAATGTAACAATACAATACCTTGGCTAAATGCCTGATACAAAAAGACCAATTTTACACCATTTCCATCATTTTTAAAAATACCAGTAGACCTAAGATTTTCTAAAAAAAAAAAAAGAAAACATAATTCTTGTGCAAGGGGCCAAGCTTTTATAATGGATTTTACATTAATTGTTGATGAGAACAATGTCTGAACCAGGAGAGACAAAAGCTAGCACCCTTTCAAGATTTTCTTATATACAGCTTTTGGAGTACACGAAACAGTTGATGTTAGATCAAGGCTAATGAATTATTTTTTTACAACTACCAGTGGTTGTGACTTATTCCTTTGTATTATACAGATAATTATTTCTGCAGATAACAGTTTCCATCTTTTTTGTGTAAGTTCCTTGGTTTTAAAATTTTGATGCTAAAAATTGTTACAATGTAATTAGGGGCAATAACTCCTACAATGTATGAAAAGTCAGTTTTAAATGGTCTCAGTACTTGTCAAATTTGTATTGGTGATCTTTTTTGCTGTTTACGATGTCTGTCAATTATATCTTTGAAGATATATATGTAGTCACCAAAAAAGTGTAAATTTGTTAAAAATTATCTGTTAAGGTATATATAGTGGGTCTAAATTAAATACAACAGATTTTTTTAATACTTCGCCACATTTAAGTTTAAATCATGCCATTTAAAATATAAAATAAAAGGTATGGGTCACAGAGCTTTTTTTCAAGCTACAGATTGTGCAAAATTGTCAGATTTTGTAAAGATTATACATGGATAAACCAATATTGTGTGAATAAAATGAAAACTTTATGATCGAATTTTAAAATAAAATATGAGAAGATACCTCTTATAATATGTGCTTTCAGAAAATAAAAGAAAAATTTTGATCAAAGAGCTTATTTTTTTGATACTAAACAAAATATGTAAATCAACTGTACGTTTCTTTATAAAATGAAATTATCTGAGTTATCTCCCTAATATGGCTATGTTGAAAAGATTGAATTAAACAAAAACAGTTATTAAATTAATAAAAAAACAGTTATTTAATTAATAAAATAAAACACATAATTTTCTTCATTCAAATGAAAAGTTTTACAAATTAATTGCAACCTCTTTCAAAAGTATTTCATTATATAACAATCTAAACTGATGGTGGTCATGTAGGTTAATTAGCACGAACATAAGATCAAATTTATACTAGATGCCCTAAGGATCATTCAGACTAAGTTTAGTTGAAATTGGTCCTATGGCTTTAGATAAGAAGATTTATTCAAGTTTGCAATGAGATGGCTGACAAACACCAAGTGATGGTAATAGCTCTCTTGACCCTTTAGGCCTGGTGAGCTAAATGGGAAGCTGATAAATAATATCCATTTTAAGTTTCTAATTTTATAGTGTAAGCCAAAAAAACATACTCCTGTAATATTCAAAACCAATCATAATAACAAGATTTGTTTTTTATACGTTTGAAATCAATAATCATTTATACCATTCCATTGTAGAAGGTTTAAAACCTTCAATAAGGGGACCATCACGATCATCGATCATGATATGAATATAATTGTGCATCAGGAATAAGATTTTTTTGTAAGGGCAATAAGCTCAACTGTTACATAAATTCTTCCAAGTACTGGTAGACCCTTTTGCCACATCAGGAGGGTCTCAATTTTATAAAATGGTGATAACTCAAAAAGGAGAAATACTAAAATCTTGAAAATTGAACTAGACCTTCATTAAGTCCCAGGAAACAACATATTTAAATTTGAAAAAAAATTGTTAAAGCGTTTTCATGTTATTGTGCTGACACTGTTTGGCAGCTGCCCGTCAGCCCACCCAGCCGCCCGCCGTACATCCCCATTTTGATAACCGATATTTCCTTCAAAAATCCGATTAAAAATTGGCAGATATCAAACTTTGTAGTTTCAGAAGAGAAGAAATTTGAAAATAGACATCTACCAAATCAGAAGCAAAAGATACCAAAGAGATGTAAATTCAAACATGCGAGTCGATAACAAACTGACAATGCCAAAATTGGCAAAAAAACGAAAATGACCAAAAGACAAACAAATGCACACAAAAAGAACATAAAAACCAAAGACTGAGCAACCAAACCCAACCAAAAACCAGGGGTGATCTCAAACTATGATATATATTTAAGTCTGCTTATCCTAGATCAGATTTCATATCTTTTCAGTCCTATCTTATATTGTCATAGTCCAAGCCTGCAAGCCAGCTCCTTCATATACCAGAATTGCATTCACAATATTTGATTATTTTGATGTAGATTAAACCTTTAACACATCACAGTTTATTTTGTTGAATGCAATTCAAATGAGAACTTAGGAAAAGTGTACCAAGACATTAAATTCACCAAAGTTTCATGAGAACTGCTGATAGCATTTTTCAGTTATTGTCCAAAACTGGAAAATCCCCTTTTTATGAATAAACCCCACAACACGGAAACATAAAATCTAAAATTTATCAAAATCGAAAGGAGCTCATGTCAATAGATATAAACAATTCACCAAAGTTTCATGCAAATTGGTAAAAGCATTTTGAGTTATTGTCCCAAAATTGGAAAATTCCCTTTTTAATGAATAAAACCCAACAACTCGAAATGTATAATCATAAATTTATAAAAACGAAGGAGCTCAAGTCAATAGATATAAACAATTCAACACAGTTTCATGCAAATTGGTTAAAGCATTATTGAGTTCATGTCCAACATGTTGACGACAGACGGACAGATAGAAGGATGGGCGGACAGACAGACTTATAGATATAAACCAGGCACCTAAGTTTAATGAAAACTGCTCAAAGCACTCTAAAGGTATTGTCTGAAAACTAGAAAATCACCCCATTTTTATGAATAAAATCCCATAACTAGGAAATGTAAAATCTAACATCTATAAAAATTGAAAGGGAGCTTATGTCAATTGATATAAACAATTTGCGAAAGTTTCATGAGAACCGCTGATAGCATTTTTGAGTTATTATCCAAAAACTGGAAAATCCCCCTTTTTTTAATGAATAAAACCCCATAACACAGAAACATCGAAAGGGAGCTCATGTCAATAGATAGAAACAATTCACCAAAGTTTCATGCAAATTGGTTAAAGCGTTTTTGAGTTAATGTCCGACATATTGACGAGGGACAGACGGACGGACGGTCAGACGGAGGGACAGACAGACAACGGTATACCATAAAACTTCCGTAACGGCGATATAAAATTGTTAAAATCTCAATACATGATGTTGCATTTTATCATGAATTATCATGAATGTAACAATACAATACCTTGGCTAAATGCCTGATACAAAAAGACCAATTTTACACCATTTCCATCATTTTTAAAAATACCAGTAGACCTAAGATTTTCTAAAAAAAAAAAAAACATAATTCTTGTGCAAGGGCCAAGCTTTTATAATGGATTTTACATTAATTGTTGATGAGAACAATGTCTGAACCAGGAGAGACAAAAGCTAGCACCCTTTCAAGATTTTCTTATATACAGCTTTTGGAGTACACGAAACAGTTGATGTTAGATCAAGGCTAATGAATTATTTTTTTACAACTACCAGTGGTTGTGACTTATTCCTTTGTATTATACAGATAATTATTTCTGCAGATAACAGTTTCCATCTTTTTTGTGTAAGTTCCTTGGTTTTAAAATTTTGATGCTAAAAATTGTTACAATGTAATTAGGGGCAATAACTCCTACAATGTATGAAAAGTCAGTTTTAAATGGTCTCAGTACTTGTCAAATTTGTATTGGTGATCTTTTTTGCTGTTTACGATGTCTGTCAATTATATCTTTGAAGATATATATGTAGTCACCAAAAAGTGTAAATTTGTTAAAAATTATGTTAAGGTATATATAGTGGGTCTAAATTAAATACAACAGATTTTTTAATACTGCCACATTTAAGTTTAAATCATGCCATTTAAAATATAAAATAAAAGGTATGGGTCACAGAGCTTTTTTCAAGCTACAGATTGTGCAAAATTGTCAGATTTTGTAAAGATTATACATGGATAAACCAATATTGTGTGAATAAAATGAAAACTTTATGATCGAATTTTAAAATAAAATATGAGAAGATACCTCTTATAATATGTGCTTTCAGAAAATAAATGAAAAATTTTGATCAAAGAGCTTATTTTTTGATACTAAACAAAATATGTAAATTAACTGTACGTTTCTTTATAAAATGAAATTATCTGAGTTATCTCCCTAATATGGCTATGTTGAAAAGATTGAATTAAACAAAAAACAGTTATTAAATTAATAAAAAAACAGTTATTTAATTAATAAAATAAAACACATAATTTTCTTCATTCAAATGAAAAGTTTTACAAATTAATTGCAACCCTCTTTCAAAAGTATTTCATTATATAACAATCTAAACTGATGGTGGTCATGTAGGTTAATTAGCACGAACATAAGATCAAATTTATACTAGATGCCCTAAGGATCATTCAGACTAAGTTTAGTTGAAATTGGTCCTATGGCTTTAGATAAGAAGATTTATTCAAGTTTGCAATGAGATGGCTGACAAACACCAAGTGATGGTAATAGCTCTCTTGACCCTTTAGGCCTGGTGAGCTAAATGGGAAGCTGATAAATAATATCCATTTTAAGTTTCTAATTTTATAGTGTAAGCCAAAGAAACATACTCCTGTAATATTCAAAACCAATCATAATAACAAGATTTGTTTTTATACGTTTGAAGTCAATAATCATTTATACCATTCCATTGTAGAAGGTTTAAAACCTTCAATAAAGGGACCATCACGATCATCGATCATGATATGAATATAATTGTGCATCAGGAATAAGATTTTTTTGTAAGGGCAATAAGCTCAACTGTTACATAAATTCTTCCAAGTACTGGTAGACCCTTTTGCCACATCAGGAGGGTCTCAATTTTATAAAATGGTGATAACTCAAAAAGGAGAAATACTAAAATCTTGAAAATTGAACTAGACCTTCATTAAGTCCCAGGAAACAACATATTTAAATTTGAAAAAATTGTTAAAGCGTTTTCATGTTATTGTGCTGACACTGTTTGGCAGCCGTCAGCCCACCCAGCCGCCCGACATCCCCATTTTAATAACCGATATTTCCTTCAAAATCCGATTAAAATTGGCAGATATCAAACTTTGTAGTTTCAGAAGAGAAGAAATTTGAAAATAGACATCTACCAAATCAGAAGCAAAAGATACCAAAGAGATGTAAATTCAAACATGCGAGTCGATAACAAACTGACAATGCCAAAATTGGCAAAAAAACGAAAATGACCAAAAGACAAACAAATGCACACAAAAAGAACATATAAAACCAAAGACTGAGCAACCAAACCCAACCAAAAACCAGGGGTGATCTCAAACTATGATATATATTTAAGTCTGCTTATCCTAGATCAGATTTCATATCTTTTCAGTCCTATCTTATATTGTCATAGTCCAAGCCTGCAAGCCAGCTCCTTCATATACCAGAATTGCATTCACAATATTTGATTATTTTGATGTAGATTAAACCTTTAACACATCACAGTTTATTTTGTTGAATGCAATTCAAATGAGAACTTAGGAAAAGTGTACCAAGACATTTAATGTAGACCTGATTTCTGTAAGTTATATATTTGATTTTTAACCCAATACTATTATTCACTTTAATCCTGAATGATCTCATTTACTTTCCAAAACCTTAAGAGTTTATATGTATATATGTAGTTACCACATGTTAGAAATGTGGTAACATTGAGTCTACTTAGAGTACATATGTAATGGAGTGGAAGACAAGTTTGTTAAACAGCTGGAAAACATGTTTTTTCTGTCAACCTAGTTTTTGTAATAAAATGTCACTATTTCTGTCACATAACTGTCCTTCAATCTTCATTTATTGTTTTTAAATATTTTAGAAAGTACATAATTTATCAATTGTTCTAATGTGAAACATATTCTTATATGCAAAGGTATGACCCACTAATGGCAAATGAGATTTTCACAAGATTACATTAGGAGCTACTGAATGGCTGGTCAGTTCCCAGATTAACACAAAAATTGATTAGGAGCCACTGATTACCACAGTCTGGATGATAAGAAACACTAATTGCCACAAAAATTAGTAAGGAGACAGTGATTACTACAGAATGGATAGTTTTCCACAAGAATTAGTTAGCGGACCCTGATTACAACTGAATGTATGGTTAGGTAGTAAATTTCCACAAAAATTGTTTAGGAGCCACTGATTACCACTGAATGAATGGTTAGGTACCAGATTTCCACAATATTGGTTAGTAGCCCCTGATAACCACTGAAAGGATGGTAAGGGAATCTGATTGCCACAAGAATATACTAGGAGCCACTAATTAACACTGAATGGATGGTTTATGTTAGGTACCAGATTGCCACAAGAACTGCTTAGGAGCCACTGATTACCACTAAATGGATGGTTAGGTACCAGATTGCCACAATAATTGGTTAGGAGCTACTGATTACCACAGGATGGATGGTTAGGTACCAGATTGCCATAAGAATTAGTTAGGAGCCACTGATTATCACTGAATACATGGTAAGGTGCCAGATTGCAACAAGAATTAGCTAGGAGCCACTGTTTAACACTGAATGGATGTTTAGGTACCAGACTGCCACAATAATTGGTTAGGAGCTACTGATTACCACAGGATGGATGGATAGATACCAGATTGCCATAAGAATTAGTTAGGAGCCACTGATTATCACTGAATACATGGTAAGGTGCCAGATTGCAACAAGAATTAGCTAGGAGCCACTGTTTAACACTGAATGGATGTTTAGGTACCAGACTGCCAAAATAATTGGTTAGGAGCTACTGATTACCACAGGATGGATGGATAGATACCAGATTGCCATAAGAATTAGTTAGGAGCCACTGATTATCACTGAATACATGGTAAGGTGCCAGATTGCAACAAGAATTATTAGATGCCACTGTTTAACACTGAATGGATGTTTAGGTACCAGACTGCCAAAATAATTGGTTAGGAGCTACTAATTACCACAGGATGGATGGATAGATACCAGATTGCCATAAGAATTAGTTAGGAGCCACTGATTATCACTGAATAGATGGTAAGGTGTCAGATTGCAACAAGAATTATTAGATGCCACTGTTTACCACTGAATGGATGGTTAGGTACCAGATACATTATGTAGATAAGGGATCACCACAAAATTAGTAAGGACCCACTGATTACCACAGAATGAAGGTAAGATACCAAATTGCCTCAAGAATTGATTAGGAGCCACTGATTACCACTGAATGGATGGTTATGTACCATATTGCCACAAGAAAAGGTTATGATCAAATGAATACCACTGAATGGATGGTTTATGTTGGGTACCAGATTGCCGCAAGAACTGCTTAGAAGCTATGGATTACAACTGCATTGCTGGTTAGGTGACAGATAGTTTTCGTTCATTGATGTACCTGTAGTTAAATCAGGCCATTCAGGTTTTCTGTTTTGAATCGGTACATATTTTTCATACCGGTCTTTTATAGATTACAACTCCTAAACAGTATGTATATTGCTTATTGTTGAATGCCATACTGTGACCTGTGTCTTTGTCTTTTGGCCTTTACATATAGCAAATTGTCTCACTGGTTATGATGCAAAATCTCCTTATTTTAAGATTGGTATCACATGAAAGTTATAATAATAAACAGGTTATTTTTCATTTTATGCTTTTTGGTGGCTTTCAGATAAGATATGATCACAGTAGAAATACTTACCAAGCATCTGTTTCAACATATGGAACTAGCTCTTTATCTAAATTAAATGTGTGTTGATTTTTCAGAACCAGTTCCATAACAACTTTGTTTTCATAGGATAGAAATTAAATAGGATTTGAGATGAATTCATACGGTGAAAATACAATAAAAGCTTGAAACTGCAAGATTGAAGTAAAGGAATCAGGGGGCCATGAGTTACTGGTTTTACCCAATATGGTTTGATTAACTTTGAAATCTTTTTTTTATTTTCAGGAGTAATCTTCCATGCCAGACAGTATTATAAATTACAACCATTTATAATCACTACAGAAAAAAATCAATAGCTTTTATACAACACATAAAAGTGTGAATTTTACATGAATCATTTAATATTGCTGTAAAATATCAAATCAACGTCTTTTTGCTTTTCAAACAAATGCATATTTACTTAGAAATTCCACATTAATACATTACAACACCTATAATGAAATTTCTAGTCAACTAACAAAATATCAATTGAACTTTGTATGGATGCAAATTAACATATTTTCTATCAATATCTTCAAAGAGAAGTATTTTCATAGAAACATAATGTTCCCAACAATTGAATATTTCAGATATGAATAGAAAAGACTATATTTTAATGTGAACTATTTTTCTTGATACATCGTGTCAATTGTAACATAATAGATTTACCAAGACAAGATTATTTTGCATATCACATTGTATTTGCAATTTTTTAGTGTAAATAAGTCAGTCCAATACATCACATATATCAAAAAGTTGATTCTCAAAGCAATTTCAAAATTGTCTCTTCTTTTATATAAATATTTCCAACAACTAATAAGAATGTGAGAACATACTGTGGGGAAGGTTTATCTCTTACAAAGCATATTACACCCCACCACATTCTTGTTTTGCATCCCAGGCCAGGGACCTATAATCCAGTAGTTATCATTACTGGCTGTCTGCCATTATTTGTTTCTCATTCATTGTTGTAATATTACAGCCATTATTTGTTTTTCATTCATTGTTGTAATATAACGGCCATTCATTGTTGTTATATTACGTAATCAGGCCTGCAGTTGGTTTTCACTTTTGAATGGTTTCACATTTTGTCATACCGGGCCTTTAATAGCTTACTAGAATATACTAGGAGCCACTAATTAACACTGAATGGATGGTTTATGTTGGGTACCAGATTGCCACAAGAACTGCTTAGGAGCCACTGATTACCACTAAATGGATGGTTAGGTACCAGATTGCCACAATAATTGGTTAGGAGCTACTGATTACCACAGGATGGATGGTTAGGTACCAGATTGCCATAAGAATTAGTTAGGAGCCACTGATTATCACTGAATACATGGTAAGGTGCCAGATTGCAACAAGAATTAGCTAGGAGCCACTGTTTAACACTGAATGGATGTTTAGGTACCAGACTGCCACAATAATTGGTTAGGAGCTACTGATTACCACAGGATGGATGGATAGATACCAGATTGCCATAAGAATTAGTTAGGAGCCACTGATTATCACTGAATACATGGTAAGGTGCCAGATTGCAACAAGAATTATTAGATGCCACTGTTTAACACTGAATGGATGTTTAGGTACCAGACTGCCAAAATAATTGGTTAGGAGCTACTGATTACCACAGGATGGATGGATAGATACCAGATTGCCATAAGAATTAGTTAGGAGCCACTGATTATCACTGAATAGATGGTAAGGTGTCAGATTGCAACAAGAATTATTAGATGCCACTGTTTACCACTGAATGGATGGTTAGGTACCAGATACATTATGTAGATAAGGGATCACCACAAAATTAGTAAGGACCCACTGATTACCACAGAATGAAGGTAAGATACCAAATTGCCTCAAGAATTGATTAGGAGCCACTGATTACCACTGAATGGATGGTTATGTACCATATTGCCACAAGAAAAGGTTATGATCAAATGAATACCACTGAATGGATGGTTTATGTTGGGTACCAGATTGCCGCAAGAACTGCTTAGAAGCTATGGATCACAACTGCATTGCTGGTTAGGTGACAGATAGTTTTTCGTTCATTGATGTACCTGTAGTTAAATCAGGCCATTCAGGTTTTCTGTTTTGAATCGGTACATATTTTTTCATACCCGGGTCTTTTATAGATTACAACTCCTAAACAGTATGTATATTGCTTATTGTTGAATGCCATACTGTGACCTGTGTCTTTGTCTTTTGGCCTTTACATATAGCAAATTGTCTCACTGGTTATGATACAAAATCTCCTTATTTTAAGATTGGTATCACATGAAAGCTATAATAATAAACAGGTTATTTTTCATTTTTATGCTTTTTTGGTGGCTTTCAGATAAGATATGATCACAGTAGAAATACTTACCCGAAGCATCTGTTTCAACATATGGAACTAGCTCTTTATCTAAATTAAATGTGTGCTGATTTTTCAGAACCAGTTCCATAACAACTTTGTTTTCATAGGATAGAAATTAAATAGGATTTGAGATGAATTCATACGGTGAAAATACAATAAAAGCTTGAAACTGCAAGATTGAAGTAAAGGAATCAGGGGGCCATGAGTTACTGGTTTTACCCAATATGGTTTGATTAACTTTGAAATCTTTTTTTTATTTTCAGGAGTAATCTTCCATGCCAGACAGTATTATAAATTACAACCATTTATAATCACTACAGAAAAAAATCAATAGCTTTTATACAACACATAAAAGTGTGAATTTTTACATGAATCATTTAATATTGCTGTAAAAATATCAAATCAACGTCTTTTTTGCTTTTTCAAACAAATGCATATTTACTTAGAAATTCCACATTAATACATTACAACACCTATAATGAAATTTCTAGTCAACTAACAAAAATATCAATTGAACTTTGTATGGATGCAAATTAACATATTTTCTATCAATATCTTCAAAGAGAAGTATTTTCATAGAAACATAATGTTCCCAACAATTGAATATTTCAGATATGAATAGAAAAGACTATATTTTAATGTGAACTATTTTTCTTGATACATCGTGTCAATTGTAATATAATAGATTTACCAAGACAAGATTATTTTGCATATCACATTGTATTTGCAATTTTTAGTGTAAATAAGTCAGTCCAATACATCACATATATCAAAAAGTTGATTCTCAAAGCAATTTCAAAATTGTCTCTTCTTTTATATAAATATTTCCAACAACTAATAAGAATGTGAGAACATACTGTGGGGAAGGTTTATCTCTTACAAAGCATATTACACCCCACCACATTCTTGTTTTGCATCCCAGGCCAGGGACCTATAATCCAGTAGTTATCATTACTGGCTGTCTGCCATTATTTGTTTCTCATTCATTGTTGTAATATTACAGCCATTATTTGTTTTTCATTCATTGTTGTAATATAACGGCCATTCATTGTTGTTATATTACGTAATCAGGCCTGCAGTTGGTTTTCACTTTTGAATGGTTTCACATTTTGTCATACCGGGGCCTTTAATAGCTTACTATACGGCAATATCATACCACATCTCCTTATTTTTTTAGATAATATGTCAGAGAGTTTTTAACTCATTCAGTTATTTATCCAATGCATTGTTATGAATTATGAAGTCATTGTAATTCTTTGATATATAAGCATTCATACTTTTCCAATGAGCCAATTATAGTAAGCCCCTTTACCATATAAAGTCATATATATTATTTGACAATGTAATAATAATGAACCTACTGCATTTACAGACAATATGTATATAGTGGCAGATCCAGAAATTTTCATAAAGGGGGTATTATAAGCATTGTGTATAAGTTTTATAACATTTGGTTAAGGCGAACTCAAGTTAGAGAACGGAAACCAACTTTGGGACGTACGTACGAACAGACGGACAAGGGTAAAACTTAATGCCCCCCTCCGCTACAGCGGGGCATAAAAAAGTGCAGAAAACTATTTATTTTAGTGAATTTTCTAAGTCCAAGGACCATAACTCTGCACAAAATCATCAAACCGAAACAAGATTTGAACTTGGTCTGTAACTTGTCATTAAAAAACTATATTCCATCAAATCAATGTCTTCAAGCATGACGAAAAAAGTGTGGAAAACTGATTTGTCGGACTGACGGACAGACAGACAGACAGACAGACAGACAGACAGACAGACAGACAGACAGACAGACAGACAGACAGACAGACAGACAGACAGACAGACAGACAGACAGACAGACAGACAGACAGACAGACAGACAGAGTGCAAACCGAAAGTCTCCTTCGACTTCGTCAGTAGGGGACTAATTATAGGATATGAGTGCAACAAAGTGGATGGAAGCTTAAATGAAAGCCCACACAGATGAACATCAATTCTTTGTTACACGCTCTATATCACAGTTACAGGGGAAAAAACATTTGGAAGTTTTAACCTAACTTTTCTAGTAAAGGGAAATTTGCCTAATACATAAAAGACTATAAGGAAGTTTAGAGTTTGTTGTAATTAAAATTTTGACTCATAGAATTTTGTACAAACATATATATGTATTGAAGATTATCGCTAAAGGTATTGAAATTGTAAATATTTTTTTTTTTTTTTTGAGCTCCAACTTTGAAAATTTTTCTGTGGTGATAGCTTTAGCATTTTTTCATCATGTAAATACTTCATGTTAAACTACAGATATAAAGTAATGATTTAAATAAACTTTGTGTGAATTGTGTATAGGCACTTGTCTCTGAAAAAAAAAATCCTATATACCTTAATATAACACATAACGTAACATGGTACATAACATAGTACCTAACACAAACCATCCATTCAGTGTTATATTAAGGTATAACTAATTTAAATCATTTTCAGAGACAAGTGCCTGTGGAATTTAGCTACTCATTGTGAACAATGTTCTTGCAATAGTAATTGAAAGTAAGGATTGCTTATTTTCCTGGTGGCCCACTGAACCACATCCTACCCCCACCCCCTTTTTCCTTATCTCTTAACACTAAGTTACATGTACCTTCGAAATGTCAGTGATTAAAAAAGCTTCGTAAAACCATTTTTTACATACTTTATTTTCTTGGAAGAGTCGGTTGTTGGTGGTTAACTGGTAGGTGTGGTCTATTGTCCTGTCTAATATTTTTTTTAATTCCTGTTATCCTTTTTATAACTTATATATACTACTACAATACTAGAATCCAAGTCATATAAGATCCATGCTTTTATGAACTACCTTTCACCCAATCACAATTGATGATGTTCCATACTCTGTCTTCATAAATATATATATCAATTATAGTGTTCCACGTATATATCCCCACTATCTGTAAATATTAAAATATATGCATTACACGTAATTGCAAAAAAAATCTGAACTGGTATCCTATTCAGAAAATTTTAGGAAGATCAGGTTGTTCCTGTTACGATTTTAGTCCATATGTCCCTACTGTCTGTGGTCAGAAATAATCATCAAAAATACAAAATACCTTAAGCTTTGTCATGTAGAATCATATCGCTGTATGTGGTTGAATATCATGATAGACCTTAACATTAACTTTTATTTCCTTACCAGAAAGTAAAATGTCAACATAATCAAGTTTAACCTTCTAAAAAGATATGGAGGGTTCACACTTTCAGTTATTTACGCCAGCTTTTGTTTGTTGTGTGATTTTTTAGGGGAAGTGTTATTTGGTCATTTCCATTGCTAAATCAAGTGAAATTATATAGTTGTATGTGGTTGATAATACCACAGTTGACTTTAATTTATACCTTTTTCCTAATTACCCAGAGGTATTCTAGAATGTTTGGAACATGTCAGGAAGAGGAGAAATTTTATACTGATGATCTGAATCAGGATTGAACTAAAAAATAATATGGGTATTTCAAGACCTCATCAATTAATACATTTCTATAGGATGACACATTGTTGGTTCAGCTGATCGTCAAAATTGAAACATTTATTATAAAGATTTCCCTTTGCTTAATCTTCAATACACCATTTGTTTTATTCACATGATTTCCAATGCATGATGTTTTAATATCATATCACCAATCATTATTACATATTCTAATGCAAAATAAAAAATAAAAAGATCTGTTCAGTAATGTGATTACTCAAGGCAGACTAAATAACATTTATTATATATTTATTGTTATAAATAATTTGTAATACTATTATAAATTTATAAAGTCTAGAACAGCAATTTTAAAAAAATACATATATATAACGTTAACAAGAATGTGTAACTCTCAAAGCACAGCAATTTAAAAGCATAAATTTTTGTGTACCTCAAGCTCTGTAGGTGACGATTAGGTCAGTGGTACCAATTGACAGACATAATTCAAAACATTAAAATGAATGAAAATATCTATGAATTACCAGTATCTTGTGTCAGTCTCAATCAAAGAGATCTGAATATAACTTTCTTGATTTTATAAATAATTTTCACTATTATATCATGGTATATATATGTTCCTTTCACCACTCTATAAGAGTCAAAACCAAGACTACTCCCATTCAAACTTATCATAATATTATACTAAAACAGACCAAACGTAATTAATTAAAAAAAAATATTAATACTTCTGCAAAAATAAACTGTTAACACAGAGATATGTCTCGCCTTTTTGTAATTTTGATAATGCAAATGTTGATATTAAAATAGTAATACTTTAACATGTAAGTTATGCAAATATTCAAAGTGGATGAACCATGACTGAAGGTACATGGCTAAACAATTTCCATGGAAATGAGATGTGCCAATGCTAATACAACTGCATACCAAATACCATTGACTTATTATAAGTCATTCCCTTTAAACAAATCTAAACACAAACATTAACTTGTAAACTATGTAAAAGTTTCAAAGTCAATGAACCATGATGAGGGGGTGGGGCTATATAATCTCCATTGAAATGATACTTGCAAATGCCAATAAATTTGCATACCAAATATCACTGACTTAACATTAGCGGTTCACAAACTAATACATGTAAACTAAGCAAAAGGTTCAAAGTCAGTAGACCATGACTGAGGGGGCGGAGCCAAATAATCTCCATGGAAATGAGATGTGCTTATGCTTATACAACTGCATACCAATTAACATTGGCCTACCATTAATGGTTCCCCATGAACTGACCTAACCACAAACTAATACATGTAAACTCAGCAAAAGTTTCAAAGTCAATAGACCATGACTGAGGGGGCAGGGCCAAACAATCTCCATGGAAATGAGATGTGCCAATGCTAATACAACTGCATACCAAATATCATTGACCTACCACAAGTGGTTCACCATAAACTAGACCTAATCACAAATTAATACATTGTTGACGCCGCCGCTGACGTCGGAAACAACATACATATGTCTCGCTTTTTGACTCTGTCAATGTGAGACAAAAATGGAAAACAGTCTTTTCCTCTTAAAATCACAAAACCTCACAAACAAACTTGACATAAATTCATGATTCTGTGAAGTGATCCATACCTTTTCAGAAAGGTTAAACTTGTATTTCATAAGTACAATGCATTTGTAAGTTTAATTTGTACATTTTCAGATACTTTTACTTGGGTTTCAGTTACATTATTATTAGTAAACTAATATAACACAAAGTGTGACCAAACTAAGAACAGACTTGTGTAGAACATCAAATACATGTACTATGTCCAACATCAAATACTTGTACTGTGTCCAACATCAAATACATGTACTGTGTCCAACATCAAATACATGTACTGTGGCTTCATTTTGTTTTCCTGGATGCCAGTTTTCATGCATATTTTGACCAAAATTAGCCAAGTTGTTTCAGTCAAAAGATGAAATGTGATTTTTCATTGGCTTTCAAAGAGACACATACATATCTAACAAATGCTGACTTGTAATTATAATGTTTGTTGATCTATCAACATTAAATGAGGTGAATTTGTAGAGAGTCTTGAAATCATCAATCTCCTAAAATTTCAAAAGACACGGATGAGAATGCTTACAAAATGTATGAAAGCTTGCATAAAAGCACACACACAAGAACATCAATTCTTTGTCTTACACTCTAGGTCACAGTAAGAGGCAAACACATTAGGCAGGCTCTCTCTGTAAGTTTTAACCTAAATCAAAGACCTAGGGAAATTTGTCTAAGAGTATATAAAATAGTAATAAAACAAACATTTCACTGTGACAGATAAGAACTAGCGACTCTAAAGAGCCTTCGTCTCACTTAGGTCTATGTGCATCTTCAACAATGGACACTCTCCAACATTGTAAACTAAAAAAGAATTCATGACAAAAAATTTCCATTGCTTGATCTAATATTGCTGATGATGATCATTTTTTCTGTTTACAGTTTCTCTCTATTTTTTTAGTTTTTCGCCCAAAACACAAAAAATGGTAAAAATAATGATCTTTTAAGGGCAATCACTCATTTAAAGAGTCTACTAACAATTTCGGCAAAATTTGACTTATTTGTGTATCTTGTTTTTCTAATAATTTTTGTTTTTAAAGTGTCTATCTACCTTTTATTTTTCATGTCGTGGCCTTTTATAGTTAAGTGATGAGAAAATCTCACTAGACCCTTTTACCAGGTGAGCAAAAAAAGATGCCTGGAGTATAAACATGCAATGAACATTGGTATACCTGATGTAGGAGTATAAACATGCAATGAACATTGGTATACCTGATGTAGGAGTATAAACATGCAATGAACATTGTTATACCTGATGTAACTAGTATTCTAGAATGTGGAAGACTTGTTTGCTCATTGTAGTTTTAGTGTTTTATATCATTCCATTGTTTTCTTAAAAGCTATTTAATAAAGTTTATTCACAAGTTTGAAAAGGAGGGAGAAGGCTCATTAGGTTCTTTAAAAAAGCATTATTATAACATTAGTTTAAAAGCTTTCAAAGAAGAAAAATGTTAAAAATTACTTTCAAATACTTATTATTTATGTGCTAGAAAAAAAAAATGAAATTATGTAAGAAACATTTATATTTTATTATATTATATTTGAGGGTGGTAAAGGGAGGGTCTGAACACGGAAACACGTGAAATAAAAATCGGAAAAACATTGCACGGAAAATAAAAATCGAGAAAAACGAAGCTTGAGAAATAAAATCCTAAATATTAAGGAAAAAAGTACTAGAAGTTATTACTCAGCCGTTCTTGACGATCATGCAGTCATTATTAATGGACATGAAGACTCTGTGGTCACCTTTTAGCGTCCGCTAGTTGCATCTGATTTGAAAAAAAATATTATTCATAGTAATTTTATAGACTTTATTACATACCATACATATACAATAGAATCCTGGGAACCAGTTCATTAATACATAATTTAAAACAATATCCGGGCTGACAGTTTACTTTTTAATCAAATGTGGGACAAGCACAAAAAATTAAGAGTCACGACATGAAACACGGAAAATAAATAAGGGGAAACATGAAGCATGCACATCGAACCAAACGAGAGAAAAAAAACGCCAAAACACGAAAACACGTGAAGTAAAAAGGTCGAAAATGTTGCACGAAAATAACCCTTTACCACCCTTTTTATTCATAAAAAAAAATTTTAAGATATATTTGGTAAAATGTAAGTAAAAGGGCAGGGCAGGTTCACAAAATTGCTTGCATTTTCTTAAATTTTAATAAATCAAGAAAAAACAAACTTTGTTAAAATTTCTGGTTTAAAAACCATGAAAACACCAAATATTTACAGTATATGCATATATAATGATGAAACGGCCACACTGCTTGATTTTTATATTGACTTTTAATTTCCTGTACAATAGAGAGGTTGAATACCCATGTATACAAATATAATAAATTCTCAGAATTAAGTATATAGATTAAATAACTTAAGTTTTATGACACATATATAACATAATCAATACTAGTGATACAATTGACTGAACACAAGAACAGGATTTTTTTGTTAGGTTCTGAGAAGTTAAGATGCCAAGTTCATTTCAACAAAAAAAATGCTAATGTAACTTTGCTATTAAAGTAATAATTTTAAAACAAACTTTAAGCCAAATTATTTTCTTGAGCATATGAATTTACAGCTACATGAATGTGAGAGTATAAAAATAACACAAATATAAATCGTTATGAATATACCAAACTTGAATCTTCTTTTATATGATTGCATGCACAAAGTTGAAATGTATCCTTGAAAGTAAGTTGGTTTCTAGTACATTTCAAATAAAAATTATTCTTATTTTAAGGTGAAAACAAAAATTTGTATGTGACTACCAAAATCAAAGTGCTGGATAGCACCTCTAGGAAGTTTGCAACTGTAGATGTGTATTTTTTCAAATAGGTTATAGATGTGTATTATTTCAAATATGTATTTAATCACAGCTTTGATGTTTTTAACTAAACCATTTTCTTTTCAGCAACTATCAAAAATAATTTTTTTTCATTGTTTGTCATTTAAATTTTGATATTTTCTATTGAAACCTTAAACTGTTGTTCTAAAATAATCAAATATACAATAAGCTCTGTTAAATTTCTTTATGTGCCCATGCCATATCTAGGGTCTGTGATCTTATAGTATTTTTTTTCCATTTGTAACTGGGCATAACCCTAACCATAATCGTAAAATGACGGCACAAAGTTCAAATTAGATCTTGGTTTTGTGGTTAAAAGTATTGTGTATAAGTTTCGTAACATTTGGTTGAGACACACTAAAATTAGAGCACGGAATTGAAAAACATTTGTAAGTGTTCCGCGGAACCCGGTGTCTCGCCTACTTTTGCTGTTAATCACAGGCTCAACAAAAATAAGGAAAAAAGTTAATAAAAATGTTCCTCTCTATACTATCTTTTGATTGTTAGAAGCTTCTGTCCAAGTTTGGTAAAAATCCAGGATAGTTTATGAATCTAATAAATGTTTTAAAAAATTTAACTGCAGACTGTATGTAATGTTAACTGGAAGAAAAGCTAATAGATATAGGAAGATGTGGTGTGAGTGCCAATGAGACAACTCTCCATCCAAATAACAATTTATAAAAGTAAACCATTATAGGTCAATGTACGGCCTTCAACACGAAGCCTTGGCTCACACCGAACAACAAGCTATAAAGGGCCCCAAAATTACTAGTGTAAAACCATTCAAACGCGAAAACCAACGGTCTAGTCTATATAAAAAAAGAGAAACGAGAAACACGTATAAATTACATAAACAAACGACAACTACTGTACATCAGATTCCTGACTTAGGACAGGTGCAAACATTTGCAGCGGATTAAACGTTTAATGGTACCAAACCTTCTCCTTTTTCTGAAACAATAGTATAACATCACAACATAGAAAACACACGATAAAATATCAATTGGAAGGCTTAACTCAATCAAAAAACGTAAATTAACACACTATGAACGAATAAATTCGACCTGTGAAACCTGAAAGTAAGTCCATTAATAAGTAAAATACAGAAAAACAAGAACAAAATTTTAACAAAATTTCCTTCTAGATACTAGCTTTTGATCATAAACAAGCTTCTGTCCAAATTTGGTACAAATCGGGGATAGTTTAAGAAAGTTATTAAATTTAAAAAACTTTAGCCACAGAGTGAATGTAATGTTTCCTGGCAGAAAAATTAAGTTCATTTATAAGTAAAATACTGAAATCAAAGAGCTTAAGAGCTCTGAGGGAAAAGACAGCCATTGTTTCTATTTTTTAGGGTATCTTTTGATAGTCTTCATACAAAGAATGAGCAAAAGAACAGCTAAAACATGTAGAAAGGTTGACAATATTGAAATTAATTGTTGTTTAATGTAATTTCATTTCCTTAGTCAAGAATTCATCATGCAGTCAATTTGGATCAATGGAAGAGATCGGCACCTTCTAAATCAAAACATTTGATTAAAGTTGAAAGTTAATTATCTAAAATTCAATTGAATTCTATCATTTAATAACTTCTACAATATATTTTAATTTTTTTGTGTGTGTACCACTGAACTGCAGGCTAGGGTCATTCTCCATTTTTTGTGAAAGTGCTCTAAGATTTTTAATTGATTACAACTTTCTCAAGAAAGTGAGGACTGAAAATAGATATAAGAAGATGTGGTATGAGTGCCAATGAGACAACTCTCCATCCAAGTCAAAATTTATAAATGTAAACCATTATAGGTCAAAGTACTGAAAAGTCTATTCAGTTTTAAATTTCAATTGATAAAGTTCCTAGTTACAACTCTCATCACAGGGATACCTGTACTTAGAAAAATCAATCAGATTGATATAAGCTGTGTGCAGCTTGTTTCAAGATCCTACATTTTGATATATGCAAATTTCATGAATAAATGTTTAAAACTACGAAAAGCAACATTTGAAAATTTTTTAATTTTTTTACCATTATGCTTGTACACAAAATTTTGTTTAAATGGAAGACTACTTATCATATAATAAATGTCACATTTTAAGTGTTCAGATACATTAACTTTTATTTTGGTGGATAATTACTCATCAATTGAGGTGCTCCTGTATTGGAGGAAGATTCTCAATACAGTTACAGAAAGAATGAAAACTGTTGTTTCTCTCCCCAATCTCATGTATCCCCATTGTTTACCGCGAAAGTTGACCTACAAATTAAAGCATTGATGTTGGAATCATCTACAGAAAACATAATTATGTTTAAAATAAACAAATACCGATTTTAAAATCGTACACGATTTCTGTGAATGATTTTAATAATGAGTAAAGGATATCCCTTCTTCTACGTAGTGTGGTATTCCAACCATGATGTCACTAGGTTGGATATATTTAGAATATTTCATAATACTGATTTTTCCTGATTGTAAAAGAAACGTAAATAGTGTAAGGGAGAGCTCAACATACGATAATTTCACGAGAAACAGAAGGGAAATGTGTAAAAAAGTGTTTAAAGTCAATCTGTTCATTTGTGTGTCTCCTTCTCATCAATTCAGTATGAAATTTTGAGGTGTTTTCCCAACTATAAAAACAAAATGATTGACGTGAGAAGCTTGGAAGTCTGGCCAACCAAATAGGGAATTGACAGCTTGAAGCCATCTTTCCCCAAAAATGGAATTATTTTTTACAAAATTTACTTCTGGATACTATCGTATGATCATAAACAAGCTTCTGTCCAAGTTTGGTAGAAATCCAGGATAGTTTAAGAAAGTTATTAAAATTTCAAAAACTTTAACCACAGAGTGAATATTTGTGGACGCCGCCGACAATATGTAGGATCGCTATGTCTTGCTTTTTCGACAAAAGTCGAAGGCTCGACAACAATCACAATTTTTAAATTTGTAAAGGGGCATAACTCTAGAACAGTAATACTGACGCCACCAAAACTCAAATCTAAACAGTGTTTTGTGTATAAGTTTCATAACATTTGGTTGAGACAAACTAAAGTTAGAGATCGTAAACAAAAAATTCAAGCAACTTTTCCATTTGTTAAGGAGCATAACTCTAGAATTGTAAAATCGACGCCACCAAAATTCAACTTGACCTGTATTTTGTGGAAATAAGTATTGCATATAAGTTTGGTTTAGGAAAACTAAAGTTAGACAACAGAAACTAATTTTTGGATGTACTGACGTATGTACAAGTAAGGGACGTACATACTAACAGAAGAAAAAGGGTAAAACTTAATACGGTGGGGACATAACAATAGCAGTATGACGAAAGGAATAAAAAGTTTATAAACACTAGATTCATAGAGGTGCTTATAACCCTGTAACACATTTTAAAGTTGATGCTGTGAAATTTAGCATTGAGGCATTAACATTTGATATTTTTGGTTCGTCATAATTATTTGGACTAGCACTAAGAGTAAGAAAGTCATTTTGCTATTACATGGACAGATTTTATTTAATCATGTTGCTACAGCATTTGTCTTGATACACTGAGTTATTCTAAGTAGAAGCTGACTTGTCTGCCTTATTCTTGTAAAGATTTGTGTACAAATGTTATTGTTAATCGTAACACTGAGGACATGGGCTGTGATATGTACGAACTGTTGTTGAGTCAATGTTTTTCAGCTGTCAGTTTGATCCACGTGACTAAGCATGCTGGACGAGTGAAGGTCCTTAAATTCACATTGGAATGTGAATTAGCTAGTATTTAAATAACGGAATTCAAAAGTTTTCAAATGTTTTTGGCATCAAAACCTTCCGATCGATGTTTTGACAAAAACATGCACTTTTCTATCGTAGCCAGTATTTACCTTTACTCATCCTTGACATGTGACATAAGCCATATGATTATCGAGTATTTCTGTCACCTGTGTATAATTGTTCAATCAAACTTTTATCACTTGTCAATTATCTGATGGCTTGGTCAAAATTTAAATATGTTAAAAAGTACTTGCATTCAGTAATGTCAGTCATACGGGATTCTTTCAATACACTCAGGCTTTTACTTTATATCTAATACTAAACATTTGTAAATATCGTACATAGTAAAAATTGCACGGGAAAATGTTCATTCATGAAATATTCATGAATGAAACGATGTCTCCCGTAGATTTCTTTTGATTTTCTCTTCAGCGCATGGAAAATCTGCAAAGTAGTGTTTGTAATAATCATTTTTAAAATGAAGTTAAATTCACCTGAATTGTCGGTTAACATTCATTCCTTTTTTATTCAAGCTGTAATCTTTTCAAAAGGACTAAAAATTTCAAATGCATCTTCCTAGAATCAGTATTCAAACACTAGTACTACATTATCTTGGAGCAGAACATTTGCGATAGTCTGTCACCGGAAGTTAGATGCCGACGCCTTAGGAAAGTATTGCTATAGCAAACTTCCAAAAAATTACCTCATAATATTATATGCTCCTAATTGAGGACCATAAATGGTAGAAGGAATGATTTAGATCATACAACTTAGGTACTCTAAGACCTTCAAAAACATGGCAATAAAAACTTTAAACATGACAGCTGATAAAACCTTTTCAGTTTGAAGATTGTTTTTGGTATTTTTCGTAAAACATCATAAAGCATACAATTTTCCAAAAAATTGTTTATCTGATTACAGTCAAGTCAGATGATACATGTACATGTATATAACAGAATTCAAGAAACTTCCATTTTTTCTTTCAGACATAGGACTGACAAAATACAAACTTTTGAAGTTCCTTCCAAATATGTGGTGGTTCCTTCATTTTTTGGAAATTATGACCCGTTTTGTAATGCTAGATCAGGGTTTTCACTAAGGCAAGCCCATGAGTCCTGGACTCATGAATATCTGTCTGGACTCATCATTTTTAAAACTGGTTAGTCCTAAGATGCATCAAGATTGCAAAATTTTGTATCAACTGAGCACATATATCCTCATTATACATATATATCAAAAGTTTTAAAATAATCTAAAATTTTATGTCATTTCCTTGCTCTATTTTGTCAGGAAGACTGAAGTAATAATTAATATAGCAATAAAATTTCATCTTCATACTGTTGAACTCATCAGGACCAAAAATATCAAGTCCCTGGACTCACCTTCAAAATTCTAAGTGAGAACCTTGTAAGATATTATGGTGGAAAAATATCATAAAATGGTATTAAATACATAACAAGTATTTTGAGACATAGAAATGTTCAAGTTTAAGGTTTCCTTTTTTAAAATCACTAAGTCTGTAGGTTAGAATTTTTGTATACTCTTTAATATAGTTCCAAATACAGAAAAAAGTTGTGGTTTTCACCAATCCATTACCGGTATCATATCACTGTTCATCATTTGCAGTTTGTTTGTAACAGAACAAAACTGATGGGGTTTTTGTCCATTACGTCACAAATTTTGATTAAATAAATGAGTGGTTAGAACAGATGATTTGTTGACGAAAAGGTTTTTGAACAATTCCTCACAAAAACACTATAGCGGAAGCCATACTACATGTACATGTATGTGGTTGGACAGGAAATCACAAACACAAGACTGTTGTTTGCCTCATCAATGTTCAGAACCTTTAACATATTGTACCATTTTTATGTAAAATTGAGAATGGAAATGGGGAATATGTCAAAGAGACAACAACCCGACCAAAGAGCAGACAACAGCCGAAGGCCACCAATGGGTCTCCAACGCAGCGAGAAAATCTCGCACCCGGAGGTGGTCCTCAACTGGCCCCTATATAAAATTGTGTACTAGTTACCACAAATGCAGCACTCCACTCCATTATTGAAATTACTGCAACTGGTTCTAAAAAGTAACTTTATCTGACCACAACTAGTCATTAAACAAATACAGGAACCCAGTGGTTGATGATTTGACAACTACTGAACCACAATAACCCTTTTTGAGAACAAATACATGTAGGAGACAATGCAATCATACTAGCTCAAAATTGATGAAAGTTTTACTTGTATAATTAGTATTGTAAAATTTCAAACTATCAGCAAACAGGCTACAACTCAATATAATCAAGCAGCATACCAAATATTAAATCATTCCCTTCAATAGGAGCCTAGAAAACTTTGACGAAAATATTCCTTGTACTATGAGTGTTGTAAAATTTCAAACTATTGGCAAACAGGGAGTGGATAAATGGTAGATGTAAAAATTGCTTACTCAGTACACTCAACATTATAAAGCTGCAGACCAAATATCAAATCATTCCCTTTCATAGAAGCCAAGAAAACTTTGACGAAACCAATACCAAATGAGCATTACTGAACATTCTAGGATAGAAGAAAGCTAGTTATAAATACATTATTTTTATTTAGTGAATGGTATTTATAGTCTACATCTCCAAATGTGTTTCAAAATTGCTGAGACATCTGCACATGTCAATTTAGGTTGAATAATTCTAATATTTATTTTCCCTTTTAATAATCTATTTCATATACAATGTAGCTAACTGTTATAAACAGAATTATACAAAAACGGAACATTATTCTGGTATCTGAACAAGAAAACTGTTGAAATGAACATTTCAGAGTTAAATCAAATGTATGAGATGTGCTCTATTCTTTATTTTCTGACAGTTTCAGACAACTTTTCGGCAAATGCACAAAAAAAATGATGATCAGAGGAAACAAGAATCTATATATATGTTTTGGCCTCAAAATGGCACAAATTTATAGAAAATGGTACAACTTCTCCCAAAGAAACATTTTGGGTTTTAAAAAAGTTAGAAGCCTTGAAAATTGTAAATGTTTCGAAGTTTTCATAGGATTGGAACTTCTCAATAAATCAGGTTAGTACAATTCATCTTTTTAAAAAAATTTGCTGCATTTATCATTATGATTGTGTGCCAATTAAAATATAAAATTAGTACAAAAAAATATTTTTTAACACTTGAAAAGTACAAATGTATCCCTCATACATGGATTAGGGATAGTTACTCTTTTGGGGAACTATTCCCCAGTTTGGTGAGTTGTTCCCAACCTGATAAAGGAGCATACAATTTCTCACAAAATTTGTATATATGAGTGTAGGATTTTCCACAAATAAGTGTATCTGATTACTAAAATTTTAAAGTATTATGATAAGTCAAACATGTATGCACCAATAAAAGAGAGGTGAAAGATATCAAAGGGACATGCAAACTTATGACGAAAATAAACTGACAACACCATGGCTAAAAAAAGAAAAAGACCAACAGACAAACAATAACCTGGGGGGGCTCATCAGGTAGCACCTGTCACATATACATGGTCTTCCAATTTATCCTGGAAAGGTCCTTTCCTGTCTTATAAACTGAATGGTAAAAAAGAAAAGACCAACAGACAAACAACCTGGGGGCTCAATAATCCTAAAGGCCAAATAACAAAAAATAAAGGCCAAATAACAAAAAATAGGTGTGTTATAAACTGACAACGCCATGGCTAGAAAAAAGAAAAAGACCAACAGACAAACAATAACTCGGAAAGGTAAAATCTAAAATATATAATAAACAGCTGCGCCATGAGCGCATGATAGGCCCGTCGTCTTGTGTGTAAATTTAAATTTTAAGCAATAATCATAAATCGTTTTTGAGATACGGCGCGACATGTGAAAAACCCCTCCCCCTTTTTTTACAAAATACTCAATAAGTTTTATAACTCAAAAATAAAATTTTGAATCATCACCAAAGAGTATACAGATCTAAAGATTAATATAACTAAGAAGTGTGTAAAGTTTTAAGCAATAATCATACACTGTTTTTGAGATACGGCGACATGTGAAAAACCCCTCCCCCTTTTTTAACAAAATACTCAATATCTCTAAAATAAAATTTTGAATCATCACCAAAAAGTATACAGATCTTAAGATTAATATAACTAAGAAGTGTGTCAAGTTTTAAGCAATAATCATAAATTGTTTTTGAGATATGGCGCAACATGTGAAAAAAAACACACACCTGTTTTAGTTACTAAGTCCCGTAACTCAAAAAGTTTTAATCTTATTTTCACCAAAAAGTATACAGATCGTTTGACTATCATAAGAAACAACTATGTTAAGTTTCATGAAATTTGAATAAGTCGTTCTCAAGTTACGGTGTGACATGTTTACGCCGGACAGACAGACGGACAGACGACATTTGTATACCATAATATGTCCCGTCAAAATTTAGATGGGCGTATAAAAATCGAAAGGGAGCTCATGTCAATAGATATAATCAATTCACCACAATTTCTTGCAAGTTGGTGAAAGCATTCTTGAGTTATTGTCCAAAAACTGGAAAATCCCCCTTTTTTTAATATATAAAACCCCATAACTCGGAAACGTAAAATCTAAAATTTATAAAAAACGAAAGGGAGCTCATGTCAATAGATATAAACAATTCACCAAAGTTTTATGCAAATTGGTTAAAGCCTTTTTGAGTTAATGTCCCACATGTTGACGACGGACGTACAGACTGACAGATGGACAGACGGACAACGGTATACCATATTACGTCCCGTAAATGGGCGTATAATTATTTAAACAAAAAATTACCTACCAACCTTATTTTTTTTTAGGTATACAACTGGAAACATATAATATATATATATATTTTTTTCCTACTCCATTATGTCAT
The DNA here is from genome assembly GCA_017311375.1 of Mytilus coruscus. Classification (NCBI taxonomy): domain Eukaryota; kingdom Metazoa; phylum Mollusca; class Bivalvia; order Mytilida; family Mytilidae; genus Mytilus; species Mytilus coruscus. The sequence continues at coordinate 82,155,275 of CM029601.1, forward strand.
ATGTGTTTTCCCCCAAATTATCCCAAGTCAACATAGGCAGTTCATTCATAAAATTGAAATTGGAAACTGTGTTTTAATTTTATAGTTAACTAGATGTGTCGGAACGACACGAATGGCCCCGTCTCAAAAAGTTGAAAAATCTGCAATTTCAACAACACATGTGGACACAAACATGCATGGATAGTATCAAGCTCTCAAGACCAATACTAGTTTGATGAAAAATTTCCTTGATCAAAGAGTAATTAAATTTCAAACTATCAGCAAACAGGAAGTGGATGTACTGCAGATCTAACAAGATGTGTTGAAACCACATGAAAATCAGCATAGCGGAACGAAACATAAACTTGATCTGTTACTCATCATGGTAGTCTCACATATCAAAAATCAGCGCAAAATCTGAAGGCGTATAGAAAAAGTCTGTATAACTGTGATTTTCAACAATTTTCAAAGTCTTAAACCCTTAATTTCGGCAAAAATCAGTGGAGCGGAACTAAACTTAAACTTGATCTGAAACTCATCATGGTTAATTACATATCAAAAATCAGCCCAATATCTAAAGGCGTTTAGAAAAAAGTCTGTATAGCTGTGATTTTCAACAATTTATCAAAGTCCAAAGCCCTTAATTTCGGCAAAAATCAGCAGAGCGGAACTAAACTTAAAGTTGATCTGTAACCCATCATGGTTAACTCACATACCTAAAATCAGCCCAATATCTAAAGGCGTTTAGAAAAAAAGTGCGTATAACTGTGATTTTGAAAATTTATCAGTCCGGCAAAAATCAGCGGAGCAGAACTAAACTTAAACTTGATCTGTAACTCATCATGGTTAACTTACATACCAAAAATCAGCCCAATATCTAAAAGCGTTTAGAAAAAAAGTCTGTATAACTGTGATTTTCAACAATTTATCAAAGTCCAAAGCCCTTTATTTCGGCAAAAATCAGTGGAGCGGAACTAAACTTACACTTGATCTGTAACTCATCATGGTTAACTTACATGTACATACCAAAAATCAGCCCAATATCTAAAGGCATTTAGGCCTAAAAAAAAAAATCTGTGTTTCCGGTAACATCATTTTGAAAAATAGGGTCGGTAGGTCGGATTTTTTTTTTTTTTTTTTTTTTGACATTGTAAACAAAATCCGGAAAATTATCATGGTTTTTCCAAGTCCGGGTCCGTAATTAGTTTCAATTATTTGCAATGTTTTTGAAGCACCTGCTGTGCAAATTTCTTTGATTTTAACCTATTTGGAATACCTTTTGACATAAATAAAATGTTTTACTGGCTTTCTGTGCCAGAAGAAGCAAGTTAGATAAATAAATATGTCGTTTAACAGAAGACTGTGTCAAAATCAGGGTCGGTTGATACCAATTTTTTTTTTTTTTTTTTGAAGATCCAATAAAAAAATTAGGGTCGGGGGCTAAAAAACAGGGTCGGTCGGGTTACCGGAAACACAGATTTTTTTTTTTAGGCCTTAGAAAAAAAGTCCATATAACTGTGATTTTCAACAATTTATCAAAGTCTAAAGCCCGTAATTTCGGTAAAACTTAGCGGAGCGGAACTAAACATTAACTTGATCTGTAACTCATCATGGTTAACTCACATACCAAAAATCAGCCCAATATCTTAGGTGTTTAGAATAAAAGTCTGTATAACTGATATTTTCAACAATTTATCAAAGTCCAAAGCCCGTAATTTCGGCAAAAATTAGCGGAGCAGAACGAAACTTAAACTTGAACTGCAACTCATCATGGTTAACTCACATACCAAAAATCAGCCCAATATCTGAAGGCGTTTAGAAAAAAAGTCTGTATAATGGTTTGTGACGGAATGACGGAATGATGGACAAGGGTAAAACTATATGGCCCCGACAACATTGTTGCGGGGCCATAAAAACGAACTGTTCAAAACAAAAATCATCATGAAACTTTCATCTAAGGCATGCCGAATTATAAAATGTCAAGGCTAGGTGGCAATGATTGACTGGCAAGGTCATCATAAAGTACCTGTCAGGATAAGTGACTGAGCCAGTGAGGTTGTCTGCAAACGTATGTATATGTATATATACTATACAGGATGCTGACGGATATGTTTGTTGCTGTACCAAGTGACCTTTCGTCATTGATTGAGTTTTCCATGGATACTTCAATGGAAGTTATATGAAAATTGTCCTTTGTTTTAACATTCGGGTTTTTTACCCGTCTATACTTACGTTTTGAGCTTTTGAAACGTCTTTCCTGGTAAAAAGGGCAAAATACTTGATGTCGATCAGAACTAATAGATTTAATTTCCCACAAATCATGTAACCGGATATTTACTTTTGAAGTTAAGAATTCATCGTCTTCCGCGTGGATCTCAATTTTTTCCGGAAATAATTGTTAACTGTACTAAGTAATTCCGTTTATTTAAACCAAGAAGGACAAAGGATCTAAGAACAAATCATATTCTATCTTGACAGAAATAGAAAAAAAATAATAAAATTTAAAAAAATGATATTAACAATTAGTTTATGAATGTGGACTCTCCCTTTTATTATTGGACAATTATATTGTATGTAATATCAGAGACATATATATATACATGTATATATGTCTCTGGTTTATATACATATGTATAATCACGATAATTATATTGTATTGTCTGTATTTATAACTTGATTGACATGCTTGTAATGAGCTCTATGGATAGGAAAATTAAAAAAAATATTAGTATCAGTATTAGTATTAGTACAACTAGGTGTTCATATATTAGGGATCTCTTCCTTTACTAAGGTACACAGGGACTTGCCGCTGATATCGGAATGTCAAAATATACTTATCTATTTATCTTTAATCCAACTGATCGCATGTGGTTAACATCTAAATAAAGTGTAACAGTTTGTGTTTGTATGTATGATATAAATGGGTTAAGATTTACCTATGAAATGTGTATAGATATAAGAAGATGTGGTATGAGTGCCAATGAGACAACTCTCCATCCAAGTCAAAATTTATAAATGTAAACCATTATAGGTCAAAGTACGGTCTTCAACACGGAGCCTAGGCTCACACCGAACAGTAAGCTATAAAGGGCCCCAAAAATTACTAGTGTAAAACCATTCAAACGGGAAAACCAACGGTCTAATCTATATAAAAACGAGAAACGAGAAACACTTATGAACCACATCAACAAACGACAATTACTGAACATCAGATTCCTGACTTAGGACAGGTGCAAACAAATGCAGCGGGTTTAAACGTTTTAATGGTACCAAACCTTCACCCTTTTTCTGAAACAATAGTGTAACATCACAACATAGAAAGACACACTATAAAATATCAACTGAAATAGCTTAACTCAATCAAAGGACATAGTAACACCATTGAACATACACTGAACAAATAAATTATATGTATGGATTAAGAATTTTGCACAAATCGAATGAGGGTGGGTCAGTTTGAACTCCAGCCAGACGTCTATTGAGTTTAGGTTGGTACTGATTGTTTTAATCGTTCTGTTTTTGGTCAATGAAATCGGCAACTGCTTCTAATTTGGTACGTGTTTCTTCCGGTGGTTTTTCGCCATCCGGTTGTGTCATGTTGATGTTTCGTATTCCCATTTCTGCTGTGAAACATCATGATTTCTTTGTGTGGTTCATATATTACTGACACTCCACATTCACATAGTTCTGTTGTGGAATGTCCAAGTTAATGTTTTTGTATTCCAGGTCCACATATCATGTCTTCAGGTGTGTCATTGTTTTTAAAACGTGTCGTGTGATAAAAATTATGTTCTGCTTACTGGTGGTACTTTTTCTTACAGGTTTCTTTCTTTTTTTTTTTTGCTAATCTCCCATCTTGTTCGCCACTTTTGCGTTGTACTGTTGTTAAACCCAGTTTACACGTTCTGAAAAGTAATGACATTATTCTCTGGTTCTAACGTTTCAAGTTTACTGCTTTCTTTTTTCTATGTTTGCCTCATCATTCCACGGGTTGTCTGCGTGTCCTAGTATTCAAAGTATTTATATATTTATAATATTAAGCGAAATAAATTTTGACACACAAGAAACATAAGCAAACAGGAGATACGGTATGATTGCCAATGAGAAAACTATCAATCAGAGTTCAACTGACGTGGATGTAAGCAACTATAGTGACCACACGATTTTCGACAATGAGCAAGACTCATACCGTATATAGTCAATTAGATAAGGCCCCGACATAATGTGAAACAATTCAAGTGAGAATAAACTGTTATCACAGAGATATGTCTCGCTTTTTTGGTTATTTCGATAACTTGTGCAAATGTTGAAATTAAAATAGCAACACTTTTACATGTAAGTTTTGCAAATATTCAAAGTCAATGAATCATGACTGAAGGTACATGGTCAAACAATCTCCATGGAAATGAGATGTGCCAATGCTAATACAACTGCATACCAAATGCCATTGACTTATCAAAAGTAGTTCCCTTTAAACAAACCTAAACACAAACTAATCCATGTAAACTAAGCAAAATTTCAAATTCAATAAACCATAACTGAGGGGGCGGGGTCAAATAATCTCCATTGTAATGAGATGTACCAATGCTAATACAACTGCATACCAAATATCATTGACCTACCACTAGTGGTTCCCCATAAACCGACCTAATCACAAACTAATACATGAAAACTAATCAAAAGTTTCAAAGTCAATAGACCATGACTGAGGGGGCATGGCCAAATAATCGCCATGGAAATGAGATATGCCAATGCTTATACAACTGCATACCAATTATCATTAACTTACCACTAGTGGTTCCCCACAAACTGACCTAATCACAAACTAATACATGAAAACTAAGCAAAAATTTCAAAGTCAATAGACCATAACCGAGGGGGGCTGGGCCAAATAATCTCCATGGTAATGAGATGTGCCAATACTAATACAACTGCATACAAAATATCTTTAACTTACCCCTAGTGGTTCACCATAAACTAGACCTAATCACAAACTAATACATTGCCGACGCTGGAAACAGCATACCTATGTCTCGCTTTTTGACTCCGTCAAGCGAGACAAAAAAGAATGGTCTGATTATGACAAAAAATAAATGAAAAACAAATATGAAAGCCAGCAAACAACGATAACCACTGAATATACAGACTCCTGACTATGGACATGTTTAGATAAAGAATGTTGCTGGGTTTAACATGTTTGGAAGCGCTAAATCCTCCCCCGAGACAGTGACGTAATAGAACAAACTGAAAAGATTAGACTCGGCACGAAAGAAAACTAACAACATGTTTATATACACCTCTAGAAATAAAATAAAAATACAATTTCTAAATCCCACAAAATAAATGCACGAAGGATGATGATTTACTTACAATGTTTGTTCAGTTTTGTTCCTATACATTTAAGTATTTCTTATATTATAACATTTACAAAATAGAAAATCCTAATCTTTTTTTCCCCAATAAAGAATCGCTGTCGTATGCAGTTCGATCAATTTATTTCTTTATGTATTTATTTTAATTTTGACATAACTCTGCAACTTACTTTTCAAATAAATTGTAGTTTTAATAGTAATAATGATGTAAAGAGACATAAAAGCCTTCTTAACCCAGCAATATATATCAAATCATCTACTAGAAGAGCAGTTGCATACTTCAAAACTGTCCTTAATCACTAAACTTGTCGAAAAATTTGAAAGTAAGATCAAATCATAAGAATGGAATTTTGTAAGGTTATCTTCTAGATTAACATAATACAAACCTTAAATGAATTTGGTTTCCAAGGCGTCTTGAAATGTAGTCCCAGGACTAGAGCTGACAAAAAAACATCACATTTAAAAATAACCATTCAAATAATAACTACTGTATATGAACTCATTCAAGATATTATCAAACAAATATTAAAATATAGGAGAATCCAAAATTAAAATCACTCAATTGTTACAAAAACCTTGACTAGAATAGTCTGTCATTTCGTGCATTGATTTTTTTTCTTTTCATTTTACACTTTCTTGAAAGGAGGTTTTTAAAATTCTTATTTTATTCATGTATTTGTGACAATAGAAGTAATGTGCGACTAAAACTATATCAAATATTTATACAGGAGATGATAATAACAATTTTGAATGACTTTCAACTAGGTCATTTCATTTTCTGGTTTAGTGGACTATGGTTCGTAGAACAGAGAATTTCTCAACACTGCATGTTTCCTGTATGAACAACGAAAAGTAAAGACGCGAAAGGGTCATGATGGATGCGACATTTTTTTTTCAAACGTTCCCTCGTCTAAGATATAATATACTAGTATATTATTTCAAATCTAGCTCACATCACTTCAAATCAACCGTCTTAATTACATGTATCACATTGAATACTCTGAAGTGGACAGGATCGGTGTGGTGTTTTCATTCTGCATTTGCTTTAATCGCCAACCAGGAACTTCAATGGAACTTTCATTGGATCATATTTACATAATTCCATTGTGTATCTCTTATTAAAATTTTCGATTTGTAACTCATCTCATACTTAACCACTTACTTAGTATTACATTTCAATAACAAATGTTCACTTAATTTCATACCTAATGCCATTGTGCAGCTCTTATTTCATTTTGTATTAACACAATTTTTGAAGTTTCCGTTGTTTTGAAAGTGCCTTTGTCATTAGCAAAAGAGGGATAAACGAAAAACATTTTTTATCCTGCAAATACTCTTTAAAACAGAGACAAGATAACATTGAAACTTTCAGAAAATCGTAAGTACGCACTATTGAGTTTATTTCATTTTTTATTTTATGATCCAAAGATATTGATAATTTTGCATAGCAAAACGTGGACGTTGCCATCTACAAGAACGGCGAAAGATACCAAAAGGACGTTCAAACTCATAAGTCGAATATAAACTGACAACGCCATGGCAGAAAACGAAAAGACAACTAGACAAACAAAAGTTTACAAAACACTTCATAGAAAACTAAAGACTGGGCAACACGAACCCCACCAAAAGCGGGGTGATCTCAGGTGCTCCGGAAGGGTAAGCGGTAAATCCCCAGGACCCCCTTTTTTCTACTTTGGATCTGACACTGAACCTTCATCAGGATCGCTGAAACCCAAACAATTTGAAAGCCAATATGTATAAATAAGGTTCTAACGTTTCAAGTTTACTGCTTTCTTTTTCTATGTTTGCCTCATCATTCCACGGGTTGTCTGCGTGTCCTAGTATTCAAAGTATTTATATATTTATAATATTAAGCGAAATAAATTTTGACACACAAGAAACATAAGCAAACAGGAGATACGGTATGATTGCCAATGAGAAAACTATCAATCAGAGTTCAACTGACGTGGATGTAAGCAACTATAGTGACCACACGATTTTCGACAATGAGCAAGACTCATACCGTATATAGTCAATTAGATAAGGCCCCGACATAATGTGAAACAATTCAAGTGAGAATAAACTGTTATCACAGAGATATGTCTCGCTTTTTTGGTTATTTCGATAACTTGTGCAAATGTTGAAATTAAAATAGCAACACTTTTACATGTAAGTTTTGCAAATATTCAAAGTCAATGAATCATGACTGAAGGTACATGGTCAAACAATCTCCATGGAAATGAGATGTGCCAATGCTAATACAACTGCATACCAAATGCCATTGACTTATCAAAAGTAGTTCCCTTTAAACAAACCTAAACACAAACTAATCCATGTAAACTAAGCAAAATTTCAAATTCAATAAACCATAACTGAGGGCGGGGTCAAATAATCTCCATTGTAATGAGATGTACCAATGCTAATACAACTGCATACCAAATATCATTGACCTACCACTAGTGGTTCCCCATAAACCGACCTAATCACAAACTAATACATGAAAACTAATCAAAAGTTTCAAAGTCAATAGACCATGACTGAGGGGGCATGGCCAAATAATCGCCATGGAAATGAGATATGCCAATGCTTATACAACTGCATACCAATTATCATTAACTTACCACTAGTGGTTCCCCACAAACTGACCTAATCACAAACTAATACATGAAAACTAAGCAAAAATTTCAAAGTCAATAGACCATAACCGAGGGGGGCTGGGCCAAATAATCTCCATGGTAATGAGATGTGCCAATACTAATACAACTGCATACAAAATATCTTTAACTTACCCCTAGTGGTTCACCATAAACTAGACCTAATCACAAACTAATACATTGCCGACGCTGGAAACAGCATACCTATGTCTCGCTTTTTGACTCCGTCAAGCGAGACAAAAAAGAATGGTCTGATTATGACAAAAAATAAATGAAAAACAAATATGAAAGCCAGCAAACAACGATAACCACTGAATATACAGACTCCTGACTATGGACATGTTTAGATAAAGAATGTTGCTGGGTTTAACATGTTTGGAAGCGCTAAATCCTCCCCCGAGACAGTGACGTAATAGAACAAACTGAAAAGATTAGACTCGGCACGAAAGAAAACTAACAACATGTTTATATACACCTCTAGAAATAAAATAAAAATACAATTTCTAAATCCCACAAAATAAATGCACGAAGGATGATGATTTACTTACAATGTTTGTTCAGTTTTGTTCCCTATACATTTAAGTATTTCTTATATTTATAACATTTACAAAAATAGAAAATCCTAATCTTTTTTTTCCCCAATAAAGAATCGCTGTCGTATGCAGTTCGATCAATTTATTTCTTTATGTATTTATTTTAATTTTTGACATAACTCTGCAACTTACTTTTTCAAATAAATTGTAGTTTTAATAGTAATAATGATGTAAAGAGACATAAAAGCCTTCTTAACCCAGCAATATATATCAAATCATCTACTAGAAGAGCAGTTGCATACTTCAAAACTGTCCTTAATCACTAAACTTGTCGAAAAATTTGAAAGTAAGATCAAATCATAAGAATGGAATTTTGTAAGGTTATCTTCTAGATTAACATAATACAAACCTTAAATGAATTTGGTTTCAAGGCGTCTTGAAATGTAGTCCCAGGACTAGAGCTGACAAAAAACATCACATTTAAAATAACCATTCAAATAATAACTACTGTATATGAACTCATTCAAGATATTATCAAACAAATATTAAAATATAGGAGAATCCAAAATTAAAATCACTCAATTGTTACAAAACCTTGACTAGAATAGTCTGTCATTTCGTGCATTGATTTTTTTTCTTTTCATTTTACACTTTCTTGAAAGGAGGTTTTAAAATTTTATTTTATTCATGTATTTGTGACAATAGAAGTAATGTGCGACTAAAACTATATCAAATATTTATACAGGAGATGATAATAACAATTTTGAATGACTTTCAACTAGGTCATTTCATTTTCTGGTTTAGTGGACTATGGTTCGTAGAACAGGGAATTTCTCAACACTGCATGTTTCCTGTATGAACAACGAAAAGTAAAGACGCGAAAGGGTCATGATGGATGCGACATTTTTTTTTTCAAACGTTCCCTCGTCTAAGATATAATATACTAGTATATTATTTCAAATCTAGCTCACATCACTTCAAATCAACCGTCTTAATTACATGTATCACATTGAATACTCTGAAGTGGACAGGATCGGTGTGGTGTTTTCATTCTGCATTTGCTTTAATCGCCAACCAGGAACTTCAATGGAACTTTCATTGGATCATATTTACATAATTCCATTGTGTATCTCTTATTAAAATTTTCGATTTGTAACTCATCTCATACTTAACCACTTACTTAGTATTACATTTCAATAACAAATGTTCACTTAATTTCATACCTAATGCCATTGTGCAGCTCTTATTTCATTTTGTATTAACACAATTTTGAAGTTTCCGTTGTTTTGAAAGTGCCTTTGTCATTAGCAAAGAGGGATAAACGAAAACATTTTTTATCCTGCAAATACTCTTTAAAACAGAGACAAGATAACATTGAAACTTTCAGAAAATCGTAAGTACGCACTATTGAGTTTATTTCATTTTTTATTTTATGATCCAAAGATATTGATAATTTTGCATAGCAAAACGTGGACGTTGCCATCTACAAGAACGGCGAAAGATACCAAAAGGACGTTCAAACTCATAAGTCGAATATAAACTGACAACGCCATGGCAGAAAACGAAAAAGACAACTAGACAAACAAAAGTTTACAAAACACTTCATAGAAAACTAAAGACTGGGCAACACGAACCCCACCAAAAAGCGGGGGTGATCTCAGGTGCTCCGGAAGGGTAAGCGGTAAATCCCCCCGGGACCCCCCCTTTTTTTCTACTTTGGATCTGACACTGAACCTTCATCGGGATCGCCGAAACCCAAACAATTTGAAAGCCAATATGTATAAATAATGTGGACTTGAATCCAAAACAAATGACAATGAGGGTCAGTTGAGGACTAAACTTTGCGACAAAAGTGATAATATTAATTTTCCTACTGTGAACTTATCATGTGTGTAACAACGTCTTTAAAATTACCGGGGTATGCAATATAATAACCAGATGGTACGACCTTCAAGAGCTTTTATTTCCTAGCCATTATGATTTATTTTTAAGAAGGTTGTTGCTTACAGGAAAGCTATTGATACAATGGTTCTTAATGGTAAAGCTGAAGTCTCCCATCGAAAGCTTTACCGACGCCATCATGATTTAGTTGGTCGTTATGGAATACCTGTGTCACAGATGACCACGTCTGTGTTCAACTTGTTGTTGCCACATCCGTCTTCGTTTCCTCGATTGTGTTATCACCGAATGCAACTTATATCACATTCGTTTTATTTGCAATAAGCCATACGACGGATGTCACTGGTGGAACTGAAATTTCCTATTTCTTCCGGAGCAACTGAGCTCAACACCCGGTTTTAGGTGGACATTTTGTTGCTCAGTCTTTAGTTTATGAGTAGTGTTTTGTGGACTGGTGTTTGTCTTTTCTCATTTTGGCCATTAGTTTTGAATGTCTTTTTCGACATATTGTTTATTTCCCCCTTGGTATTTTCTGCCCTTTTTATTGGAGACAGTTTTCAAATTCTAATAGGAAACTAACCGAACACGCATTGTGCGAAGAAAACAGACCTTACTTTTCTTAACTTATCGTTTATGAAGTTTACGGACGCAATGACGAGATGGTTGACCGTTATATATATGTCACAGATGACCACGGATATGTTCAAATTGGCGCATCCACAATCCCGTCTTTTTCTCGATTGTGATATTAACGAATGAGAATTATCACCGGATTTGAACATTCATGAGCAATACGACGGGTGCCACATGTTGAGCAGGAACTGATTTTTAATACCCTTCCAGAGCACCTGAGTTCAATCCCGGTTTTTGGTAGGGTTCGTGTTGCTCAGTGTTTTTTTTTTTTTTTGTCCTCGTAATGTTTTGTGGACTTGTTTTTTTTTTCTTTTCGACGTTTTTGTTTTGTTTTTTTTTTTTTTTTTTTTGCCATGGCGTTGTTAGTGTTTCAAAGATTAAGTACATTTTCAAACCGCTCTTAAACCGCAAATGTTCACCAATGTAGAAATAAGGAGATGTGGTATGATTACCAAAGAGGCAACCATCAAGCAACCTCAGGTCACCGTACGGCCTTCAACAATGAGCAAATCCCATCCCGAACAGTAGCCAATAAAAGGTCCATAATCTTGCAAGATTCCATCAATTGGGAAAATGGAGATTTGGATGTAGTGCTTGTAGCAACACTTCAAATGTATGCATTACAATTGCACTTTTAAAAAATCTGTTATTTGTAATAAACAAAATCACTAATAATGTTTTTTTTTCTAGAGTGTGTGTGGAATGGGAGTGCACTGATTAAAAATCACATTTATGTCATAATTACCAGTATTTCGAGATCTTTCAAAGGTTCGAGATTATATTGTTTACTTGCTGAAAGTTTTTTCCTTCAAAAAGACAAGAATGCAGACAAAGAAGCCGACTCTAGGTGAAAAATAAATAAAGACAACTATACAAACCATGCAAGCCATGTACTAAATTTCGATCAATGTGTTGATGCCTTGACTTAATGTCTTATTCATATTACTTAAGATAATTTCTTACTATTAAAACGGTAGTTGACTCAAGATTGTCAATATTTTGTTTTTAATAAACCGCATTTCAAACAAGCGGTAAAATTTTACTCGAAGCGATGTAACTGTGCAAGTATAAGTTATTAATTTTAGGACTACACAGTATCGTTAAATTTGAAGATAAAAAAGAAAACTTTCAGAAAAGTAGAATTACAATGTGAAACATATACTTTGTATGATAAATCCAGTAAACTCTTTAGATTAATTGAAGAAGAATAGCATAAACAAACAATAGACCGAAAGAAACATCGCAGAATAAAAGTCGAACTTGAGGAAATTGTCAGTATAATCTGATTGCTTGTAATTAGATATACAAATATTCAAATAGAATTGTATATTTTCAGACTTGAAAAAAATGATGGTGATTACTATTTAATAGATCTTAATTGCGTGCTATTTTTGCTTAGAAGGTTCTGTTATTGAGCACAGCAGCTCATTACTGGAAGTCCATAACTGGTATTCCAGTAATTCTATTCTGCCGTACATGATTACCATTGTGGTAAATTGATAACAAGTGTATTAAATGAGAAAATTCGATATTTTTCTTCTAAAGGAGGCCAATAACCCCCTTCCCAAAAAAAAAAAAAAAAACAACAACAACAACATCAACATCAACAACAACAACTCAGAAATTTGTACAACAATCAGCATAATAAAATGAGACGTGGCCACTTATCGCTAGTGAGAAGAATATTGTCAAAAAAGACATTTAGATATAAAGGTATATGATCTTCAACGACAAAAAACATTCACACCATATAACTGTAAACTGTGACTGTGAATGAATCCGACCTCAACGAAATTCGGCATTACAAACTCCTTTAATTTTGCTTCCTTTCGATAACTGCGAATAAAATTTGACACGGTATTATTTAGTTACTGGTTTACTTGAACCTGTATATTTGTTATCTATTTTATACCGGTATTATAGAGTAAGTGCTTTTTTCTAACTTAACTAATTTCTTTTGTACGTTTTTCTTCGTGCATGTTCATGTTAATGTTCCTGATCGAAATTATAAGAGATGATGGTTGTGATCTAAAAACAAGCAGTTCAAGTTTAAAAAACTGTAGATTATAAAAATATAATAAAAAAGTCTAGGTCACTTAGCTGAATTTCAAGCTACAGGCTGTGAAAAATAACACTTTTTTGTAAAAGAATGAATAGAAAGAAAAACAACAGTTCTTACATAAAATTTGAGAAAATTGTTGTTATAAAATGCTTAATATATATGTGTAAGAACAGTTGAAATCATGAATCTTTTATGCTTTCAAATTGTTGGGTGACTGTTGGACATACCCAACACCGTCTTTCATTTATACATATATACAAACTTAACTGACATACTGACTTTTAAAATACATAATCCCCAAAATGGCCATAACGTAACATCAATGGAAAACTACATCACTTTATGGTTTCCCAATAATTGCATTTATTATACTTCATGTTAAAAATGCCAGTTTTATTGGTAAATATGTGGGTAACGCTATAAAATAGCACCTTGCGACAGCGGGTAACATTTTTGTTACCCTCTCGTATTAACTAATAAAAAAACTTAAAATACAATAGTAACAGAACATCCAGTTTAGTATATTGAATAGCTGAAAGGGTGATGGAACAGATTTCTTTTTTCGGGGTTATTACCTATTCGATCATTCAGCTTCCCAGCTATGTGTTATTTTAAAATACCAAATTATCAATTTTTGTGGGTTTTCTATATGGCATTTTTGACATACTGATAACGGCATTTTTGACATACTGATAACTGCTAGAGCAGTTAGTCTAAATGACTTTTTAATTTTCTTAGTACAAAACAGCAACCAACATGAATACACTAACCTATGAAGTGTCCAAAATAATCCCAGGGTTTTTCTGTTAGTAGGCCCAGGGTACTTCTGGGTACATATTATTATTTATATTGTGACTGTGCTAGTAAAAGGTTTAGGTCACGGTTTCAAGGTTTTTAAAAGTCTGTGGTTTGTAGATTATTCACGTATTTTTTTTTTCTTTTAAAATAGGCAGAACAAAAGTCACACCTAAAAAAGATAAAAATCCAGTGGCCAATTTATAGGATGTAATGATCAAGACAATGTGTCAGTTATTTTAGACCCCTTCCCTTATTCGGATTTTCGTTCACATGTATTTTCGAAATCTGCTTTAAAAGTAAGTAAATGGTGCACTTGTTATAGCTTTTTTTTTGTTCATCCCCATTTTTTTATAATCTTATGTAAACGATAAAGCAACACAATAAAATGATGAGTAGAGCCTTTTAGCTTTCATGGAAAATTTAGTTTTCAACAAAATTTCTTTGTTTCTTTTAATTTGACATAAAGACATCAAATATTTGTGTCATGTTAATACTGCTAATGATGCTTATATATTGTGTCTATCAAATGTGATTTGAACGTATTATTGTTGAAAGATGGAACAATTCTTGAACAAAAATTTGTCTTATTTCTAGTTTTTTTCTTTTTGGTTTTCAGCTCCAAATCTCACATATTGAACGTCAATATAATGAACAATTTGAGGTTTGAATTCGAGACACTTCTTTTGTTTTATGTAAAAAAATAAGAGGATCTATGTAGCAATCCTATAAAATTTCGCATTAAGCATTCCGAAGATTTTTTATAAAATTTAGCCGATCAGAATCAAAGATTGTCTCTCTGATGGCCATGATTTGTACCCGTTTAAAACTGAATGAGGATCGTTGTATTGGACATTCAATACTTCAGTCCTACTAAGTTTAGTAATGATTGGCATGTAATTCAAGAGAAAATGATGAACATGTTGTTTTCCACAGGGATTTTATAGGCATTATGTGCTACTAATGCCACCATATTTGTCAGCCGATCACATTAAATCAGAAAAGTGTTGTAAACATCAATCACGTAAAGTTACAAAACAGTTTTTCATAATAGACAAGATTTTTGAAAATTGGCCAATCAGAATCAAAAAGGTCTCTGGCGGCTAAGAAAGATAAATGAACAAGAATCCCACACACTAACATATCTCGCCTGCTTTACTGATCACAATTGAATTTATGTTGAAATTCATAAAGATAAATGATTTACACAAGTATCACAATGATATAAACTTAACATTATCAATGATTCATGTGAATATAGTCAGATCAGATGAAACTTGCCAGACTGACAAATACACCTTATAATCATAACATAACGGAATTTTGGGTCCTCAATGCTTTTTAATTTCGTACTTTATTTGGCTCTTTTTAACCTTTTTATTCGAGCGTCACTGATGATTCTATTGAAGACGAAACGCGCGTCTGACGTACAAAATTTACTAAACATTTTGAAGTTACTAGCATGACTGGGGGAGTACCTCAATACCGTATTCAAACAGGCACTTGTCTGTGATACATGTATAATATATTTAGGTATATATGAAATTATATTTCAGAAAAAAGTGTCTGTGTGTATTAAACTAACATAGATATAAGAAGATGTGGTATGAGTGCCAATGAGACAACTCTCCATCCAAGTCACAATTTGTAAAAGTAAACCATTATAGGTCAAAGTACGGCCTTCAACACGGAGCCTTGGCTCACACCGAACAGCAAGCTACAAAGGGCCCCAAAAATGACTAGTGTAAAACCATTCAAACAAGAAAACCAACGGTCTAATCTATATAAAAACGAGAAATGAGAAACATTTATGAACTACATCGACAAACAACAAACATCAGGTTCCTGATTAGGACAGGTGCAAACAAATGCAGCAGGTTTAATAGTTTTAATAGGTGCCAACCTTCACCCTAACCTGAAACAATAGTGTAACATCACAACATAGAAAGACACACTATAAAATATCAATTGCAATGGCTTAACTCAATCAAAAGACATATTAACAAAAACCAGTGAACATACACTGAACAAATAATTTTGATCTATGACACAATTTAAATACAAAATAAATAAAAAAAGGGGGTTAGATGTAAAACAATATCAGAAAGATAACCATAACCTTGGACAAAATGCCGCCAAATAAAATAACTTACACAGGTAAATAAAAATAATTTTGTTGTAAGGTATACATGGAGTACGGAAATATTTTTTACAAAATAAATAATTTTGTTGTTCATAGTACGAGAACAGAAGTGAAAAGTTATCATCATACTAAACTCTTATCAAAGGTATGAATGCTAGCTAGTGACTGAATACCAAAAATCTAACAAAAAAAACTTATTCTGAAACGAACTTGTAACCAATGAACATGTAAGATATATCATAATTAAGGTAGATTAACTGTATACCGCCATCTTGGATTGTAAAAAAACAGTATGCAATCGGTCTAGTTCTTTGCTTAAATCTGCAAATTTTGAGAAAGATTGGCAATAAATGTGTACGACTCTTTATTTAAATAAAAAAAAAATAAGTGATTCGTTGTATCACTTAGACTGTTTTAACAAATACTAAATATAAGTGTTTGTTCGAATCAATTTTTCAACTTAGCCATTAAAAGGAGATAACCAAAACAGTATAATTTTTATAAAGGCATGTCACATCATCACGAATTGGTTGATAGTTTTTGAATGTCTGTTTCACAGGTGATAACGAATATGTTCCATTTGTCGTAATCATAATCTGTCCTCTTTCGCTCGTATGTGACATACCAAAAATTCTGTATTTCCACTAATATCATAAATCAGGGATTGCCAGAAAATAGATTTGGATTCTTCAAAGTATTTGTACACTATTAAAAAGCTTATGTTAGGTGCATAATATATCAGTTCTCCAGAAAAGTTGTTGTGCTCAAATAATATTTATATCTGCAGTTATATGCATTTATTTGTAATAAAAAAAACAGGAGAGCACACACTGAAATGTCTTGCCTGTTTTACCTATCACTGAATTTATGTAGAAAGTCTAACATGAAGGTTTTACTACAAGAATCACACAAACTTAACATTATTAATGTTCTATGATAATGAGGTACTGGTCAGCTGAACCAGGCAAGACCGACATTACAATCATTCAATACACCAAATATAGTTAACCTGTTGCTTATATTATCTGATTAACTGACAAAATTACGAAATTTATCATTGACCAATGAATCATGAAAATGAGGTCAAGGTCAGATAATACCTGCCAGACATGTACACCTTACAATTATTCCATACACCAAATATAGCTGACCTATTACTATTAGTATTTGAAAAACACACCTAAACACAGAAACTAAACATTGACCAATGAACCATGAAAATGAGGTCAAGGTCAGATGATATCAACTAGAACGACATGTATACCTCACAACCATTCCATACACCAAATGTAGTTGACTTATTGCTTTTAGTACTTGAAAAAAAAAAACAGAACAAAACACAACAAGAGTGCACACGTTGAAATGTCTCGCCTTCTTTACTAACCATCGATAATATGTTGATAGTCCTAAATATAAAACTTTACTACAACTATCACATAAACTTAACATGATCCAAGAAAATGAGGTCAAGGTCAGATAAACCAAACGAGAAATACATGTACACCTTACAATAATTCAATACACTAAATAGAGTTCACCTATTGCTTATAGTTTCTAAGAAACATACTTAACCAAGAAAACTAGACATTGACCAATGAACCATGAAAATGAGGTCAAGTTCCGATGAACTATTCCAGGCAGACATGTACACCTTACATTCAATCTATGCATTAAATATAGTTGACCTATTGCTTATAGTATCTAAGAAACAAACTTAACCATGAAAACTTAACATTGACCAATGAACAACCAAACAATACCTGCCAGACAGACATATACAGCTTACAATCCTTCCATACAACAAATATAGTTGATCTATTGCCTATAGTAAATCATAATCAAAAATCTAAATACATGTTTAGATTCAGCATATCAAAGAACCCTAAGAATTCAATTTTGTTAAAATCAAACTAAGTTTAATTTTGGACCCTTTGGACCTTAATGTAGACCAATTTGAAAACGGACCAAAATTAAGAATCTAAATACACAGTTAGATTCGCATATCAAAGAACCCCAATAATTCAATTTTGATGAAATCAAACAAAGTTTAATTTTGGACCCTTTTGACCTCAATGTGGAAAAATTGATAACGGAGCCCAAATATCAAAAATCTAAATACATGGTTAGATTCAGCATATCAAAGAACCCCATATATTCAATTTTGTTGAAATCAAACAAAGTTTAATTTTGGACCCGATTTGGACCAACTTGAAAACTGGGCCCATAATCAAAAATCTAAATACATGTTTAGATTCAGCATATCAAAGAACCCTAAGAATTCAATTTTGTTAAAATCAAACTAAGTTTAATATTGGAACCTTTGGACCTTAATGTAGACCAATTTGAAAACGGACCAAAAATTAAGAATCTAAATACACGGTTAGATTCGCATATCAAAGAACCCCAATAATTCAATTTTGATGAAATCAAACAAAGTTTAATTTTGGACCCTTTGACCTCAATGTGGACCAATTTAAAACGGGGCCCAAAATCCAAAACCTAATACACAATTAGATTCAGCATATTAAAGAACCCCAAGAGTTCAAGAATAAAACCCCATTGAATTTGGTCAAGAAATAAGCAATTTATACAAAGTATCTTCTTTGCACAATACTGTGCAATTGAATATTTCTTGCAATTCGCAATACTGTGCAATTGAATATTTCTTGCTATTAGCAATACTGTACAATTGACAATTTCTTGCTATTGCGCAATATTGTGCTATTGATATTTCTTGCTATTGCAATACTGTGCAATTGAAGATTTCTTGCTATTAGCAATACTGTGCAATTGAAAATTTCTTGCTATTGCACAATACTTATTATATAATAACATAAACTTAACATGATCCAAGAAAATGAGGTCAAGGTCAGATAAACCAAACGAGAAATACATGTACACCTTACAATAATTCAATACACTAAATAGAGTTCACCTATTGCTTATAGTTTCTAAGAAACATACTTAACCAAGAAAACTAGACATTGACCAATGAACCATGAAAATGAGGTCAAGTTCGATGAACTATTCCAGGCAGACATGTACACCTTACATTCAATCTATGCATTAAATATAGTTGACCTATTGCTTATAGTATCTAAGAAACAAACTTAACCATGAAAACTTAACATTGACCAATGAACAACCAAAACGATACCTGCCAGACAGACATATACAGCTTACAATCCTTCCATACAACAAATATAGTTGATCTATTGCCTATAGTTTCAGAATAAAATGCTCGCAGGGCGCAGCTTGATACGACCGCAGAGGTCGAACCCTGAATAGTTGGGGCAAGTATGGACACAACATTCAAGCTTGATACAGCTCTGAATTTGGATTGTGATTAAATATTTGACACAGTATAGGTTTCTGACACAGAATGAATGTGGTCTAAGAACTTAAAATTTTAAATTGGACATTCACCTATTATGGTCCAATATCCAAAATCTAAATACATGGTTAGATTCAGCATATCAAAGAACTCCAAGAGTTCAATTTTGATGAAATCAAACAAAAGTTTACTTTTGGACCCTTTTGACCTCAATGTGGACAAAGTTGATAACGGGCCCAAAAATCAAAAATCTAAATACATGGTTAGATTCAGCATATCAAAGAACCCCATATATTCAATTTTGTTGAAATCAAACAAAGTTTAATTTTGGACCCCAATTTGGACCAACTTGAAAACTGGGCCCATAATCAAAAATCTAAATACATGTTTAGATTCAACATATCAAAGAACCCTAAGAATTCAATTTTGTTAAAATCAAACTAAGTTTAATTTTGGACCCTTTGGACCTTAATGTAGACCAATTTGAAAATGGGACCAAAAATTAAGAATCTAAATACACGGTTAGATTCGCATATCAAAGAACCCCAATAATTCAATTTTTGATGAAATCAAACAAAGCTTAATTTTGGACCCTTTTGACCTCAATGTGGACAAAATTGATAACGGGCCCAAAAATCAAAAATCTAAATACATGGTTAGATTCAGCATATCAAAGAACCCCATATATTCAATTTTGTTGAAATCAAACAAAGTTTAATTTTGGACCCGATTTGGACCAACTTGAAAACTGGGCTCATAATCAAAATCTAAATACATGTTTAGATTCAGCATATCAAAGAACCCTAAGAATTCAATTTTGTTAAAATCAAACTAAGTTTAATTTTGGACCCTTTGGACCTTAATGTAGACCAATTTGAAAACGGACCAAAATTAAGAATCTAAATACACAGTTAGATTCGCATATCAAAGAACCCCAATAATTCAATTTTGATGAAATCAAACAAAGTTTAATTTTGGACCCTTTTGACCTCAATGTGGAAAAATTGATAACGGAGCCCAAATATCAAAAATCTAAATACATGGTTAGATTCAGCATATCAAAGAACCCCATATATTCAATTTTGTTGAAATCAAACAAAGTTTAATTTTGGACCCGATTTGGACCAACTTGAAAACTGGGCCCATAATCAAAAATCTAAATACATGTTTAGATTCAGCATATCAAAGAACCCTAAGAATTCAATTTTGTTAAAATCAAACTAAGTTTAATATTGGAACCTTTGGACCTTAATGTAGACCAATTTGAAAACGGACCAAAAATTAAGAATCTAAATACACGGTTAGATTCGCATATCAAAGAACCCCAATAATTCAATTTTGATGAAATCAAACAAAGTTTAATTTTGGACCCTTTGGACCTCAATGTGGACCAATTTAAAAACGGGCCCAAAATCCAAAAACCTAATACACAATTAGATTCAGCATATTAAAGAACCCCAAGAGTTCAAGAATAAAACCCATTGAATTTGGTCAAGAAATAAGCAATTTATACAAAGTATCTTCTTTTGCACAATACTGTGCAATTGAATATTTCTTGCAATTGCGCAATACTGTGCAATTGAATATTTCTTGCTATTGCGCAATACTGTACAATTGACAATTTCTTGCTATTGCGCAATATTGTGCTATTGGATATTTCTTGCTATTGCGCAATACTGTGCAATTGAAGATTTCTTGCTATTGCGCAATACTGTGCAATTGAAAATTTCTTGCTATTGCACAATACTTATTATATAATAATTTACACATCCTGTTTGGTGTGTATCTCCTGCCATATCATTATTATTTGCTTTTAAATATAAATCAGAAATAACCAACTTAAAATGGAAAATTTTAAAGAAAAAAGGAAAAAAGAAAAAAAAATCCCCCAAATTTTTGAACCCCTTATGATTCATCACCCCAAACTCAATCCTAGCCTTCCTTTGAGGTATGGTACCTTGCAGTACAATTTCAGAGAGATCCATACACTTGAACACAAGTTATTGTCTGAAACTAGAAAATGCTTATTTTTGGCCCCTTTTGGCCCCTAATTCCTAAACGTTCGGGCAATTACCCCAAACTCAATTCCAGCTTTCCTTTGTGATATGGAACCTTGTAGTACAATTTCAGAAAGATCCATACACTTACACACAAGTTATTGTCATGAAACTAGAAAAATGCTTGTTTTTGTCCCTTTTGGCCCCTAATTCCTAAAATTTTGAGGCAATTACCCCAAAAATCAATCCCAGCATTCCCTTTGTGATATGGAACCTTGTGGTACAATGTCAGAGAGATCCATACACTAACACACAAGTTATGTCTGGAAGTTACAAAATGCTTATTTTGGCCCCTAATTCCTTAACTGTTGGTACCATAACCCCAAAATCAATCCCAACCTTCCTTTTGTGATATTGAACCTTATGGTAAAATTTCATAGAGATCCATTCACTTAAACTAAAGTTAGAGTGCGAAACCAATGCGTCTTCGGACGACGACGACGACGACGCCAACGTTATACCAATATCGACCACAAAAATTTTTGCGGTCGATAAAACAGACCAAAACACAAAAACTTAACACTGAGCAATGATCCGTGAAAATGAGGTCAAGGTCAAATAAAAACTGCGAGACTGACATGTACATCATAAAATATTACCATACACCAAATATAGTTACTTATTGCATAAAGTATTAGAAAAAAGACAAAAACTCAAAAACTTAACTTTGACCACTGAAACATGAAAATGAGGTCAAGGTCAGATGATATCTGCCAGTTAAACATGTACATCTTATAATCATTCCATACACCAAATATAGTAGACCTATTGCATACAGTATAAGAAAAACAGACCAAAACACAAAAACTTCGACTATATCCACTGAACCATGAAAATGAGGTCAAGGTCAGATGACACCTGCCAGTTGGACATGTACACCTTACAATCCTTCCATACACCAAATATATTAGACCTATTGCTTATAGTATCTGAGATATGGACTTGACCACCAAAAATTAACCTTGTTCACTGATCCATGAAATGAGTTTGAGGTCAAGTGAAAACTGTCTGACGGGTATGAGGACCTTGCAAGGTACACACATACCAAATACAGTTATCCTATTACTCATAATAAGAGAGAAATTAACATTACAAAATATCTTAACTTTTTTTTTCAAGTAGTCACCGAACCATGAAAATGAGGTCAAGGACAATGGACATGTGACAGACGAAAACTTCATAACATAAGGCATCTATATACAAAGTATGAAGCATCCAGGTCTTCCACCTTCTAAAATATAGAGCTTTTAAGAAGTTAGTTAACGCTGCTGCCGCTGCCGGATCACTATCCCTGTGTCGAGCTTTCTGCGACAAAAGTCGCAGGCTCGACAAAAACTTAACAATGACCAATGAACCATGAAAATGAGGTCATGGTCAGATGAAACCTGCCAGACTGACATGTACCCTTTACAATCATTCCATACACCAAATATAGTTGACCTTCTGCTTATAGTATCTTAGAAATGGACCTTATCATGCAACTTTAACCTTGATCACTATCCATGAAATGAGGTCCAGGTCAGGTGAACCCTGTCTGACGGACAATTAGACGTTGCAAGGAACCAATATACCAAATATAGTTATCCTATTACTCATAATAAGTGACAAATTCACATGACAAAAAAATTTTTTCAAGCTGTCGCTGAACCATGAAAATGAGGTCAAGGACAACATACAAATGACAGATGGATACTTCCTAACATAAGGTATCTGCATACAAGGTATGAAGCATCCAGGTCTTCTACCTTCTGAAATATAAAGCTTCATACAAATGGTTTACGTTGCCGCCTAATAGTTATACCAAAGTCTCACATACTGCGACTTTTGTCGCAGACGAGACAATAAGTTATATACAGAATATATGAAGGTTTTTTTGGCAAACATTAATCACAATCTGCTATGAATTTTTTCAAACTTCACAACATTTCCTTATAAATTGATGGACAAATGATATAATTCAACCCCTTTCATGAGTGAAAATGAGCACCAAGTACCCCAAAATTTCTGGTTTCTGTCAATGTGTCTGTTACACCTATAGGGTCGGAGAATGTGCATAACATACTATAAATCAATCAGTCATTTAAAATCAGATGAAGGAGAATTAAATTTTGTCGCATATAAATAAAGGAAATTTGATGAATTTGTTCTTCACTAAAACTACACGTTTTTGCAGCTAAATAACCTTTTGCTCTGTGTTTAAAATGGATGTACTACAATCATTTTATGAACTATAAGGTACCAAGTAAAAGATATCTAACACTGGAAATACAAGGTATATTTTTTTTTAGATCAGAACATAGTAGAGAAGATCCTGTTTCAATCTGATGACATACAAATGATTTTCTATTAAACCTTTGGTCAGTATAAAAAAGACTGGACCTGACTGACCCAAGGAAATTCATCAATGCGACTGCAGCTTTAAGGCAGATATCTGGTGGTCATCATATAATCTTCAACAGGTTTCTACACCAAGCTCTCGATTGCCAATAACATTGTAAAGTCATTTCATAACATTGATAGTATTGCTTTTTCCATGGCAAGTTTTGACACTTATAAATATACTGTTGAATTGTTTCACATTTTTCGTGTTGATGCCTTTTATAGCTGACTATACATTATGGGTTTTTTCCAATTGTTGATGGCCGTACAATTGCTTATATTTCTGAATTTGAACTCCTGTGGACAGTTGTCTCAATGGCAACACAGTATCCTTTTAATGATAAAAGTAAATCATATTTAGTATGAAAATCTGTTTTAATGAAGTCCATGTTATTCAGATGTATAAAGTAGCTTCTATTTCTGATAATGACTCAAGTATGCTTGTTGAAAAATAATTGTAAATGTACACTATAAAAAAATACAACATAAAAAATTCTCACAACCATTATTAAAAATAAATAAACAATATCTCTACAACCAACAAAATTAAACTTGTTCTAAATTTTACAAATCTTCTTTTAGCTGTTTAAATATTTTCCTAAATATCAATGCATACACTATACAAGAAAACTTGTGTGTTTTTTATCTTTAGTTAACTATATTAGGAGGTTATTTTTTGTCATATTTTCATGTTATAAAAACAATTTTATATTAGATATTAATTTTCATCTAGAAATATTGACCTAACAATATTGTGGAAATAAAACTGTAATGTGACAAAACTTGCTCAACAATAAGTTTTGTAAATAATATTATCTTCTAGCAATTTTTGAACTATTTTCATATTAAAAGTGAAATATTTGTGTCTTTCGCCTCTACATTATCTTAAAGCTTAACAAATACAGATTTTGATTTTTTGTTTATACAACTAATGAAACTATGAAAAATACAATGAGAAAATTCTAAATGTAAAACTTAACTTGATATAAGGGGAAATAACTCTGTATACATTTTTCTGTGGAATTATATTCTGTTCAAAGGTATTAAATTCTTATTTTGAACTTCTTATTTTCATTGTGTGTGTTGTGCTTATTAGATATTTAAACGGACATTATTAACTTTTGTAGTTTTCAAATTAAAATCTTAAGAAAGACAACAAACATTTTGAATATAAAAAAATTATGAAAAATCTTTTGATATCTATAAACGTATTTACACTTTTGGTATTTAGCTGAATTTTGTCTCCAAATGACTTTAGATCTGTCTCGGAAAACCTTCTGATGTTAAGCAACAATCATTTATTAACTATGACATCAATTTATTTTAAATTTAGATGTAAAATTTAAGGGAACTTGTGTGATTTTAAGATTTGGCTGACAAATTTGCATTCAAGTGTAAATACGTCTATTAAGAGTGGTTTTCAAAATAAATTATCCTACTTTGCCATTATAAATTATTTTAATAAATTTTAACTTTAAAGTTTTATTTTTCTGAAATGAATTATTCAGAAACATCTATGTGAAATTGCTAACAGCTTTTCTTATCAAAAATCTGCCTGAATTTGTTTAAATAAAATAATGAAAAGAAAAAAAAAAAAAAAAGTGATCAATAAAAATCACAAATAAAGTTAATAAAAATGTATGTAGCACAATAAAATGATATGTTAAGTTCAGTTTAACACCACAATCAAACTACATGCATGTAAATTAAGAAACAATTAAATGAGATTCTGTTATGAAAATGAAAATTCCCAATTGATGATTATAATAGGATGTAGATGGTTGTTTTTACAAAACTGAAATTTGTATGACATTTATACCAATGTGTGTTTTCATGTTTGATAAGCGTCTTATTTTTGTAAGTATGCTTTAATGCTGACTTGTCTTCATGTAAATATATGAATAAAGTTCTATTGCAGTAAAAATATTTCTAATTTGAAACCTACCAATTGTAATTATCTACATAAATTAACATTCAGTTTCAAACTCTGCAACATTTTTAACATTTTATATTTTTGAATCAGACAAAACATTAATTCTTTCCTATGCCATTTTGAATATTTAACCTCACAACCATAATATAAAACTCTTCATCGTAAATCTGTATATGTATATCAATATTATATTGCTGATTACAGACAATAAAAAGTTCTTCTAAGTAAACAAACTATATTTAAAATAACCATTCCTTAAAGCTAAGTATTTGGGTCCTTAATTAATATGAAAGGGTTTGAATGTAAAATGGCACCTTCTATCTATCATATCTCCTCTCAGTCAAATTATAAAAAACTATCCAATATTTTGACTGCTAATGGTATCTCCTACACATATAATACTTTATTATTTGTTCCAATGTGTTGTCCTTTTTTTACAGTTACAAACCCAAAACAATTATCAACATACATCTTTATTTTGTGCCTTGTAAGGACAACCACATCTGTTTACTCATGTCGATATAAAACAATTGAATTTTGTGTAGTCAAATAAACAAGTTAAGATTAAGACAGGTAAAACAATAGGTCTATTTCATCAACAGTAACTACTGGTATCTATTTCCTGGAATTCACTTAGTGCTTTCACTGGTTCTACGTTCTTTTTAACGGCACTCTTTTTGATCTGAGATCGTAAGTCTTTAGCATCTTCTTTTCTTACTAATGGTTTCTTCTCAGGAGCTTTCATTTTCCACATTACAACATTCTGTAAGAGCAAAGTTAAGTTATAAAATTTATAGTTATCTGTTTATTCAAAACAACATGTAAGCACTGCTCGAGTCTATACGAAAACTCCACTTCATTTGCTGTAAGGTGTCAGCTCTTTAATTCATTGCTGGAGACATTTAGATAAGTAACATGAAGAAGAACAGCTATAAAAGCACTGCTACTATCACACATTTCTAAAGTTTTTGGTCTAAACAACAATTGTTACTCCATACCCTTCCTTTTCCAATCTAAACCTTAACTAGAATTCTACTATGAATTCTTTCTGTACTGTGTCATTTTTTTTTAAGAAACCAATATGACTTAAATACAAACCATGAAGAGGGGACCAAATTGACTGTTCAAAATAGAAGAGGAATACCAGAAGATGATATTTGTATACAAATGTTAAAAAAGTTCATTTTTACACCTGTAGTTACATAGCAACATAGCTGATTTCAAAATAAAAGTGAATATTTTCTATGGTCATGATATATACTGTACTTGTACTTTTTTTTGCGAATTGTGTATTTCAAACAAGTTCGCGGGTATTTATTTTCACGATTTTTTCCCGAAAATAGAATTAAAAATATTGTTTTACAGTTATAATTATTGCCTCGTGTGTAAATATGAACTGTATTAAAAGTAAAAGCGTAAATAGCCGTCGGGTATTATGTATTAAAGTAAATGTGTAAATAGCCGTCGGGTAAAATCTTTGTAGTAAGATTACCTGTATAAGTGAACTGATTTCAATTTTAATTCATTCCTTTGTCATTCTTCATTTGTTATTCAATATGTTAAAACGTTGGTTAATTCAGGAGAAAGACCAGCCTCCTATTCGCACTCAGTAAATGACAAACTTTTGTAACTTTGTTTATTTGTAAATAATCTTCGTGTGTTTTTATTTGTGCTTGTTTTATTTTCATAAAATCTAATTATAATTACAATTTTGTTTGTTATCAAATGATTACAGTAAAGATTTCAAAAACCTTGTCTGCTACTATACACACATGTTTGTAAATCAATCGATAACAACAATAGAAAAGTCATATGGTTCAAGGTAATCTTGAGTCATTATTGTTTCTTTGATCTTTAATTGGTTTTTACTTGTCACCTGTTCAAATTATTCTAGTTTGTTTATTTATCGGATTAACAGGGTTGTAAACATGTCATGTCATCGATGTAAGGTCAAGTTTAAATGCATACTTGAACAGTAAGTTTTCAGTTAAAAGGTTGGATTTAGATTCGCGTGTATTTATTTTCACGATAATAAACCAACCGCATATATATCAGAGTGCTTGTCATGGGATATAAACAATGTACTTGATATTGACAGATCATGATCTAAACAGTTAAAAGTTGACTGACAATGCTGTGAGGACAGGTTAATCAAATATTACATATTTAAAATTTTGGAATATTGCATTCAAATAACACAAAAGATTATTGATAGGGTACAATTTCATTGATTATATCGCCAGTGTGACAGACAGTCTATTTTATGGTTATAGTGTTTCTGGACATTCATGATGTATACAAAGGTAGATTAAGCAACTTTGGAAACAGTGTTCTTGGATTATACCTTGTGAAAAGAAGGTGTATTGGATTGGGGTTTCAGCTTTATTTTTTAAGATTTTAAAAATTAGAACCAACTCAAAACACAAAATTGATGAAATATGCTGTTTTTAAGTGTAGGAAACTTAGGATGCTTTGCAGTACACATGATCAGTCTATTAATCATGCATTTACATTCACCAAAATTCAGCAATTTGATTTTAATAATGAAAAAACTTATAGTTACCTATTCTGCTTATGGTGTTAAAAAAAGAAAGTAATATCACTCTTTTTTCTTTTATAAATATAAAAGTGAATGAAGAATGCATTCATATGTAAAGAATGGATTCAACCCACAATACTGTAAAAAGTCCATTAAGGAACTAAATATATTACCTTATCTTCCTCATCAAAGGTTATAACTACACATTTCATAGGCCTAAAACTGTTGAATCAAGCACAATTTGTTTTTGTCAATTTAAACTAACTAAAATCTGTCTAAAATTTTAGATAAGAAAATTGTTTGTCATCAATACCAGCATCGGTCATGGCATTAATGGAAGACAAAAGGATTTGTAACTAATGATGTTTAAAAAGAATATTTCTTAGGGATTTTACTTCCTCTAAACTTAAATTCAATACAACTCCGGATAAAATTATTTTAACATAGACAGACAAAAATAAACCTACCTTTTGTCCAGGTAACTTGTACTGTAATAGAAAGAAAACAAATATGTATAAATAAGTATTCCCTTAATCACAAATGTTATAGAAACTCTTGTGCAAGAGTTTCTGTTTGTTTTTTTCTGTTTGTTTTTATTGGTGGAAGGGGCTTGTTTAATATGCAGAAAAGTCAGAAATACTATAAAAACTGTAATAAAATCCAAAATATTCCATCCACTACCCTCACCTCTTCCTTCACAAGCAGAGAGTGTTCTGGAAAGCCTCAAAAAGTCATCCAGGTAAAAAAAAAGTGCACAATGCCACTTAATTCAAATGAACATGTGAATATATAGTTTTTTCAACAGGTAGCTCTCTCAATGAAGTATACCCAACATTAATTTTACTCATTACAAATGAGAAATATAATTTATCTTAAGATATTTGTTGTATGCTAAAATTGATTGTTTGTATGAAGGTTTTTTTATTCTTCTTTTCCTCTGGATCTGCATAATTTAAAGATGAGTTTTATTGAAGGAGTAAATTAAAAATCTATGATTACCCAGTTACTGACAAACTACTTCATAAACCAAAAGAACAAATGAACCTTGACATCTTACTCAGACATTATTTTTGTTATTGTTGTTAAAAGTATTATAATTGGCTGACTAATTAATTAACTGATTGGTTGACTTTTGGTTTTAATGTCCAGTATACAATATCTCATATGACTATTCTGGCAGGATTAATTGGGTGGTTGAATGTTGGAGTTTTAATTTCCAATATAAAATATCTCATGAATATTCAGTTGGTGTTTTAATTTCCAAGAATAAGATATCTCATGACTATTTAGGATTAATTGGTTGGTTGACTGTTAGTGCTTTAATTTCAAATATAAAATATCTCATGAATATTCAGTAGGTGTTTTAATTTCTGGTTTTAAATATCGCATTAATATTCAGGATTAATTGGTTGGTTGTCTGTGTTTTAATTTCCAGTATACAATATCTCATGAATATTCAAGATGAATAGATTGGTTGATTGTTATTTTTTTTCTGTCCAACAGAAATCTTTCATGAATATTCAGGATTAATATTATGCTGGAAAGCATGTACTGTTACAAAAAGATATTAAATTGATAATATTGTTTTACGGAGAGATAATCTCTTGTTTATCACATTAATACATTGTTTACCTTAGTAGAAGCAACATAGGCAGCTTTGACTGTTAATACCACTGTATTCATCAAGTTCTTGGCTGCTTGAATTAAAGATGTAGCACTGTCTAACTGTCAACAAAAGATTTCAAACATTGATAATACAATTATAAATATAACATGAAAAGAAATGGTTAAGGGTTCTACTGAACCCTGTGTCCTTACTGTGATTGCTGCTGTTAGTGTAATAGTTAATAGTGTAAAGTTGACTGCAAAAAAAAACATTAGTTTATTTATGAGTAAAATTCAGAAAAAAGAAGGAGAAAAACAATTCAAATTTTGCTCAGGGTGCTATTTCTTGTTTATGAAAAAGCTTCAGTCCAAGTTTTGTAAATTTTAATGCCAGTTTGACAAAGTCAATCAAGTTTTAAAATCTTTACACTCAGACTGTATCTAAATGTTGACTGCCAAAAAAAAACATTAATTAGTAAAATACAGAATTAAAAATAAACTCAAATTTGTTTCTTCATATGCTGTTTCTTGATCATGGAGAAGCTGCTGTTCAAGTTTTGTAAAATTCCATGAAGATTTGACAAAGTTATTGACACATAAAAAACTTAAACCTCAGACTGTATCTAAATGTTAAATACCAAAAAATAAATAAGGTCCATTATCATAAAAAAAAACTGAAAAAAGGGGGGATTTCATACAGTTTGTCGCAAATACTATCAGTTAATCATGAAAATGTTTTGTAAAATTATGTGAATGTATGACAACATTATTGATGTCTAAAAATATTTTAACCAGACTGAACCTAAATGTTTCCATTGCAGACAAATACTTCATTTAGGATTGTAAAAGATGACCTCACCACATAAATTAGCCTACTGAAGTTAATACATCACTGCTAGTAGTTCATAAATAAAGAGTTGTGTGGAAAACATTTTTTCAATCATTTTTTTATGCAAATTTGACATTGTTGTATCATTTATGTTATACTTTTAGCAAATAAATGCTAAATTTTGACAGATAAAATCTTATTATGTTAACTGTGATAATATCTTTATATTATTGCTGAAAGTAGTTCCAGGAAAACTTCATGGAAAAATGGAAAAATAAGTTCCCAGAGTTTTAAGTTAAATAGCAATTTATCATCGACCCAGCCATTCAAATTTGAATGAGAAATTGCTTTTTGAAAAATTTATTTGAACCTAAACCACAACTCATCCATAGTTTATTTCAATATAATCACTTTCAAACACAACTCAATTTGCATTTCTTTTAACCCCATAATGAAATAATATGGGTAAAATTTGAAAATAATTCAAGTTTTTTAAGGTTAGTTTCTACTGTTGGGTTATTCCCAGTTTACAGTATTACTAAATAATTGCTGGTGTTCCTATATTTAGTTATTATAGTTAATTACCCCTGATACAATAAGTTCTCCGCTAGCACTAGTAACATCAGCTTTGACTTTACTGGTGATATTTAACTGATGGCAGTACAGGGCTATTCTCTGTAAGTAAGCCTCTAAATCTTTCTTGGAGGCTGAGTCCGGACACTGAAAAACATCTAAAATTATTTTCTTTCAACTACTACTGGTACTGTTAATTTAGAAATTATTGTGTGTATTTATTATTGTGATTTTCAAAGAATGGACAAATATATGAGATTAATTAATTTGCCATTACTGGTAAATCTGCATACAGTTGTATGTATCAGATATCCGAATATTGTGATACTCACCCAGTCTCTTTATTTGCATTTAATAATAAAAACCTCGCAATAATTTCTGAATATAAAATTAAGATTTTAAAATATCATGGATGCTCCAAACAAAAAGTCTATTTCATTTATTTATGAAATGATACGAATAAAAGTTTCCATAAGCACATAAACCCATCCTTATTGCAATGTGAAAGACTCTTAACATAGGTTTTGAATTCTGGCGTGTAAATGTTTTGACATCAGGGTTTTAAAAAAGAAAAAAGAAAAGAAAAATTGAGCAGGCCAGAATTTTGTTTGACTCTATTTTTAACTTCTTTTAGATTTGTATCTATATGCATTCAGGCCAATCAAGACAACCACCAGGAGTCCAAGGGGACAGCATTCAGGCCAATCAAGACAACCACCAGGAGTCCAAGGGGACATCATTCAGGCCAATCAAGACAACCGCCAGGAGTCCAAGGGGACAGAAGTCTCACTTAACCTTGTACTTTGATAAGGTTTCTGTTATCCAACAGTCATACTCTGAAGTGTGAAACATCAGTGATATGTCCAGCCTTATTGCAAAAGATACTAATCAATAAGTTTACTTCTTCATCCTCGCTTGTGTTACCTATTACCCAATTGATTACTTTTCATAGATACAATTTGAATCTCTGATATTCTTGACAGTCATTTATAATAGAAATTGAACTTAAGTAGAAAATATGAATATTTTGAAAACCCTGGTTGACATTTTGTTCCAAAGGAGATTTTCAGTATAAATTATGATAAATCTATTTTGTGAATTATATTTAATTTGAATCTCCAATGCCAGGTAATAAATCTAATCATTAAACTCATAAAAAATGAAATTTACATTTCAAATCTATTTATTCATTAGTTTGTCAAATGTTGCCTCAGCCACTGAGAACATACCTATTAGGCTATTGCCCAAAAACTTAAAGTTGACCAATGAACCATGAAAATGAGGTCAACGTCAGATGAAACCCTGCATACCTTACAATCATTCCATACACCATATATAGATGACCTATTGCTTATAGAATCAGAGATATAGACCTTACCATGAAAACATTGCACTGACCACTGAATCATGACAATGAAGTCAAGGTCAGATGAACCCTTCCAGACTAAATTCCAGCTTCTGAGAACCTACCATATCAAGTATAGTTCTTGATAATTTATCAAGTTTTGTTCCAGCTTCTGAGATTTTCTTTGCAGCATTGATGACATCCATAGTACTCTTTAATGGACCTCTTCCTCTGGAAAAATCATATAAAATCAATTCATGTCCTATCATATCTGTTGAAAAGTTTGAATCAAATTAGAGATGAAATTTTTTAAGTCTTTAGTGGGGTTCTTGTTGCCAAATCAGTTGTCTGTGTAGTTTTTGGGGAATTCAGTGTGTCTGTTCATCTTTTTCTCTTAGCTATGGTGTTTTAATGTTAAGTCTGTATTTCTTTGACTTATTCTTTTTCAATTTAAACATTATTTGAATAGAATTTAAATCCTTCATGGCTTAGCAAAAAATATCACTACATTAAATAACATTTAGTCCTAAAAGCAAACCTTGTAAAATCTGTCATTTCCATCATAATCATACACATCTGTTTGGCCAAAACAATGATATCATTTCCACTGTCATCCCATTTCCTTATTTCCTGGTCCAATTCTCGTTTGGCAGTACGGAATTCCTGGACATGTTGTTGGATAACTTCCTTTTGTTCCTCAGGTAGATGAGCCATAATCCATCTCTCACTCTTTTGCCCTGAGTAATCTTGTTCTGTTGTGTAACTTGCTAAATAAAAAGAGGAGCAAATTTATCATAACTGTTAACATTTTTGGGTACAAATCAATTTTGCACCCTGATTTTCAATTTGACTTGCAATTTTATCAGTTTGTTAAAACTTTCCAATATATAATCTGCAAACTTTGCAAGGAATTTTGTTTCAAACTAGATAACTTTTCTTATTATATAAAGCTAAGCTTTTCACAGTTTTCTAATTTTCGGAAGAACGTAAACATTGTTTTCTCAATACTTTTCTAATAAGATTTTCTAATTTTATTCAAGCTTCTTAGGTCTCATTCACTTTATTTTTCTCATGTATGTATCAAACTTGTATGTTTACTATGCATTGTATCTTATATAATAAGTCATTGTATGTTTAATATATTTATCTTAAATAATATTTCTCCATGTGTGTTTCATATTCAACTTCACTAACATTCACTCATGTATGCTATATTCATGTTACCTTACTCATGTGTATGTGTGACATATTTCTTTTACCTCACATTTACTCATTTGTAAGTCACATATATTTTAATACACATTTACTAAGTGTGTGTCATATTCAACTTAAAATACATTTACTCATGTGAGTGTGATATTCATGATATTAACTTTAAATATACTTATGTGAGTGTGATAGTTATTTAATTTACTTACATTTACTCATGTGTGTGTCATATTCATCTTCAACATCATACTCAGTATCTGTATCTATTTCTTCTGGACTCTACATATATAAAAAAAGGTCTCATCAGCATCCTATTTTCCAAGAATCAAGTACCTAATTCTTAGGAAAAAATGTTGAACAAGATTTTGCTGTAGTGGTACCAACGTTTGTAACTAGAATCTTGTATCCATTAAAATTTGCCTATAGGATAGGACACCAATAACATATATATATTATCTACTTAGAGGTTCAATCTATTTTAAACTTCCTGTTTTTTTTTTCTAATAGCATACAACATTTACATTACTTTTTAGTATTTCAATTCAGTATTCAAAGTGGCTTGTGATCTGTCTATATAAGAGAACTATCTCAAATTTGATGTTTTTTTATCAATATATTTACTGAAGATTTACAAATTTAAAGCATTAAAAAAATTTCAATTAATCAACTAGCATATATACAAACCCTGTTGATAAGAACTGCCTGTCTGATCTCTCTGACACCATCATATACCAGACGACTAGCATCAATAAATTCATTTTCATCTATCTCCCTTGGTGGATTACAACTCAATGCATCCACTGCTATCTCCACTTTCTCAGCAAAGTTTGGCATAACTGAAAGCAATATTCAATCATAAAAAAAAATTTCACTATGTTGCTCGTGAATGGAAAATTAAAGAATTTTGTATAAACACATCTGAAAGCAATGATTAACTATAATGTTAAACAATTCACATGATTTCCCCTTAACTGTATGCAGCATATTGAACTATGGAAAAATAAATGTTTAATAGTTTTCCCCTAAACAATAAGCACCCAACCCATATCTTTCAAGGTTGAAAAGAGACAAAAAATCTCAAAGGTAAGGCCTAATAATTTTACCTTGATCTCTCAGCATAACAACAGCCTCCATCACTCTGTCTGTGTACAAACCAGGTTCATAATTGTCCATCTCAGCACTTACAACATTACAGACTCGTGCTGAACGACCTCGGATGGCACCAGCAGTACGATCTAGATTGTCAGGGTCCATTTCTTGTAATGCAACCACACATTTATTTACATCTTCCAATATGTGACTTTCTGTAAGAAAATTGTGAATTATTATCAATGAAACTAAACAAATAGGATATTTAAATCTTCCCTTTTATTGGCAGATATTTTCCATATCCAATCATTTGGTGCCATTAAAGAGATGTTTGAAAAAAGCAAATAAAGTTTTGTGTGCAGTATAATGCTACATATTTAAGTATCAATTTCAAGTTTTGAACAGCTACACACTAACTTGCAGTGTTGACTTTTTTATTATGTTTACTGACTAAAGTATCAAAATGGCAGTAAACTAAGATTATTCAATTAATATTTCATGTTTACTTTGGATAAGATAAAATTACCATTGGAAATGGAAAAATATGATTTAGTATTAACTAT
The DNA here is from genome assembly GCA_017311375.1 of Mytilus coruscus. NCBI lineage: Eukaryota > Metazoa > Mollusca > Bivalvia > Mytilida > Mytilidae > Mytilus > Mytilus coruscus. The sequence continues at coordinate 82,190,800 of CM029601.1, forward strand.
TTTGCAAACTGAATAGACTCCATAGGACTTCATGTTATAAATTAATAAAAACAATTTTAAATAATGACTTATAATTGCAATTTCTGCAAAATATTACCAGAGACAGCTAAGAAATCATCAATAGTTGTAATATCATCCACAGCATCTGTGAGCAGACGGACTTCTCTTTCCCAAGCATCTTTGAATACATCCATATTTTCCTGTGCTACTTTGGATCGTGGACGAGCAGCCAGTACTCTAGCAGCATTTATAACCTGAATTACAATTACAAATTTTGTCTCTGTTTAACTTTAGGTACAGATTTTCAGGTCGTTAAAGTTAAAGGTAAATGCAGACTAAAAATTTAAACAAAATTTAACTATTCTGTTATAAATTTCAAATGATTGGATGAAAGATTTACCTTAATATCACTTTAATACAGAAAGGTGAATATAAGGGGACAATTCCCTACTATGTTATGCTTATTCTTTGCAATACAACATTTGTAGGCTTCCATTTTTTGAATAACTAATGGAGTTGGTAAAAAAAAATTGACCACAGGAAGGATTGTCAAAGCAAAATTGGTCTTTCAGATAACATCATAATCAGTGTAAGTTGGTCTTTCAGATAACATCATAATCAGTGTAAGTTGGTCTTTCAGATAACATCATAATCAGTGTAAGTTGGTCTTTCAGATAACATCATAATCAGTGTAAGTTGCAGTGTTGAAAACTGTATTTTTCAAACTTCCAGATGACTTTTGAAATATTGTTTGTGTTGACAGGTTTTTGTTTCAACAGGTCAGTAAGGTATTAAAAATAAAATATATTCCATACCTGTGGACAAAGATTTTCTAATTCTGCTGCAGCAAGTCTGACCATTTTAACACCATCCTCATTACTGGACATTGAACAGGCCAAGTTGGCTACCTGTAAAATATAAATTCAACAAAAGTCTTATATCTGCTGTCAAATATCCATATAATTCGCAAAGATTATAATGTTTTAACAGAAAGCTTAAAGACATTTAACTAATGAATCTTTCATAGTATACTTAAATTATCCTTCAGATGACTGAAACATGTTAAGTGTTGTACCAAACACTGAAACCAAATAATAAAAATTCAGATAACTCTAACAGTTTTTTTAACAGAAATTCAGGCATTATCTATCCTAACTTTACCAGACCCTCCAAAGGAAAACTTTTCACCCTCGACCTAAATGCTGACCTAAATTTAAAATTTTGTTGTGTGCTTTTGTTGATCTTGTACTAAACTATTAAAATTGGTCAAATGATATTTTTATAGCATACAAGAAATGAAGTCAAAATTATTTTATAGAAAACAATTTCCAAAATATCATACAATCCTTTGATGTGACAGTCAAAAATAGGGAAATTACAAATAATTTTTATGCATTTGCAATTTAAACTTAAATAAATGGAGAATGTGTCCATGGGACACAGATGATGCCCCTGCTTGCAAATAATGTTATAAAGGGACATAACTCAAGAACAGTAAAAGTGACACAACCCAAATTCGAACTTGATCTGTGTTTTGTGGTAATAAGCATTGAGTACAAGTTTCATAACATTTGGTTGAGGAAAACTAAGTTAGAGAACAAAAAAACCAATTTGGGACATAGACAGGCATACAGAGGGACAAGAGTAACACTTAATGCCCCCTCCACTGCAGCAAGGGCATAAAAATATTTTTTGAATTACCTCTACAAGTTTATTAGCATGTTCAGCAAACACCTGGGCATATTCCTCTACTCCTTTCTCATCCCCTGCCTTTGCAGCCTCTATTAAGACTAATAACGGTACATTGGTCTCTAAAAATGAGTCAGATACATGGTCCACTACAGCTTTCCTCAACTAAAAAACATTAAGAACAAATTTTTCAAAGAAGAATGACAAAAGTTATTAATTTTTTACCTGAAAAAGTTTCTGTTTGCAGTTTATTTATGGTAACTATACACAATACACACAATTTACCCTATAATATTACATGAAAATGGGACAATAAAGCAAGGGTATGTTTCTGAAGTTTATTACAAAGCTCCTTCGTGTTTTCACCCACTTGTTCTACCTGCATGACTTATCTATTTATTGCTTTGAGGACAAATTGTGATTTAAGGTAATTCTTCTAGCTGACAATAAAATAACATAATTGCTTCCCGACCATCATTTCATTAAATACAAAAAAGTATGAAACGTGAATTTTGATAATCAACTTTAATATGTACTTTCTATTTTATAAAATTTTCAAAATAACTCCAAACCACAGGAACATTTTGGCATACTGGACATACATACAGTGTGTTAAATAACTGTTTGCCTGTTGATCTCAGAAAGGGCAGTAAAACAGCAATAACTGGTCCTTTTCATATAAATACTGTACATCCATCAACCAAGCCCAGTTTATAGTTTTTTTAGATTTATAGAAATATCAGCAATTCAAGAAGAAGTGAAGAAAGAACACTGTAAACAGAATATATATACCAACCTGTCTTCTCAGATCTTTTGTCTTTTTCTGCATGTTCTCAATAGCTCTTTCTAATCCTTCACTTGGTTCTGAGTTACCAGCCTACAAGGATAAGTTACATTTATCATACTTTTTTAAAAAATTTCATATTAACATTAATTGATTATGACTAGAATATTATCACATCCCTTCATTGATTCATTCCTGTCTCAGTATGCATACTTGCCACAAAACACGAAGCAGTAATGAATGAATACAAAACTTTGCTTTAGCAGAAATAAAATCCACTTTTAACTTAATAAAAACGGCAAAAGTTTGACATTTCTAGTTGATGTTCCATCATTTAAAAATCAACTCATGAAATATATCTTTATTCCACTGTTTAGAATGACCCAGTGATTGACTCATGTACATGAATAAAAACTCTACACCAGATTTTTTACTTTCTACGAGATCTACCTGTGTGAAAACTCAGAATATAGTATGTTAAATATTTGTTGAGTTTTTCTTTCTATCTTTGTTAGAAGTTTTGTTATTGTTTAAATCTTTTTAAATCTTTACACTGATTAAATTAATTTTACATTAAGCTCTAAAATTATTTCTTTCTACAGCGACATTTCTAGAGTGAATTAAACATAGTTTCATCATGGCTGTGCGGTTAGTAAAAATGTTACTATACATAACATTCAAAGGATCAAAAAGGAATATGTATAACATTCTATCAATAGGTTCTGACAACTAAAATGTCAATCTCTGGTTTTATGTCGGGGGAAAACAAAAACTTTGCAACAATGGAATAAATCAAAAACTTTCAAAAAAATAAACAAATAAGAAAAAAACAACAAAAGTAAACTGTATAAAAAATATCAAATCACGCTGAATATGTCACTGTTAGTTACACATGCATTTCAAGTGTTAATTCTTACAACATAAACTGGTTTTGTTCCATGTACAAAATATATTTTTCCTCCAATTTGAAATAAATCTAAATAATACAAATATGCAATGTGTAAATTTCTGAACAAGAAACTCATGCTTTTTATTACATGATATGGACGAAATCCTTGAAGGTAGGGATCAATATGTACATCTCTCCAAAATGGTGAACCTGGATGTGGCTTTGTACACTGTCTCATAAAAATAGTCACAAAGACAGTTTTAAACACAAGAAAAATAACTGTACACACACAATAAGATAGCAATTGTAGGAAAAAATGTAATTTACTGGTTCACTAAAGTATCCCTGACATAATGAAAATTATGTTAATCTTACGAATAATTAGAACATCACGAGATTATGACAATACAGAAACATATGTTGATAATATCTTATTCCGTTGTCAGAAGTATTCTGAAAAATTCTAAATTTCTGCAGTAATTTTACAGATTTTCTGGTGACATTTTTTTTTTTTTAGCAAAATAGGTCGGTTACAGTACAAAATGCTTAAATCATTATTTTCTCTATACCATCCCAGGCAAAAAATCAGCATATCTAAAATAGGTCTTGTTTCAATTCAAAAGTTATTTCCATTTTAATTTCTATTGCCACGATTGCAGACAAGTATTCATTATCATCTATCATTTTTCCCCATGTGTATGTACAACCAGATTAAATTAAAAAAGAACATTAAATACTTTATTAACAGAAGTTCATATATTCATATATTTCAGAGAAAAAAAATCACCATTCTTACTATCATTTTTTTTATCCTTCTGTAAAAGTATTTTTAAACTATTCTAATTAAAAATTATTTCTTGATGACCATTTCCTCCCCTCCATCCATGACTCTTCAGTGACAACTTACATTATTCATATATTCTGTCAGTAAATCTTGGAGAGCTTGTCTAACAGCATTACATTCCTGTACGATCCTTTCTCTACGATCATCTCGTGTACAGGAAGAGTCAGCCATTAAAGCAGCACCACTGATTATACTCTCAAGTCTTTCTTCTAATGATGGCCTTGTTCTGACTTCATTGTAGGATAATGGATCCATAATGATCTTTTGCTGAATTAAAAATAACAAAAATAAAGATCTACATGTGTGTATTGATGATAAGATACAAATTGTTTGTTTTATTAACTTTCATATTTATAATTTCAATCTGAATTTCATTGCAGATTAGCATTTGTTATCTTACAGAAAAGAAAAAAACACTTCTCGGTTTTGAGAATTAAAATTTGAATCATCCAGATTTCAATTTACCCTTATTATATTCAGTCTGTTTGTCAAAGTTTTGTTGTAGGCAAAATTTAAATCTAACCTGCACTCATTACAACAAATTAAATAAAATGCTCGCAGGGCGCAGCTTGATACGACCGCAGAGGTCGAACCCTGAACAGTTGGGGCAAGTATGGACACAACATTCAAGCTTGATACAGCTCTGAATTTGGATTGTGATTGACTATTTGACACAGCATAGGTTTCTGACACAGAATGAATGTGGTCTAAGAACTTAAAATTTTAAATTGGACATTCACCTATTATGGTCCAATATCCAAAATCTAAATACATGGTTAGATTCAGCATATCAAAGAACCCTAAGAGTTCAATTTTGATGAAACCAAACAAAGTTTAATTTTGGACCCTTTTGACCTCAATGTGGACAAAGTTGATAACGGGCCCAAAAATCAAAAATCTAAATACATGGTTAGATTCAGCATATCAAAGAACCCCATATATTCAATTTTGTTGAAATCAAACAAAGTTTAATTTTGGACCCTTTTGACCTCAATGTAGACAAAGTTGATAACGGGCCCAAAATCAAAAATCTAAATACATGGTTAGATTCAGCATATCAAAGAACCCCATATATTCAATTTTGTTGAAATCAAACAAAGTTTAATTTTGGACCCGATTTGGACCAACTTGAAAACTGGGCCCATAATCAAAAATTTAAAGACATATTTAGACTCAGCATATCAAAGAACCCTAAGAATTCAATTTTGTTAAAATCAAATTAAGTTTAATTTTGGACCCTTTGGACCTTAATGTAGACCAATTTGAAAACAGGACCAAAATTAAGAATCTAAATACATGGTTAGATTCAGCATATCAAAGAACCCCATATATTCAATTTTGTTGAAATCAAACAAAGTTTAATTTTGGACCCCAATTTGGACCAACTTGAAAACTGGGCCCATAATCAAAAATCTAAATACATGATTAGATTCAGCATATCAAAGAACCCTAAGAATTCAATTTTGTTAAAATCAAACTAAGTTTAATTTTGGACCCTTTGGACCTTAATGTATACCAATTTGAAAACGGACCAAAAATTAAGAATCTAAATACACGGTTAGATTCAGCATATCAAAGAACCCCATATATTCAATTTTGTTGAAATCAAACAAAGTTTAATTTTGGACCCTTTTGACCTCAATGTGGACAAAGTTGATAATGGGGCCCAAAAATCAAAAATCTAAATACATGGTTAGATTCAGCATATCAAAGAACCCAATATATTCAATTTTGTTGAAATCAAACAAAGTTTAATTTTGGACCCCGATTTGGACCAACTTGAAAACTGGGCCCATAATCAAAAATTGAAAGACATGTTTAGATTCAGCATATCAAAGAACCCTAAGAATTCAATTTTGTTAAATCAAATTAAGTTTAATTTTGGACCCTTTGGACCTTAATGTAGACCAATTTGAAAACGGGACCAAAAATTAAGAATCTAAATACACGGTTAGATTCAGCATATCAAAGAACCCCATATATTCAATTTTGTTGAAATCAAACAAAGTTTAATTTTGGACCCTTTTGACCTCAATGTGGACAAAGTTGATAATGGGGCCCAAAATCAAAATCTAAATACATGGTTAGATTCAGCATATCAAAGAACCCAATATATTCAATTTTGTTGAAATCAAACAAAGTTTAATTTTGGACCCCAATTTGGACCAACTTGAAAACTGGGCCCATAATCAAAAATTGAAAGACATGTTTAGATTCAGCATATCAAAGAACCCTAAGAATTCAATTTTGTTAAAATCAAATTAAGTTTAATTTTGGACCCTTTGGACCTTAATGTAGACCAATTTGAAAACAGGACCAAAATTAAGAATCTAAATACATGGTTAGATTCAGCATATCAAAGAACCCCATATATTCAATTTTTGTTGAAATCAAACAAAGTTTAATTTTGGACCCCGATTTGGACCAACTTGAAAACTGGGCCCATAATCAAAAATCTAAATACATGATTAGATTCAGCATATCAAAGAACCCTAAGAATTCAATTTTTGTTAAAATCAAACTAAGTTTAATTTTGGACCCTTTGGACCTTAATGTAGACCAATTTGAAAACAGGACCAAAAATTAAGAATCTAAATACATGGTTAGATTCGGCATATCAAAGAACCCCAATAATTCAATTTTTGATGAAATCAAACAAAGTTTAATTTTGGACCCTTTGGACCTCAATGTGGACCAATTTAAAACGGGGCCCAAAATCCAAAAACTTAATACACGGTTAGATTCAGCATATTAAAGAACCCCAAGAATTCAAGAATAAAACCCCATTGAAATTGGTCAAGAAATAAGCAATTTATACAAAGAATCTTCTTTGCACAATACTGTGCAATTAAATATTTCTTGCAATTGCGCATTACTGTGCAATTGAATATTTCTTGCTATTGTGCAATACTGTACAATTGACAATTTCTTCCTATTGTGCAATATTGTGCTATTGGATATTTCTTGCTATTGTGCAATACTGTGCAATTGAAGATTTCTTGCTATTGCGCAATACTGTGCAATTGAAAATTTCTTGCTATTGCACAATACTTATTATATAATAATTTACATATCCTGTTTGGTGTGTATCTCTGCCATATCATTATTATTTGCTTTTAAATATAAATCAGAAATAACCAACTTAAAATGGAAAATTTAAAAAAAAAAAAAGGAAAAAGGAAGAAAAGGGGAAAAAATCTCCCCAATTTTTGAACCCCTTATGATTCATCACCCCAAACTCAATCCCAGCCTTCAATGAGGTATGGTACCTTGCAGTACAATTTCAGAGATCCATACACTTAAACACAAGTTATTGTCTGAAACTAGAAAATGCTTATTTTTACCCTTTTGGCCCCTAATTCCTAAACGTTTAGGCAATTACCCCAAACTCAATTCCAGCTTTCCTTTGTGATATGGAACCTTGTAGTACAATTTCAGAAAGATCCATACACTTACACACAAGTTATTGTCCTGAAACTAGAAAAATGCTTATTTTTGCCCTTTTTGGCCCCTAATTCCTAAAATTTTGAGGCAATTACCCCAAAATCAATCCCAGCATTCCCTTTGTGATATGGAACCTTGTGGTACAATGTCAGAGAGATCCATACACTTACACACAAGTTATTGTCTGGAAGTTACAAAATGCTTATTTTGGCCCTTTTGGCCCCTAATTCCTTAACTGTTGGTACCATAACCCCCAAAATCAATCCCAACCTTCCTTTTGTGGTATTGAACCTTATGGTAAAATTTCCTAGAGATCCATTTACTTAAACTAAAGTTAGAGTGCGAAAACCAATGTGTCTTCGGACGACGACGACGACGCCGGACGACGACGACGACGACGACGACGACGACGACGACGACGACGACGACGACGACGCCAACGTCATACCAATATACGACCACAAAAATTTTTGCGGTCGCAAAAATCTGAAAACATTTAAATAAATAAAGTGAGAGACACCCTGTATCACAGACCTTATTTGTGAAGCATAAAATTTGTTTTCTTAGATTTTACTGTACTGTTTCTTTCCTAAACTTAAACTGGTGAAGCATTTTCAACTAATTTCTCTCGAGCATAATCTTACCATTAATTCATCAAGAGCTGATGCCAACTCTCCAGCTCCTTCATAAGGATGAGCATCCGATTGTCCAGATGCTTGGGCCACACCAGAGATAGTGCTGATGGCATTTCTCACTTGTTGGTAAGCATAGTCACGATTAGCTCTTGCTGAGGCTAATTCTGGATGTCTTACATAAGCCTAGAAGAAAGATCAAGAAATGAGGTTATAATATATTCTGAAGGAGAATTAAAAGATCATTTGTCTACCATATCAATTCATTGAGTTTTACAATGATTTTCATAAGATTAAATCGATTACTAAAACTCTTTATAAAATTCAAACAAAGATCAGTCAACCAAACATATGCTGATTGCAGGGCCATTGTCTTACAGCTTTAACATTATCATAAAAACTGGATCAGACAAACAAACATATGCTGATTACATGGCCATTGTTTTACAACTTTAACACATATCATGAAAACTAGATTTAACATGACATTGTGCCAAATAATAAAATTTAATGAAGCAGAAATTAATGAGTTTTGCATTGTAAATGTGTCATGCCCATTTCATGGTTAATTATTCTCCTGCAACTTTTATCTTCTAGACTGACTGGTGCTGAAACACTGACGAAGTATCACTGGATCTACTGTAATTGTACATGTGTACATACAAATTATACTGTAACTATGCTAATTGCAGTCTAATTGCATTGACCTTATAATCATTTGTGTTATACAGTCAGTGACCAAATATCCCCTTGTTTGTGATGTTGATACTATGTTTCCATAGGATCTGATAGGTTGTGTCACCTTTGCGACTCAGTTGGCATTGGTGACGAATACCATTATATTATGTCATGTAATTTTTTCAAAGATGAAACAAACAAACATTTACCACAATATTGCAACAATAATGTAAATGTTATTAAATTCATAGAATTATATTCAACCCGAAATTGTGTTGAACTTGAGAAACTCTGTAGATTTATTAAATCTATTTCTGTGAAAGTCTATCCTCCTGGATGAAAACAACTATATATTTATTTATCTTTTGTCCAAATATATTTTATAATTATCATATTATTTAGTCATTTGTTTTCACACATGCTATATTCAATATTTGTTATTATTGTAATATTATCTTCTCTGTAACTATGTATATGGTTTATGAGAATAAAGATCATTCATTCATAGAGGCCGAGTTCACTTGAAACTCTAGAGTTAACTTTACTAACTCGGGTTTCAACATTCCGAGTTTACTTGAACCTCTCAAGTTAACCCCTCTTACCTGGTTCCAACCCTGACTGAGCCAGGGTTAAACTCGAGAAACCCTCGAATGACGTCAGACCAATCAGATTTTTTCATTTTTTTATGCTTAGTCAGGACCTTACCCTAGTGTTACTTAGAGTTGTTCCGAATAGCAACTTGAGTGCGTTCATGTGATACTCTTGAAACTCTGAAGTGGACTCAAGAGTTTCAAGTGAACTGGGCCAGTTTCTGAGAGTATTGCCAAGCCCAGGTTATTGTTGTCTGGATAATACTTTGTCAACCCCTGTACATGTAAATTTCATACTTTAAGACAATGTATAGTTATTCTATATGTACTATTGTATGGTTGTATCAACAAAAATATAATTCAATTCCTTCATAATCTCAGTGCATTTTTGATTTTGACAGGTGTACATTCAATTTCCCTTGATAATATTTTGTGATATTAAGCTATGACATTAATTATTGTTGTATATGTACCTTAGATGCAGTTAATAACATCATGCTATTTTTCTTTAGTAATGCTCGAGCTGCAGCCATATCTTCTTTTCTTCTTGGATCCTTAAGATCCTATAGGAAAAAGAAGAAACATATTAATTACTAGTGCATACTTCTAAACTTATTTATCTATTAAGGGGAAGAGATGAAAAGTGTACAATGAATAAGAATTTATGCCTGGATTTCTAAAACAATTAATTTGACTATGTTAAGCTGACTATGCGGTATGTGTTTTCTAATTGTTGAAGGCGGTACGGTTGGCTACAATTGCCAACACCCACTTTATTTGAACTCTTGTGGATAGTTGTCTCATTGGAAGTCATACCACATCTCATTATTTATATAATCCAATTTTTATCCCATTTCAATCACTTTTCATTGTAGGTACTTAAAGTAAGCAGAAAATATCCTTTAGGCATGAAGTTCATCATAACAAATTCTGCTTGAATACAACATGTTCCTTAAAGTATAAAAAGACAATCGACTACAGTCAGCGATATTTTTGTCAATGCAGTAAATTGAAGATTAATATAAAAATGTATTATTGTCCTGGATTTCTATTCAAAAGGTAACACATTTTAATGATATCTAATGCAATGTCTTACAAGTTTTCCAACCAGAAAATAATTTCTGATTTTAGTGCAAAGAAACATATTTTAAATAATAATAAAAATATGCAATTATTTTATGATATGTCTCTCTGCTGCTTTACTTCTATCAATGATCTAACTCAACTTACATTTTGTCTGTGTGCTGCTTTATTTGTCAGATCCATAATACTGTCTCCCAAGTCTTTAAAAGTTGCCATCAGGTCTTGCTGACTTGTTGCATTCAATACTCTGTCAAGGTCACCTTCAACCTGATGAAAACAATCTTTACTGTTAAAACTTAATCATGCAATAATATGTCTCTAATATTTCTACAATTTTTAATTATATGATCTTAAAAAAAAAACCTTAATTAAGAGTATGACCATTTGACAAAACTCTTAACCTTTTGCATCAATTCTTAATGTACAGATTTTTAACCAAAGGGACTGGTAGGGGTACTTTTCCTTACACTTTCTTCCTTTTCAAAGAACTTAATTTTTTTCAGACAAAAATCATAAAATCATAGGTACTCTCCATTTTTAATTTTGTGTTATTCATTAGTAAAAAAATACCTTATACAGTAATACAATTACTGAACTTTTTAAAAAATTTTCCTCTTACAAACTCATCTTTTAGTAAATAAACAGTGGCATCAGATTTGAATGAGAAAACTTTAACTTTAATTCTAACTCTCGGATCTGCAACATACAATAAGTTGTATCAAATAGAATGTTTACCAGATTTAAAGTCTTCAATAGTAAATGTACATCAACCATATCCGCCAAAATCATCAGTCGTGTGACAGCAGATAGTAATGCACGTGCAGCACGAACCATAGCACCTCTTTTAGCTAGAGAACATGGATCTGCAGCAAACTCTTGTGATGCCTCTGTCATTGTGTCACCTGAAAAATAAACAATCTTCAGTTGTGTCTACTAAATTTCTGTTGGACGCTCAAACACACGTGACATGGATGTCAGGGGCACTCATATAGCCCTTTCATTTTATTGAGGTTAGTTAAAACTGTCAGAGGAGGGAGCGGTGCCAGCAAACTAGTTTAACCCCATCACATTCTGTATGTGCCTGTCCTAGGTCAGGAGCGTGTAGTTCAAATGTTGTCATTGGTTCATGTCTGTCATATTTGTTTTTCGCATATTGTTTTGCTATAAATTAGGCTGTTAGTTTTCTCAATTGAATTGTCTCATATTTTTCATGTTGGGGCCTTTTATAGCGACCAAATGGTATGGGTTTTTCTCATTGTCGAAGGCCATACAGTTGCCTATAATTGCTTACAACTAGTTCACTTGAACTTTGGTGGATAGTTCTCATTGGCAAGCATACCACATCTCCTTATTTTTAAATGTCAATTATTACTTCCAGTATATTCAATGTCTTCTGTTTTAAGTAGGAATTGACTATGCTTTACAAATGCTAAACCCTGTGGACTGTCAGGTTGAAATAAGGAAAATGGAATGTATGATTAAAGGTATTTTGTCTTCTTGTTCTATAAATTCACGACAAGAAAAATGTACCTGTTTTCTTTACTTCATCTACAGCATCCAGCATATCATTTCTGATGTCTGGATTTTCATTGGCAATTGTTTCTCCAGCAATGATAAAGTTTTCTGTTGCCTTTTGTACTGCAGCACTCAGGACATGAGCTTTCTTTGACCGTCCTTTCTTTTTATTAGAGGGGGATTTCTGATTGACGAGTGTTGTAACCTGAAATTAATGAGATATTTACAAAGAAAATAGATTCTAACCTATCACTTCAATGTCTACACATCTGAAAACATCAAAAGTTATTTATAAGTAAGAACATTTAAACATCTACTTGGTTTATTGTTGGTAGCTATATAGAATCCCTCTGAGTGGATACTGAATCCTATGGTTTGCAGAGTTGTAAAATTAACAATTATGAATTAAATGCTGTTGCGTTTAGTTGACAACCTTAAATCAAGTAAACCTTTCATCAGCAAGCTTTGCCATTTTTTGTTGTAAAATCAAAATGCTTCGCTGAGTGCAGCCTGATACGACCGCAGATGTCGAACCCTTACAATTGGGGCAAATTTGGACACAATATTCAAGCTTGATACTGTCTGAATTTGGATTGTGATCAAATTTTGACATAATAGAGGTTTCTGACACAAAATAAATGTGGTCAAAGATCTTATAAATCCATTGTGCAATTGAAGATTTTCATTCACTTACACTAAAGTTATTGTCCAGAAACCAATGTGTCTTCGGACGAAGACGCAGACTATGACGATGCAGACGACGACGACATAATACCATTATACAATCCCAAAAAATATTTGAGGTCGTATAAAAACTCATATAGATTGATGATACTGAAAATATCAGCAAATATAAATGAGATGTGGTATGTGTGCCAATGAGACAACTCTCCATCCAAGTCACTATGTATAATGAATTGCTTCACTGAGCGCAGCTGGATACGACCGCAGAGGACCAACCCTGAACATTTGGGGCAAAAATGAACACAATATTCGCGCTTGATACAGGTCTGAATTTGGATTGTTATTAAATATTTGACACATAATAGGTTTCTGACACAGAATAACTGTAGTCAAAGAACTTAAAATTGGTTATATGATTTGAATTTGTATTCAATTTTTTGATTTTGTGCAATACACGATGCTGTTGCGAATTGACCCCCCCACTGCCCTTTTTGCAAAAAAAAAACAAATTGAAGAAATTTTCTTTTTTCTTTCTGATTTCTGAAATCTGAAATTAGAAAAAATTGTCCCCTCCTGCAATTTCTTACTTACCCCCCTCCCCTTTCCTTTTTCCAAAAAATTCTTTCCCTCAAGATATGGTCATAATCTCAATTCAAATTTCTAATGGAGTTTGTAACCATAATTTCCCATTTAAATACATCATAAAAGTCTTAAAATAGAAAATGACATACATAGTCAAGGCTAAAATTAATATTAATTAATTGTTATTTCTAAAAATAAATTGACAGCAAATCACCTCAAGACAATACACCATTTCTTTTAAATAATTTACAAGCAGTGTAAGGGAGGTAATCCAATATACACAACATTGTGCTTTAAATGAGTTTGGATTACCTCCCTTACACTGCTTTAAAATTGTCTTAATTGTCTATTAACCAGGAAACCCTTGTTTTCCCCCCTTTTTTGTCCCTAATTCCTAAATGGTTTGAGCCATAACCCCCAAAGTCAATCCTAACATTCCCTTTGTGGTATGAAAACTTGTGGTATAATTTCAGAGAGATTCATACACTTAAACACAAGTCATTGTCTGGAAACTACAAAAATGCTTATTTGGGCCCTTTTGTGGCCCCTAATTCCTAAACTGTTGGGACCACAACCCCCAAAATCAATCCCAACCTTCCTTATGTAGTTATTAACCTTGTGTTTAAATTTCATGGATTTCTATTTACTTAAACTAAAGTTATTGTCCTGAAACCAACTGCCTTCGGACAACAACGACAATGTGATACCAATATACGACAATTTTTGCGGTTGTATAAAAAGTTAACAATATGTCATACTAAAGCCTTCAACAGGGAGCCTTGGCTCACACCGAACACCAAGCTATAAAGGGCCCCAAAATGACTAGCCTAAAACAATTCAAACAGGAAAACCAACGGTCTAATCTATATAAAAAATGAGAACATGTTTACCACTAAATAAAGAAGTTTATTTAAGTGTTGTGGTCAGCTAGAGTATAAAAAGCCACATTTAATGTATGAACAACAAGGTTGGCAAAAATCCTGTCAATACTAGTATATGACTAGGCTTGGCAGTAAAAACTGGTCAATTGAAATCTTTATAAGACATTTCTATAAAACCAGTCTCTATCTGGTCATGATCACAGAACAGAAAGTTACTTAATTGATGGGACCAAAGGTCACAATAAATCAGTTAGCAAGTGTTTGAATATATTTATCATATATATATGATTTATACATGTTGAAATAATTGATATAGCAATATCTCGAGTATGCAATATCATTACCCCTAAAACTAAATTAGTAATTATCATAAAAAGTTTCAATATTAATCCCAACTACCAATGTTTTACTAGAATTTATAAAGTTAAGTCTATAAAAAGAACAATGATAATTTAAATCGTCCAGTATTTGCCAGTATTGACTTACTTGGGAAGGCAGTATCAACAGCATAACCTTGAACAATGTACATGTAATGAACCATTGTATGTTGTGTGAGGTATCAAAACAAGTTCACTGACTGAAGGTTAACACATAATATTTATTGGATAAAAAAAACTTAAAATTACAGACATTTCATGAGTAAATATTCTAAGCCTACACTTTTATTATTCCAGAATCTACAATAGTCTTATATGTTCCTTAAAGACAAATTTACCTGTGTAACTAATGGTTCTAGCGTTTTTTCTACAGACTTTGTTTTGATTTCCAAGTTCTTTGGATCCCAACGGACTTGAAGTGTCCCCATTTGTGGGGCATTCAATGCCATTGTGTCTTACTTCTGAAAAAGATTAAAACATGTAAACATTAGTCAAATGCAACAAACAACTAAAGACTCTGGGGAGCCTGTATCAATCATCTGACTTCTATATTTAATCAGAATCTTAAAATGTCTCACTAAATTTTTTGTAAAACGATTGACGATATGAAAATTATTAGGACTGATTGGAGGTCCTATAATAATCAGCACTGAATACATTGTATAACATGAATGCACATGACAAGAACATATTCATGTCTTCATGTTATATGAATGTTTCTATATTGTACTCAACCTACAGACCAAGATTAATGAGAAAAGAGCACAATGTTCATGTTTTAGAACTAATAGATGAAAAAGGTCAACATATTTCAGAGCAATAAAAAATTCAGATGGAACAACAAAATTTATATAAAAATTTGTACTCAAGCAAAAAATTAGATTGCAATGATACAGCATTCTTCAATCATAACATTAAGCTTAAAGAAGAACAAAGTGACTTTTGTGAAGGAAATTTAACTTTTAAAGAATGTGTGCATGCTGATTCGTTAAAATTTATGACAAATGATAAAAGTCCAGGTTCTGATGGGTACACTAGATTTTTATAAATTTTTTCGGAAAATATTGGCCCTTTTGTCTTTCAGTCTCTTCACTTCGGATATGAAGGTGGAAAATTTTCTGATTTTCAGTATCAAAGTGTAATAACTTGCATTCCTAAAGAGGGAAAAGACAAACAGTTTATAAGTAACTGGCGTCCTATTAGCCTTTTGAATACTGATATGAAAATAGTTTCTGATGTTATAGCTAATAGACTTAAACCAGTTTTACCATTTATCATACGTGATACACAAAAAGGTTTCATCAAAGATAGATTTGTGGGTGAGAACGCATGCCTTTTATACGATTTGATGCACTATCTAGAGGAAAATAATAAGACAGGTCTTTTATTACTTGTTGATTTTGAAAAGGCGTTTGATTCCTTAGAATGGTTATTTTTTAAAAATTCTTTAAAAAGCTTTAATTTTGGACCTGCGATATGTAGATGGTTTGAAACTTTATACTCAGGGCATCAATGCAAGTTGTGTTATCAATAATTGACACACAGCTAAGTTTTTTCATTCAGAAAGAGTTTGCAGACAAAGAGATCCTCTTTCTCCTTATTTATTTATAATTGGTGTTGAATTAATATCTTTGAAATTAAAAGGTAATCCTGATATAAGGGAAATTTCTGTCAACAATAATGAATCACTTTTAAGCCAGTATGCAGATAGCATGTTCCTTATGTTAGATGGAAGGGAAATATCGTTGAGGGATACATGTACACTTTCATGTTTTGAATCTTTTTATAAAATTTCAGGTTCGAAAATAAATGTTCAAAGACAAAAGCGCTATGGGTTGGAAGTAAAAAATATTCAGATCTTATTCTATGTCCTCACTTAAAACTTCATTGGTCAGATTCAAATTTTAAACTTTTGGGGATTGGTTTTTCTTTATATTTGAGCTGTATCACAGAAATTAACTTTGTTAAGAAGATTAAAGAGGTCTCTGCAATTCTGAAGAGCTGGCAACATCGTAAACATTATTGGGGAAAATTACAGTAATTAAATCACTTGCTCTTGCAAAATGGGTACTTAATGACTGCATTGCCAAACCTATCACACTCCAGGTTAACAGAGCGCTCTTCATTATTTTAAGATTTCATATATGGAATGGAATACCAGACTGAATTTAGCTTACATGTTTTGTAACACACTTATTGGTGATATTTCACAAGGTGGACTTAATATGGTACATCTTCATTCCTCTAATATCTATTTGAGAATTAGTTGGATAAAAAGACTGCTGTCAAACCCTAGTGGTGGCTGGCAACAGTTGTTACTGGCAGTCCTTATGGGGTGAAAGGGTTTTATATCTTCAGAAAGAAAAGCTGATTGAGATTTCTAAAGGATGTAAAAATTCTTTCTAGAAGGATTTTTACTATGCTTTAATTTTCTATTGCAAAGCCTAATACTGAGATTTCTGTCAGTGACATTTTATCCTTAGATAATTTCAACTTTTCTTCTTTGGGTGATTTCTTGTATTACATTCAATGGAAAAAGGGAGGTGCGCACTGCAGTCAGTAAGTGGCCTTATTAATCATGAAAATATGATTTTTTTCAGATTTGAGCAATTTCAAGAAAAAGTACAAACCAACAATTTATCAAATATTATGGTCTGATTTCAAAAGTCCCTAACACTATGAAAATATGCCTTAAAGATAACTGTCTAAATCATGATTTGGATAAGTCTAACCCTGGTGTTACTTTCTCGAAGAAAATCACGTGTAATGTGAAAGCCAAATTTGTATATAAAATCTTAGCAGATGTAGTGATTCAACTACTAACAATTAATTTTTTTAATGGGAAGAACTGTTGGTTATATATATATAAAACCGTTGACAAGTTTTTTCAGCATAAAAAGTAGACAGATAGAGTTTTATCTGGGCTAATCATGTTGTACATTATGTACTTGTATATATATAACCTGTGATTCAATGAATAAAGACAATGTTTGATTAATATCTTTATTAAAACAATGCCATTTCATATATTCATATCATGCGTTAAATGCCCTTTTTCAGGATTGGCACCCTGCCCTTTTGAAATCCAAGCTGGCCAATGGTTTTCTTTTTAACGACACGTAAAAGTCCAAGTTGTGACTGAGTGCGGAAATACGAAGATAGATATATATAAATCCTGTCAGTTAGTCAACGACAACAAATTGCTTACAAATGAACTACAAGTACCTGATGCAATAAAGCACTGACAAGACCAAGCTCAAAGCTTGAAATACAGTAAAAATTTGTGTTACTGTCAAGCGTTCAAACTGAGACTACTATAACACAGAGATTGGTCACTATCGATTTATTGGATTATCTGAGTCTCCGGTATAGTTAGCTACGTTATTTTAACGTAGTTTCGTATTTAACCGTAGTTTCGTATTCGACCGTAGCAGACGACATAAATCATCACCTAATCACTGAGACTGCTATAAAAGTATCGGATATTATTATTTTTCTTTTAAAATAAATTAAAAACAAAATTGAATTAATCAAAAAAGGAAAATAGTTTTTATCTTTTAAATGTAGTTATCTCTATTAATATTTAAATTTTGTTTTAATCATTAATAATTTGTTAATAGTTTCATGTTGTTATTATCGGCCACTCTTGAAAATGTGAATGTGATTAATCTCATCAATCTTACAGATACATTGTTTTGCTACACGTCCGTTAATTGTATCTAATATATAAATATTTTACCTGTAAAGACAGGTAGTCTCAAAAGCATGGGAGATGAATTTTGTTTCACAGCTGGGTGCCCAAGATACACGAGGCTCCGTTTATTGCAGTAAACTTTAAAGTTTTATTCTATACTTGTAAAGGTATGTTTCACTGCTGAGTGCCCAATATGCATGTTTATTGTAGTAAACCTTGTCAAATATCCTCGGTGCATTTGTGGTAGGATTCAGGAGGGTGTGGATGGGGTTTTATAGAATAGAGAATAAGGGGGGAAAAAGTATAGAATGGAGAAAATGGACCGACAAATAAAGAATAGAGAAGAGAAAATACAGGTCACATTAAAACTAAAGTGCCAAAAATAAAAATAAGGAGATGTGGTATAAATTCAAATGAGAAGACTCTCCCAGAGACCAAATAATACAGAAGTTAACTAAAGAACATCGTACGGCCTTTAACAATGACCAAAACCTATACCACATAGTGAGCTATATTAACATGGTCAAGATAGTACATTGTTGTGTCCAAATCTTGTGTTAAACGACAACATTTACCACGAAATGTTTAAACAGGAGTTATTGTCTAGAACCAAAGCAACAATTTTGAATTAAAAATCCTTTTTCAATTTGATCAATGAAAAGACTGGTGGTTAAGAATTGTCAAGTTTTCAATTTCTAAGCTACATGAGAGCGTCAGTCAGTGGCAAATATTTCTCGAAATGGGGTTCATTGCGTTTTTACAGAATCTTTATGACGTACACTATTCTCTGTATCCTAGTGATTGAAGCTATACTAAGTATCTCAAAACTCAATTTAATTTGTAATATTAGTTGCCAATTTTCAAATATAGCAACGCCTCAACTGAAGTTATTTTTTTGGTGAAGTGTATTTCTGGGTGTACTAAATGTTGTTATATATAATTAAATATATAGTGTGGCTCCAGGTTTAATGACGAATCGTAAGATATTCTAAATGAAGAAAGCTTCCAAATTGCATGACTAAATAATCAAAATATCTAACAAATTATCTCTATGTTCACATAAATAGAACAGCATTAGTGTAAATTACGATAACATTTTTTTCAACACCAGAAATATTGACCCTCTTTCGTAAACCCAAACAAGGAATTTTGTGTTTCAATATAGAACCAGAAATTTTTTTTAAATTTGATTGATTGTTGGTTGCTTAACGTCCAGTGGTTTGAAAATTTGAATATTGTCTATTGTTAAAAGTGTCGTATGTTTTAGTTATAACACTAGGCTCTTCGTATATTTTTTGTAACCCAAATAATCGAGCCACTTAGATGAAGAGTTGAGAACTGCTTTAACCACAGCTAATATAAATCTGCTTGTTGCCAGCATGATGCTTTATAGGTTCCCTATAACATTTTTCGTTTGGGTATCTGCTGACAGTTTTCCATGTGAAAATTCTGAGAAGCCAAAAAATTGCGGAATGTGTAAATAAATACGTAGCAATGTCAGATCTAAACAAGAATGTTAAATATGATAGCACATGATGATGTCACCCTTTCTGTAAATTCAACTTCGATTTACAACTGCTTGTCAATGGCGAATATTTCATGTACATGTACGGTCAGTCTGATTAGACCGAAATGAACACTTTACAACTTCTGTTTAAAGTTTGTTCTTATGTTGTGTCGTTACACCAATGTCCCATGCTAGTGTTTTTTTTATGTGCCTGTCTCAAGTCAGGAGCCTGTATTTCAGTGGTTGCCGTTGGTTGATGTCAGTCATATTTGATTTTTTTGTAAATTGCTTTGTTAATGTAGACTCTTCGTTTTCTCTACTGAATTGTTTTATATTTTTCATGTCGGGAATTTTGAAGCACAGTATAAGTTTTCTCATTGTTGAAGGTAATTACATGTACGGTGGATTCCAATAGCTTACATCCACATCATTGAACTTAATTTAACTTAAGTAGTTGTCTGATTGGCGATCATTATTAAAATCAAAATCTCCTTATTTTTATTAGTATTGCTACAAGTGGCTATTCCTTTATTATATCAAATTTCATGCTTCTGTTCCCTTTTATTATAATGGTACCGCCATTCTTCCAATGCGTGATTTCTTTCTGGGAGGCATTCTTAATCCTACAATAAAGAATATATTATGAATAAAAAAAAAAACTTTTCAAGTTTATAGCATAGGCAAATCAGTATTTGTTAAGACAGTAATCTGAGATAAGGCTCAGCAGTAATTGAACAATCATGTCAGTATTTATCAAAATATTTAAACTGATAAAGAAAGCAGACCAAGGTGCATGTACTTAGAATATCATGTTTGGGTCTAGTATTTAAAAAATATATATATGTCTATAACTCTTTATGTAGACATGGCTACAAACTTTCATTGCATACATTTATTATTCTCACATGTATAGACTGAATATATATATTATCAACGGAACAAAATATAAGTCTCAATTTCTTAAATTAACAATACAAATTGACCTATCACTCAGTATCAGACCTCATGTTGTGTGTATGCACCTTGTCACGTGTGATTCTCAGTTCTGCATCGAATTGTAACACTGATACAGAAAAATGATATTTCATATAATTACAAATTTTACATCATTACACAGGTTTATTATTAAGGCTTGCAAATGAAATATCCGGAAAACAGATGGTTCATCTGAATATAAGTTATGGGTGAGTTGCTCATTGACCCGATCCCACGGACTGGTAATAACTCGAGGTTACCTTCCGGTTTGGACAGTAAATTCAAGTCCATAACTGCACTTATTTTATTTAAAGTGCTTATAAACAAACATTTATGATTATTTCAAATCTTTAATTCACACTTACCGAAACATAAAACTCTTTATAGATCCACATTTGCTAATTATTAAATCCTCTTCCACTGTCAAAGATGGCGGATCGTGTCCTTCTTGTCAAATACTTCGGGTCACGTGCCGAGTCACGTGATCGACGACTTAGAATTAATTACTATTTGACTGGTCAGTACGGGAAGTGACCAATCTCTGTGTTATAGTAGTCTCAGGTTCAAACGAATTTTTAAAACATGACTCTGATCAGGGCAAACTTTCTGAAAATTTACGGTCGCCAGAATTTCAATATTCTAATAGCCTAAATGGCGACCAGTTATGAATTTTTGGTCACCAATCAGCTTTTAAAGTCGCCCAGGCGACCAGTTCAGTACACTATAAAATTGAGGGCTGCCAGGCTACTAGCCCAGCTAAATGAGGGCGGTTACAAATATATATTTATTTGGACTCAAGTCATGTCTGCAATTGACCCTATATTTTGTATTATACGGATACAGAGCAAAATTATGAATGAGCATTTTATAAATCTGTAAATTAATAGCCTAATTTCTTTATAGCAGTCCAGACAAATGATTTGAAACACATTACAGCTGGTCTGATTACATTCTGGGTAGTATACATTGAAATGTTTGGTAAAGATACTATTTTCTATCGATGCAAAACGCAAAATCTAATTTTCGACGTGAATTCTTACCAACCTGTTTCAGAATGTTTGTAATATTTCAACTTTCAGTGAATAATTCGCTTCCGGACTCATTAGTCACAACATCCGCTTTTCCACTTCCGTTTATAAATGCCTCCCGAAGCAAAATAATTATATACTGAAAGAGTTATTTTGATAGTTAGATATTTGATTTAACACGACATAAGACAAATTTAACAACAAATTATTTATTTCTACAACTTTAGATATCCGATAATAAATAACATAGAATGAAAAAATATATTTGATCTACATACAAATTTTACAAAGCGGGTAATTATAATAGAACAGCTAAGAATGTAGTCACGTGTTTTTAGGAATTTGGTGCGCGACATTACGAAAACTTCCCTCTGTAAAGTAAAGTAAAGTAATCTTTATTTAAAGTTGGGTTGCATTTAGAACATGAGCTCTTAAGAGCTTTGTAACCGACTGATATAAAATAATAAAACATACATGTAATAACATCAGATATATATACAACACAAACATACAGACAGCACCGTTGGTTTTCCCGTTTGAATGGTTTTACACTAGTAATTTTTGGGGCCCTTTATAGCTTACTATTCGGTGTGAGCCAAGGCTCCGTGTTGAAGTCCGTACTTTGACCTATAATGGTTTACTTTTATAAATTTTGACTTGGATGGAGAGTTGTCTCATTGGCACTCATACCACATCTTCTTATATCTAAGCACATAAAATTGAGAATGGATATGGGGAATAGTCAAAGAGACAACAACCTGACCAAAGAGCAGACAACAGCCGAAGGCCACCAATGGGTCTTCAATGCAGCGAGAAAATCCCGCACCCGGAGGTGGTCCTCAGCTGGCCCCTAACTAAAATTGTTTGCTAGTTCAGTGAAAATGGACGTCACACTAAACTCCAAAACATATAAATGAACTAAAATTGAAAAACATACCAGACTAACAAAGGCCAGAGGCTCCTGACTTGGGACAGGCGCTAAAATGCGGCGGGGTTAAACATGTTTTGTGAGATCTCAACCCTCCCCCATACCTCTAGCCAATGTAGAATAAAGAAACACATAGCAATACGCACAGTAAAACCCAGTTTAAAAGAAGTCCGAGTCCGATGTCAGAATAGGTAACAAAAGAAACTAAGCAAAATGACAATGATACATAAATGAACAAAGGACTACTAGCAGATACTGACATGCCAGCTCCAGACCTCAATTAAACTGATTGAAAGATTATGTCTTCATCATATGAAAATTAAGTACAATCCCTCCCGTTAGGAGTTTAGTATCATACCATCATACAATATATGAGAAGAACATAACCCGTATCATGCCAACAACTGGTTTTAGAATCCATGTGTTCATTTTCGATGCAAAGACCCTATGAGTGAATCAATATTAATAACAAAATATGCAATCATTAATGACTTGACAACAATATCGTAACTATATCCTTTTCGAATAAGTCTGTTTAAAGGTTTGGTTAGCTTTTGAGGTGAATGCCGACATTTTTGTGCTTTGTAAAGAATATTACCATAAAATATTGGATGTGAAATACCTGAACGTATAAGATGTCTGCATGTTGATTTATATTTACGAATGATGTCCTTGTACCGATGATAAAATTTAGTAAATGTTTTGACTAGTTTGTGATATCGAAAACCCTAGTGTAATAATTTTTCAGTAATACAGAGATTTCTTTCGTTGAAATCAAATACGCTGTTACATACACGAGCGAATCGAACAAGTTGAGATATATAAACACCATAAGATGGCGACAAGGAACGTCACCATCTAAAATGGATAATTAACAATAGGAAATGAAAATCATCTCTTTTATCATAAATTTTGGTATTAAGCTTCCCGTTAAAGATAAAGATATCAAGATCCAGGAAAGGGCAGTGTTCATTGTTAGTATTAGCTTTATTTAAAGTAAGTTCGGCAGGATAAATCTCTTTAGTGTACATACTGAAGTCGTCAATATTGAGAGCCAATATATCATCTAAATACCTAAAAGTGTTATTAAATTTTTGAATCAGATGTTGTTTCGATGGGTCTTTGCTGATTTTAGTCATAAATTGTAACTCAAAACAATACAGAAACAGGTCCGCAATGAGTGGTGCACAGTTAGTCCCCATGGGAATTCCGATAACCTGACGATATACGGAATCTCCATAGCGAACAAAAATGTTATCTAGTAAAAATTCAAGGGCAGTTATAGTATCAAAGCAGGTCCAATTGGCAGTTCTTTTGTTTGTTGTTACTAAAAAATGACCTAAAGAGTTTGAAAATATATATTCGCATTCCGACTTTTTCAATGCCCATTTAATCAGGTATGTGAATTTTTCTTAATAAGATTATGAGGCAACGTGGTATATAGGGTAGAAAAATCAAAACTTTGAACAGATTCGAAATCACCAATATAAGCATGCAATTTATCAAGTACTTCCAACGAATTTTTGACACTCCAAAAGTAATTAATTCCACTATTTTCAAAGGCCTTATTTGAACAATTTATTACCAGGTTTTTGATTGTACCAAGTGTACTAGTAAGTAAAATAGATAGTTTAGTAGTGGAACAATGGCTTGAAGACGAAATAAATCTATATTTGTATGGAGTTTTATGCAGCTTCGGAAGCCAGTACATAGTTGGAACTTTCATTGTATTTGGTTCTGCTTGTAAAGAGGTAGCTAAAAGTTTATGTTTGTTACAGATGTCATTTTCCGAAAATGGAGTCAGTTGGAATGTTGGTGAATTCGTGATTTCCTTTTGTAGAACATCAATGTAAAATTTACGTCAAACAATAATGATATTGTTAGAAGCCTTATCAGTCGGGACAAAAATATATTCCTTGGCGAGTTCTTTTAGCTTATGTTTGATACGGAAAATTGGGCTATTATGGTTTTTGTTAGAAGTAAAATGATCTTTAAAATGTTGAATACGTATATCAACTATGTTCATTACCGAATTAAAAATAGAATCTAATGATTTCTTGTCTGCTTTTTCTCGTTTTATCCATTTAGAGCAGTAAGTACGGAGTGAGTCGTGGATGATGTTATGACACTCATTCCAATTAATGATTGAAGGGGGACGATATTTCGGTCCTTTACTGAGGAATGATTTCAACTCTCGGTCGCGAACGATGTTAAGGTCTCCTGTTATAACATGGGAACTGGGGCCATAAATGTATTCGGATTTACTGCAATTTCATGATGTAGGTGTATTGTCACTGATATTAACATCTTTACACACTTCGCTGTAATTAAACAGATATATCCGGGTAGATTTTTTGTAAACATAACAAATAAGAGGGAGTTCAGTATTATCAAAATAGCCAGGAATTTGTTCTTTAACAGAATGATCATTAAAAATACCGGCAATATTTACAAAATCAAAACCTTTATTGACATATTTAATTTCAATAAAATGTTTTTTGTGATCTTCAGGGCGATCAGTTTTGGGAAACAATTTAGAATAACAATATGCAATTATAATTTGGACGGTTTCATACTTAGGACTGCAATATGGAATTGTGTTGCATTCCTCCAAAATTTGATGTAATTTATTGACAGGTAAAGAACAGAGCTTGGTTAATAGATAGTGTCTACCGTTGTTTTTGAAATAGAGGTAATATTTGTATTGTTATTACGAAATTTTCTTTGATTGCGATTTATTCTACGTCCATGAGAACGGTTTTTACGTACTGTTTTAGAAACTATATCCAAAATGTTAACAGAATCTGTTCTAGATATATTACCAATTCCCATGATATTGTCGTTAAGACCGAGAGGATAGACTGTCTGTAATTTTTTAATCCAATTCAATTCAATTATTTTTCGTGATCGTACAAATTTTGAATGAGATTCCCCAGGCTGCTTATTAACTACTTCTGTATTAATACATAGATAGCACTTGCAAAATAAAAGCTAAGCAAGATATATATTAAAACAAATGTCAAATATCAGCACATTAGAGCACACAGTATCTAGATCCATGTAACACATGCAAAATTAAACACTATAAAGCACAAAGACTGCAAGCAGCTACAGCACAGGTAATGCATAAGGCAAACACACGGAAATAATAAATAAAAATAGAAAAATTGCAAAAATAAAAATAAAAGCAAACAGCAGGCTTCTAGGTTAAGTCATGGAACAGCAAGGAGTTAAATTATTTACGAGAACTGCAGGTACAATTTTCTGAAAAACACTAGGTAGAGATAAAGTTTTTGAACTGGTCAAAAGTTGATAAGCTCCTTGCCTCATTTGGCAAGGAGTTCCAGAGTCTTGCTGCCTCATAACTAAAGCTTTTCTTACCATACCTTGTTGTTTTTGGCCGTGGTATATCCGCTATGCCTTTGTACATAAAATTATATGAATGTTCTTTAATATTTATAAAATTATGTAGGAATTCCGGACTTGATTTATTAATTATTTTGTAAGTCTCTAATGCCATGGTTCTCATTCTTCTGATTTTTAGTGCTGGTAGGTCAGACTGTTCAAGGAGTGTATCGTAAGAATTTTTGTAGTCGTCAAAAACAAGATCAATGGTCCGATTAAAACGATGTTTAATAATTTAATTACTGTGTTATATAAATAAGTTTATTCAAATGATCAATAAATTTATATGGATCGTATCTAAATTTATGGGTACTATAACCAACATCACCGTAAAAATTAAGATGTGATATCCTGTTTTTTTTAATTATATTTAGAATTCGGAATTCTAGCAGTACACTGCATCCGCAAAGGTTGCTCCTGTGAAAATTTGTTTTCGTAAAAAATTTTCCAAGTTTATTGAAAACGTTCATTATTCACTAGGGAGACCAAACGCAGATTGAAACATCCTTAACGACTGCATACTGGCAGTAGTTCTAGGGGTGAAAGATTTTAGTATGATTAAGTCAATAGACCAGAAGATCGTAGGTTCTATTTTTTTACCATATAGGAGAAGCGAAAAATACCAAAGGGTCATCCCAACTCATAAGTCGAAAACAGACTGAAAATGCCATGTCAAAAAAAATAAAAACGATCAAAAGACAAAGAACCGTAAGTATACAAAACAGCATAGAAAGTTAGATCTGTTTTTTCGAAAGTTTTTGATAAGGTTAGTCATATTCTCCTCTTACATAAACTGGAACACTATGGTATCCAAGGAAAAGTCAATAAGTGGATCGCAAGCTTTCTGTCTCATCGGACCAAAGCATTAGTTGTGGATGGAGAAAGCTCATCTATCGATGTAGAGTCCGGAGTACCCCAAGGTTCAGTACTTGGGCCTTCACTATTCCTGTTCTACATTAACGACATGCCCGATGGGATTAAATCTACTGTCCGACTATTTGCAGACGATACAATAGTTTACCTCACAATATTCACATGTTTTACAAAAAGACCTGGACAAACTTGGTATTTGGGAAACAAAACGGAAAATATCCTTCCACCGGGACAAATTCAATGTGCTCACCATCAGCAGAAAAACACCACACAATTGCAACTTCATACAGCTTACATGGTCACATTCTTGAATCAGTCAGCAGTGTAAAATACCTAGGCTGCACATTTACATCAGAACTCAGATGGAATGACCATGTAAATAATATATGTAACAAGGCAAATCGAACAATTGGTTCCCTAAACAAAATTTTAAAAATAGGATCAACTACAGTAAAGGAGAATGCCTACAAAACACTGGTACAACCAATTGTAGAATACACCAGTTCAGTATGGGATCCATACCTTAAGACAGAGACTGACAGACTCGAGATGGTCCAAAGAAGAGGAGCTCGTTATGTATCCAACAAACATCATAACCACTGACTCAAGCGTTAGCACGATGCATGGACATCCCTAGAACAAAAAGAAAAGAAGTTCGACTTACCATGCTCTACAAACTAGAGACAACAAAGTGGTAATGTCAAAGGAAGGTCGTCTCATTCCACCGAAACGACTGTCGAGAAATATGCTCAACAAATGCTTTCAGTTACCATCACCATCCTGTGATTATCGCAACAACTCACTCCTTCCAAGAACCATGCGGGATTGGAACGCTCTTCATCCTGGATTTGTATCAGCACTGTCAGTTGAGACCTTTAAACCCCAGTTTTGGTGGGGTTCGTGTTACTTAGTCTTTAGTTTTCTATGTTGTGTCATCTGTACTATTATTTGTCTGTTTGTCTTTTTATTTTTGGCCATGGCGTTGTCAGTTCGTTTTCGATCTATGAGTTTGACTGTCCCTCTGGTATCTTTCGTCCCTCTTTTAAAGCCTTTAAAGCCTCGATGACAAAGCTGAACTAAATTCAAAAAAATGATGGGGAGGGGTGGTTCAGTATGCGCACCAAATCCATGGCATTATAATCAGTTCGTTGATTGTGGCCATTATCTGGCAGAAGCAGAAGCAGAAGTACCCTTCCGGAACATCTGAGATGACCCCGGTCTTTGTTGGTGATTGTGGGGTGGAGGGACGATAGAATAAGCAGATGCTGCTCCACATGTGGCACCGGTCGTGTTGCTCATGTAAGTAAAACCCGGTGATAAGTCTAATTCAGTAGGTCACATTCGAGGAATGAGACGGGATTGTGGTAACGACAATTGGAACATATCCGTCGTCATCTGTGAAACAGATATTCCATAACGGTCAACAAACTCGTGACGGCTTCCTTAAAATTTCCGAAGAGATGATTTTAAATTCACTAATTGGAACGTTTGGTTTGAAAGTTTCCTTGTAAGCAGCAACCCCCTATCAAAGAAATCATGATAGGAAATACAGGTTCTTGAATATCGTATTAACTGGGAGATATAACTCCATATGCAGGCGCTTCTGGAACATGATGTTGCTATATAGAAATGGAAAGTCTTGTTTTTTGTCAATCTAGAATTCTGTTTAAAAGCGAGGGAATTGTGTGTTGTTGCTGATAAATAAACGATGTCGGAGCGCTATATAATGCAATTTTACGCGTTTAATACACGCTAAAACATGCAGAATATAGATGCAACAAGCTTTATATAGACTATAGTATGATTTACTTCTTGTTTGAGCTAAGGCAGCTAATGAACCGACATCAATACCGTCTAGAACGGCTGTTTTAAAGCCCTTATCACAGGAGAAAAGTAAGAAAAAGAAACCTGTAAAAAATAAAAATCTTTGACAAAATTTTAAAGTGTTCCTTTCTTTCTTTATTTCTTACTTATAGAAATGCCTTATTTATATATAAGATACTCAATTCACTGCAAAGATATAAAAAAAAAAATATGAAAAAAATCTGAAAGTGAGTTTAAAACATTGTTTATTGCTTGGATTAAGCCTGTAAGGCCCTTATCTTTTAGCTCAAAGTTGTTGGGTTTTTTTTATCAGCAAACGAAATGAAATCCATCTTTGAAAACTTTGGTTCAAATAATTTTTAAATGTCCTAAATAAAGGTGTTACGATTATTTTTAGTAGAAATTCATATATACACAACTGTTAGGAAGGTGGTTTCTGGATTTATAATATTTATAATAATAATTATATCTTTTGAGTAACTCATTTAGATTACAGCAAATTTTCAAAAGGCTCTCTTATGACTTGATACAATATTAATAACTTTACGATAAAACATACCCAAACCAATACAAACTGTTAACAATATTAATCTGCCGGTGTACTTAAATAATGACAGACATACGGGTTAACCACCTTGTTTATACATGTAATACCATGGCTTGTAAGCATATTTGAAGCAGATAAATAAAAAAAAAATGATTTCACAGGATGGTGAAGTCCATATTTTTGGAACACTAAAATAAAAACTTGACTTATTTGAATAAAGGACAATACAACTATATTGGATGAACGTTAGTATTGTATGATTATTTGCAGATTATATTATGTATCTTATATATACATAAGATTCAATATAGATGTTTTCAGGCAGTTGCCTTTGGGAAATATTTCGAATTTATTTTCAAAACAACAAAGTGGAATCACGAAATAGTAAAAAAAATCGCGAAAAGACGAAAACGCGAAGCGATAATCGCGTTTTAGAGTGTAAGCCTTCGTTTTTTAATGTTTTTCGTATTTTCGCTGTTTTTGCTTAAGCGCTTTTGCCTGATCAAATTTCAAAGTCAAAAACTCAAAAACATGAAATCCAATGCCTCTTGAAGGAGAATGTCGCGCTCTCTTCCTACTAAATAACACTTGCAAAAACTCTGTGAGGTGTCTGAAGATGGTCTGTTGTCAAACAAAATTTCTGCTCCTATCCACCCCCTCCCCAGATGGCAGTTTAAATTATCCGCAAGTCATCCCACCAACTTTGCATAATTTACCTATCATACATATTTGTCCTGAATATAAAGGAAATATTTGCCACTGGACGTTTAGCACTCGAATTGGGTTGTTCAGCAGTAAATAATTCAGTCAACAGATACTTTTATTAACAGTGATAGCTTATAATAATAACAAATGTATGACAGGGTAAACGAGGCAAAGTATCTGTCCATACAACCGAGACAGGTATAAATGAAAACAATTTTTACTGACCATACAAACACATTGTTTTACAACGACAAATGTGACAGCACACTTTAAACTAATAGCATGTCATTCGAATAGATGTGGATGATAAGTTATGGTGTAACAAGCCTCTAGTAGTCATAGTATAAGTATACTTCATCTTATCACAGTATCAGAACATAGGAGCAACGAGTTGCAGAAAAAGAGAGATTGAATTGATGAAGAGTATTAACAGGTACTGTATACGATTATTATTTATATGCGAAAAGATGATTCATTGGTATGGGGGAAACTAACAAAATCATATTTAATTTATAAACTTTAAGGGTTTTTGCCTGTTAACAGGTTAGTGTTTATTATACTAATTTTGATGCTATAACACATGACTTTCTGCCTGCAGTAGTAAGTACACGTTAGAAAAGATTGAATTTGTGGTACAAAGAAAAGAGAATATGTAAGTTATATTGCTGTACTGTACGGGGAGTATGATAAGTAAGTTTTGTTGAACGGGGAGTGGAGTATGTAAGAATTGTAGTCGTACGTAGAGTAGAGTATGTAAGTTTGGTTGTTGTACGGGGAGTAAAGTATGTTAGATTTGTTGTTCAGGGGCTAGAGTATGTAAGTTTTGTTGTTGTACGGGGAGTAGGCTAAGGGTATGTAAGCTATGTAGTTGTACGGGGAGTAGAGTATGTAAGTTTTGTTGTTGTACGGAGAGTAGAGTATGTAAGTTATGTAGTTGAACGGGGAGTAGAGTATGTAATATTTGTTGTTGTACTGGGAGTAGAGTATGTAAGTTTTGGTGTTTTACGGGGAGAAGAGTATGTGAGTTATGTAGTTGTACGGGGAGTAGAGTATGTAAGTTATATTGTTGTACAGGGAGTAGAGTAAGTAAGTTTTGTTGTACGGGGAGTAGAGTATGCAATTTATGCTGTTGTACGGGGAGTAGAGTATGTAAGCTATGTAGTTGAACGGGGAGAAGAGTATGTAAGATTCGTTGTTGTACGGGGAGTAGATAGAAATAAGAAGATGTGGTATGAGTGCCAATGAGACAACTCTCCATTCAAGTCACAATGTGTAAAAACAATTATAGGTCAAAGTACGGCCTTCAACACGGAGCCTTGGCTCACACCGAACAGCAAGCTATGAAGGGCCCCGAAATGACTATTGTAAAACAATTCAAACAGGAAAACCAACGGTCTAATCTATATAAAAACGAGAAACGAGAAACACTTAAGAACCACATCAACAAACGACAACCACTGAAACAGGTTCCTGACTTAGGACAGGTGAAAACAAATGCAGCGGGTTCAAACGTTTTAAGATTTGTTGTTGTACAAGGAGTACAATATTCAAGTTTTGTTGTTGTACGGGGAGTACGGTATGTACGCTATGTAGTTGTACGGGAAGTAGATTATGTAAGTTTTGTTGTTGTACGGGGAGTAGGGTATGTAAGCTATGTAGTTGCACGGGGAGTAGATAATGTTAGTTTTGTTGTTGTACGGGGAGTAGAGTATGTAAGTTATGTAGTTGTACGGAGAGTAGAGTATGCAAGTTATATTGTTGTACGGGGAGTAGAGTAAGTAAGTTTTGTTGTACGGGGAGTAAATTATGCTCGTTATATTGCTGTATGAGGAATATAACATGTAAGTTTTATTGTTGTACGTGAAATAGATGATGCAATTTTTGTTGTTGTACGCAGAGAAATTATGTTAGATTTGTTGTACGGGGAGTAGAGTATGTAAGTTTTGTTGTTGTACGGGGAGTAGAGTACGTACGTTATGTTGTTGTACGGGGAGTAGAGTATGTAAGTTATATTGTTGTATTGTACGGGGAGTATAATAAGTAAGTTTTATTGAACGGGGAGTAGATTAGCAAGTTTTGTTGTTGTACGGGGAGTAGAGTATGTAAGATTTGTTGTTGTACGGGGAGTAGAGTATGTAAGTTATGTTGTTGTACGGGGAGTAGAGTATGGAAGTTTTGTTGTTGTACGGGGAGTAGAGTATGTAAGTTATGTTGTTGTACGGGGAGTAAAGTATGTAAGTAATGTTGTTGTACGGGGAGTAGAAAATATAAGTTTTGATAAAACTATTTGCATCTCGCAGATCTTTACACTGGTGTGATTTGTTACCTTTGTAATTTTGACTTGTAGTACATGTATTTAATTTGGCTGTTTGTCAATAACTGATGGGCAAATATTTCTTGAACATTTAAGACGAGAACAGATTTACTACACACCCAAATATATAGGTTCTATAAAGTGAGTCGATCAGGATGAAGGGTGGGTTATTTGGACAATCACGTGTAACAAAGAGAATGCTGGATAGGGACAAGAATTTGCCTTGAAAACAGGCCACCTACGGGCCTCTTAAGAAGATGTTTCAAAGTTGTATAACATGCAGTCAAGAGACCGTTGCATTATCCCTTCACGTGGAAAAATTATAACGACTGGGCGTGTCTGCCTATCTATATCCCGTACTGTCAACTGGACCCCTCTTTAGTATGGGCTTCACTGACGGATGGTAGAAAACCAGCTGACAATATATCTAAATCCCGATCAACCTTTGAGGTCTAATTATCTTATGACATACTGAGTAGTTGGTTATATCTTTTGATCAATCAAATAACATCAAATGAAAACCTATGTGACTGTATTTGAGTTCTTGTCATTTTTTTTTCTTTTTTATTTTACGCGATTAGTTAGATTTTTATTTAATTTAATATTTAATATTAGACAAACATGCAAAAAAATGGATAACATCATTAGTAAAGGACAATTACTCCTATAAGGAGTTTACTGACAATTTCAGTCATGTTGATATATTTTCAGATCTTGTTTTGTGTATCAATTTTGCTGTTTACAGTTTGTCTTTATCTTTATATTGTTTTGGTCAAAAATGCAAATATGGTAGATATCGTCATTTATGGACAACAACCCTTATAGGGGTTTAATCTCCGATTTCAGACATTTGACAAATTTTTGATCTTGTCCTGCTGATTATTTTTGCTTTTTTTAAATGTCCCTTTATCTATTATGGTTTTCAAGATAATAAAGAAAACTCAAAAAATTGTTACAATCGCTTCGCATATAGGGGCAATTACTCATATAAGTAGTCATCCAACGATTTCTGACACGTTGACTTGTCTTGTTTTCTTGATCATCTTTGGCATTTAAAGTATCTATTATAGTTTTCAAGATAATAGACAAAAAGCAAAAAATCGTAAAAATCGTCATTTTTAAAAGTAGTATATCAGGATACATATTAAAAGTACCGGGATTTCTATCAAAAGTATATACGGATACATATATTAAACGTTTATGAATGATTGCCAAAGTATGAAATTCTTATAAAAAGTATACCATTGGTTGAAATTAATATCATGATGTTTGTTATAATTATTTTGATCATGACTTTTAAAAGTATATATATATAAAGTATATCCTTATTGTATCATCCTTATTCTGGCATAATCCACCTTTTATAAATGTATTCACTATTACGGTATCCGACACCTGTTTTTCATTATGAAAGTAATAAGTTTTTTGTGGATGAAATTTCTGTGCTCACTCAGAAAGTTGTGATCATTTAAAAAAGGTATAATTAACGTTATCGATATGGCTGTTATCAACGTTTGTGCGTCTTAGAAGTTTTTTGAGGTAAATGCATAGTGAAATTTTTTAATGTGGAAGGTTTTATCACAGGGCAAGTTTAAGGGAAAACTATTTTAGGCATTCGGGGCCATTATAACACGGGGTCCGTGCGATGGATAACAGTTATTGATACATTTGGTTTGCCCTGTTGTTTTTCCTCAACCAGAAGATTCTTTTTTTGCTTACTATTCTAAACGAAACTCAACACTGCTCGTATATCTATCTATAGCATACACTTTAGTTGTACGGCAAAGTTTGAAAAATTCAATAGGAATGTATAAAGAAAGTTGAAATATAACTGATTAATATTACTTGTAAAGTACTCTTCCAGCATAGATGTGATTTGTTCGTCCAATTCTAAGCTCCCCTGGCCCGAAGGGCCATGTGAGCTTTTCCCATCACTTTGCGTCTGTCGTCTGTCGTCCGTTAACTTTTTCAAAGATCATCTCCTCTGAATTTAACCAAACTTGGCCACAATCGTCAATGGGGTATCTAGTTTACAAAATGTGTCCGATGACCCCGTCTGCCGACAAACATGACTGACAAGGATAGAAAATAGGGTAATAATGCAATGTTTGCCTATTATCTTGAAAACCACTAAAGATAATGAAAATCTGATAGGTGCAAAATGTTTAAAATGATGAGATGTTGTGGGTGGCTTGACATCTCAGTCTGATGAGATGGTGAAGACTCACACAAGTTGTGATGATTTTTCTGTATGTCTCTGGCCTCTGATTCATGGTCCTTAGCAAAACCCAGAACTTGTACATGTGTACCAGAATACCAAAGGCTTTCTCCAATACCACCTGGCACTGGATAGTCTATCATTAAATATTCTCTCATGGTGCTTCATTTCTCTGATGGAAAACGGGTTCATCAGGCGCTTGCTGAGACCAAGAGCATTGTCCCCTACTATCAAGTATGGGACAGGAACGTCATCACCAGGTAGAGACTTATCTTCAGGGAGATTGAATATGTTGTTCGAACTTTCCAGGCCTTCCTTCAGTTATGAACCATTGTAGATACTGGCATCGTTTCTGGAACCATCAGAGCCGACATCAATCCATAGAAACTTGTAGTCTGCGTCAACCAAGGCCATGAGAACAATGGAGACGAAGCCCTTGTAGTTTCTGTACATATAGCCAATATTCCAAGGACAGGTGACCGCCACATGCTTGCTATCCAGAGTACCACAGAAGTGTGAAAATTTAGTGGCAAGGCAGACATCATTGATGATAAAGGATATTATGTTTTGAGCAACTCTGAAGTTGAAGGACAGGCTTGGATAATTGTCACCGCAAGCCATGTGTCGTAGAGGGTCGGACAGCTTGAGACCTGGAGGGAGAAACTTCATGTACCATGTGTCCTTCTCTATTCTGCCTTATGATCTTTGTGGGACCTCATCGTAGACGCCTCTGGGAAGTCCTGTGTAGTTGTAGAAGCCCTTCTAAGTTTCTGTCTTCAGCTCCTTTAGTAGAGTGCTATAGTGGCCATAGCGTTCTTTTCTTTTGTCAGACAGCCATATTTAGACCCAGATATACCTCGGTTTCCTCCTTTGCCTCAGTTTGTCCCTGCACTGGAGAAGAAAAAGCAAAACAAGATAAGGACAATGTCGAATATTAGAAAGGCAAATAACAAGATATGACAAAGTGAAATAAGACAATTTATACCTGTAAGAGGAGTTGCTGGGAATGTAAGAGTTGCTCATTATTTTCTCTGAGATGCATCAAAAGAAAAAATGCCTTCTTTTTCTCGATTGTCTCATCATCAAAGTATGCCATTCTGCAGGAACTGAATTGTGATTAATTGTGATTGAACCTTTGGGAGTTACACACGTCTCTGTTCTGTAGAGTTGCTATGGACTGTTTGAGGAAGATGCTCTGAGGCTTGCCTTTTATATGTCCACGTTACCATGACACATGTTAAACGCTTGAGCTAACTTGACACCGTGGTCCCATCTCGATGTCATCGTACTATAATACGATGGCTGCACGACGGCATTGCGAGATCTTCACGTAGTCGTGTGGCCTTCTCAAGACAATCGGGCAGCTTCTTGTTTCCTTCTTAATGTCTTCGTGAGGCGAAAATTTCCCGATGGCACCCATGAATCTACGAAGTGAAGACGAAGATGACACGATTTTACAGATGCCCTCACGGTGGCATTACGAAGGGCAAAATGGACGTACGAATTCAACACGAAAAAATGAACATTCGCAAGTTCATCCGGAAATTATTTGGCATGCTAAAGATTTTGCCACCGCTCACGAAGTTGCTGTCGGAGCCTAAAAACTCAACCGGCGGTCATACGATGGCTTAATAGGCCCACGCGAATGGTCCGATGTTTTTACAATCACAGCTGAATTTGAACATTTCCTTTACCGTGTCTCCATCTGGTGTCAACTTTGGGACAGTGTGACGCTTGCAATAAGGATTTATTGCCCTTAAACGACAAATTTTACTTTTTTATCATTTTTGCCAATTATCTCGAAAATGATAATAGACAGACAGAAACTTTAAATAGCAAAAATGATCAGCACGATAGATCTACAAATAAGTCAACATGATCCAAATCATCAGTCGACACCTAATTAAAGTTATTGCCTTTTAATGACGATTTTTTTCCCATTTTCTCCCCATTTTTGCCGATTATCTTGAAAACTATAATAGATAGATAGAAACTTTAAATAGCAAAAAGGATAAGCAAGACAACATTAAATTTACAAATATATTGGCATGATTGAGTACGTTAGTCGACTCCTTATTGAAGTTACTGCCCTTTATTGACGATTTTCCCCATTTTTGTTTGCATTTTGCCTATTATCTTGAAAACTATAATAGATATGTAAAAACTTTAGATAGCCAAAAGGTCAGCAAGACTAGTTCTATAAATCAGCGTTCATGGCTAAAATCTTCAGTCGACTCATTATTAAA
Organism: Mytilus coruscus; assembly: GCA_017311375.1. Classification (NCBI taxonomy): domain Eukaryota; kingdom Metazoa; phylum Mollusca; class Bivalvia; order Mytilida; family Mytilidae; genus Mytilus; species Mytilus coruscus. The sequence goes on from CM029601.1 coordinate 82,227,736, forward strand.
GTTATCTCCTTTCATGACAATTTTACCATTTTTTGCGTTTTTTTGCCTATGATCTTGAAAACTATAATAGATAATTGATCATAATAAGAAACTTTAAAAAAGAAAATGATCAGCAGGATAAACATGTTAACATGACTGAAATTGTCAGTTACCTCTTAATAGAGTTAATTGTGAACTTTCCATTTCTATGTAGCAACATTCCAGCAGCGCCTGCATACGGAGTATATATCTCCCAATTGATACGATATTCCCGGGCTTGTGTTTCCTATCATGATTTCCTTGATAGAGGATTGCTGCTCACAAGGAAGCTATTAAACCAAGAGTTCCAAATGGTGAAGTTGAAGTCATCCCTTCGTAAATTTTACGGACGCCATCACGAGTTGGTTGACCGTTATGGAATAACCGTTTCACAGATGATATCGGATATGTTCCTTATGTCGTAACTACAATACCCTCCCTTTTCACGAATGTGACTAACCGAATTAGACTAATTACCGGATTTGTAATAACATAAGCAACACGACGGGTGCCACATGTGGAGCAGGATCTGCTTACCCTTCCGGAGCACCTGAGATCACCCCCAGTATTTTAAGGGGTTCGTGTTGCTTAGTCTTTGGTTTTCTATGTTGTGTCATCTGTACTATTATTTGTCTGTTTGTCTTTTTATTTTTGGCCATGGCGTTGTCAGTTTGTTTTCGATCTATGAGTTTGACTGTCCCTTTGGTATCTTTCGTCCCTCTTTTAATTAACTATGATGATGATTTTTACTAAACGTAGCCATTGTTGAAAATGCAGGTGAGCGACACAGGCTCTTTAGAGCCTTTAGTTTTAATATGTTACTGGGCAAAGAAATATGTAGTGGCACAATTTGGACTTTTGGTACTAGATACTTCAAACCGCTTTGAAAGGACAATGCAAAGATAGCACTCCGACAAGATATAATTAAAAAATGCAAAAGATTTTATCAACAAGATCAATTATACAATATTCCACTTTATTGAAATATATTTTTTAGAAAGTTTATGGCCGAGTAATTATCATGCGATCATCAACCGAATTGACTCTCAGGTATAGATTTTTAAAACACTGGTAATCAGATAGGTATCATAGATATGATATTTAAACAAGATTTTAACAAGATATATTTTTTATATAGAATATCTATAAACTGCAAGAATCTGACATTCAGACACGTGCTTATAGTATACTGTATCAAACTACGGACTGTCGTATTTTTCTATTGGCCATAGAATTTTCTATTTTTTTTAAGAATATTTAGATTTTTCTTATTTTTGGAGTTTAATCCAACATTTTTTCAGCTTAATGCAAATATGAGATAATCCAGGATTTTCTTAAAAAGGTAAGACAAATAATTAACTGGAGAATATCCCGATGTATCTGCTATTTCCGAGAAAAACGGCAAGATAGAGAGATAATATGGGGTTAAGCTGAGATAATCCCGTTTATCTAAAAAAAAGATTAATCAATTAATCAAAGTGGCTAAGGCGTTCCGATTGATATCGATTCGAGTTATTTAATTTCAATATAATAGAGTCGACCTAGGAAATACAAAACGTCAAAAAAATTTACAAAAATAAGATTTTCAGATGAAAACTCTTAGTGTTTTGTATATGTATGGCACGCTTGAACCACTTTTATAGATAATCCTAGATTATCTCAAATAAACTATGATTTTCTCAGATAAACTAGGATTTTCTCAGATAAACTAGGATTATCTCACTATTTTACATTAAGCTCAGATAAACCGGGATTATCTCGGAAATTTTTCATATAATCCCGGTTTTTCTCAAAATTTTCAGATAAACCGGAATTTTCTCTGCTTAATGCATATTTGAGATAATTCAGTATATTTCTCAAAATATTAGATAAATAATTAACTGGAGAATATATTGGATTATCTGAAAATTATTAGAAAATCGATTAACTGAAAAAAGGAGACTCCGAAACATTGGTTCGACCAATAGAAAGTCACAACACATTGGAGGACAATCTCATGGTCATAATGGATTAGATGTAGAGACAATGGTGCATCCATACAAAATATACGTATCTCAAGTACTTCTCTATGGATAAGAGCTAATACTACCAACAACAAGCTCACTAGAATTAATCAAAAACTTCCAGAAAAAGCTACTTAAGCTAATACTCTTGTTCCCAACTTATGTAGCAGATGTTACTATCAACATCCTAAACGGTATACTACCAATAGAAGCCTAACTACATATCCAAGTACTTGGGCTATTGGACAACATCTGTCATCAGCCCGAAGAAAGCATAGAAAATTTGCTAGCTGACGACAACTTACACTGAAAAATAGCCAAAGTTATAGTTGGTTTGTCGCTATAAAACATAGAGGTACGATCTACAAAATGGTACCTGGACAACACCGTAAAAAAATCCTTATGAACCTCCAACATCAAGAAAACAATACAGAACTAATGGAGTAAATTCAGTAAATAGCAACACTGTATACTAAGCTTTAAAGGGCTCCAAAACGACGAGTGTAAAAGAGAGCAAATATGCAAACAAACAGCCTGATTTATATGCAAAAGTTACAACAAAAATAAAATGAAATACAGGAACAAAGACAACCACTCAATGACACTATATGTCCTGACGGAGGAAGGCACAGGCATTATTGGAAGGGTTAAAAGATCTAGTGCCAAACCCTACCTTAAACTGAAACTGTACACATGGGGTAAGAATAAAGTCAGAACTTAAAGTAAGAATTAGCTGAAAAAGGCTCAGATCAACACAATTCAGACAAAAAACTACCAATAAATAGGACACAAAAGAACGATCTGATCGTACTAGCAGATTTTAACCTAGATCAACAAGTTCAAAGCCACAAACAGCTGCCAGACTGAATTATTATGTATCCAAGACTTAATTAATATCAATCAGTACACATCAGTCTGATGTCCGGATTGTAAAGATGTCATAAACAGTCCAAGAAAAACATAACTATTTGCAATGCCAAAATAAAGTATTGACAGGTTATATGATCATTAGATTATATAGCTATGTAGATTACATATTTAGTTATGTTTTATTTTTGAATTATCTCAATTTGAAGATGGAAGTGGCTGCATATTTGTACACCCAAAATGCACATAAAAGGAAAATTAACATTCAGTTATATTGTATATTATACGGATACTGATCTGCACTGATTTTCGAACTTGTCCAAGACATGGCTGATATAAACCTATGATATAAGTATTATAAAAATCCGACAAGAATTGTCAGAGTGAGAGCGCTAACAATGCCGAATACCCGTTGTTTCTATGTCCCCCACAACGCGTTGCTCGGGGACAATTATTAATGGCTGAATTATGCAGACATATATTCATACTAGAAAAATATGTCTTCTTACCAGTAAACTTTATAAATTTATTGAGTTTCTTATAGTTGTTTTCAACAATATTTAAATAATTAATTAAATTACACACTTGATTAAATATGTGACTTTTTTCATTGGACATTAGCCAAATAAATTGTGATTGATAATCTTAATTGTGAAATTTTTGTAACTTTTAGCTATATTTGAAATGATGGAAACTCTTTCACTTAAAGATGAACACTTAGTAGAAAGCGGAGTTCGTCTTCCACTTTTTTTTTCAAAGATCACAAATTATATCTATTGCCTTAAGTCCCCTGTATCTACCTCTCTTTATTTCAAGATTATGGTTGCTTTTTCTGAATTGTGTCATTGAATTATCTGATTCCTTTTAACGTTAGCTATCTGAAGACACAAACATAGGATTTTCTTTGTCTGGCAACTGATCAATTATCTCCCTTGTTTACAATAAATGTACTTCGAAACCATATATTTTTGGAAAGTATAAAATCTTTCTATTGAGACTGGAAGTGAAATTTTCTAAACTGGAAGTTAAAATTGCTTTTATCTCCCTAATTAAGTGATAATATAGCGAAACCATATTTTTCTTTGAATGAGACTAAATACCTCCGTCTGGGATTGAGGTCGGAGAAATTTAGACTGCCACGGGAAATGAGGGTATATTGGATAGGGACAGAAAATTAGCCTTGCAACAGGTCACCGATTGGTAAAGAAAAACGGATAATGCCGGAATTGTTTTGCTTGTTTAAAATGAGCTAGCACAGACGAACTAAGACGTGTCAACATAATGTGAATATGATAATGAATCAGGTAAATTATTAATTGTTAAGTTTATCACCTCATCGTATCTTCATATGATAGGTAAATGCGTGAATTTTCGATTTTCAGTGTCGTCAGGGTTCAAACTTGTAATCATGCCATCCTTTCATTATTTTTTTTTAATATTATCAAATGGTTGGAACACCTTGATTTTCTCCCAATTTGTAAAGTTGATCATGTTGCATGATATATATTTTTATCGGGGAAAAAAATTGATATGCAGCAAAGATTGGCAGTTTTTTATTTGCGTTGCTATGTGAAATAAAGGGAGATAAATAAAAGTAAAAGAAGGCGCGCTTTTTCAAATAGTAAACAATTTAATTCAGATGCATGGTATTTTGTCAAATGATAAAGAATATCGTAGAAATTTACTAGAAATTCATCTAATTTATGCATTTTTCATTAAAGATATACAATATGACATACTGAAAGCCGAAAAGGGGTAAAACCACCATACATTGAACAAATTAGGGGGATGTCGGGTGAAAATATTACGAAATTTAGATTATTTTTATCTGTGGTAACAATCATTTGATTTTAAGGGGGCATTTCTCTATTCAAACATTGGTCTAATATTTTCAGGTTCTCTTTGGATTGCCAAATAATATTATTATCACCTAATAGTGAATGATCAAATTATTTTGCAGCGATGTTCTGTATGGAAGGAAGACTGTCACAGAATCCAACAGTTCCGAAGGGGCCTTTAAACTAACTGCTTAACATCAAGATCGATGTAAGATTCAAGTGCCTGATCCAGTGCAAGTTGTAGCCAGTTTTTCCTTATAATTGTGGCAGAAAAACCACTAGCTCTCAGCTGGGTAATAGACCGTTTCTGGCATTGAAAGGATATCAAACGGATGTTTTATGGACTAATCTCAAGTACATATGACGATCATATGCATAGAAATGTGGAGCTAGTCTCTTTCATGCAGCAATTTGTAATTCCCAATTTAAACTCCGAAAAGACAAGAGCAAAGAAATGTACACCAATGAGAAAAAGTCTCTGTGAATAAAATTATTCCAAAACTTAAATGTGTCATTAGTGTTGTATTATTTATCAGTAGAGATAATCAGATTACAGTAAGATTGCCCAACTGAAGGCTTTTGTCGGTAATGTTTTGTAAACCTTGAAGATTTCTTTAGCCTCCATTGTCAGTAAAACCACGTCTTTCAATATTTTGTTTGTGGTTTGTTTACATGTAAATTCTGAATTCTCATGTTTTAAAAGTTTCTATTGATAAAGAAACTGAACAACTGAGCTTTGTAGAAAGATATCAAGATGAAATAAAAGAGTTTTACTAAAGTTTGTGCATTGCTGTTGGACTGTTAAGAGGCCATCTTCTTTGTGTCTTAATTTTGCAATTTCTTTCAATCCAGCATCGAAGTACGTTTTCATAAGAACTGGCTAGGTGATTTTTAGAAAATGCTAGTCACTGAGGGAAAGGAGAGACCCACGAAAGTTCATCTGTATATTCAATTTTGAACATTAACATATATGTTTTGGCATCAACGGCATTTAAAATAAGACCGCAGTTTAAATTTTAGTCTAAAGTTTCATGACTTTTTAAGCTATATTGGGACATATTTGACAAGTGTTCGACCTTCTCTTTTTTGTGGAGGACCCTGGGGTTTGATCATAAGCTATGATTGTCTTGTTACCAATTTAAAAAAACTCCGCAGGCTTGTTCATATTATGATACGATCTGTTTGCCGTCTTAATTCCACATTTGGCACACTTGACAATTTTGTCAAGGATGGGCTTTTGGTTTCAGTTTGCATGACATTGTAGTTCACAAAGTTTATGACAAAATAAAGATTTAATTTGTTTATTAATACGATATGCCAAATTATAGTCCGAGATTACCCTGACGTCCAACGGCTGTTTTGCAAGACAAGCTGGGCCGTGCTTGTCTGGGAAAACAGTCGTTGGACGTCAGAGAACCAGCAAGTTATTCTAAAAAAAAGCTCCTCGCACGCTACCCGCCTGATTTACAAACTTTCATCAGAGTCTGAATAGGGGAGGGGCAGGGTGCCCGGCCGCCCCTTTCAGTGCGAGACAAATTTGGTTAAATATATACGAAATCACTGGAGCGGGCCCCCTTTTTTAAGGCAGTCAGTGGGCATCCCCTTCGGTTTCAACCATTTTTACTTCAAAACAGGGGGTATGTTTTTTTTGTCCGAGTCAAGCATTTTTCATATATTGATAAATTTAGATATTACATATACTTTCCTATATGCAGTGTTTGTATAAAAGTATTACCAACAATATTCATCAAATTGGGGACCATAATATTTTTAAAGAAAAAAACCCATCACCCCCTTTTTTCCTAAAGTTAAATGGTCGTTCCCTTAGGAAAATTTCTGGAACTGCCACTGTTTATACTTTAATATGTACGTTAAAGATTTCACATGCGGACTTCTGAATCAACACCTGCAAAAGTTTTCACTTATACAAAAGATAAGAAAAATTAATGCATTTTAATTTGACTCAGATGGATATTTTATTTTGCACACACTCCAACATATTACAAGAACTGACAATAAACATAAATCAAAGTTAGAGAAATGAGTATATTCATATCAAGAAATACCAAATAAAAATACTCATGATTTTTGAACAAAGACAAAACTATTGCGTAGTGTGTAAGTATTTCAATTTTCATTTTTTTTACAGATTTGAATATGGAAGATGCGCATACCTGCACATCATAAAAGTGCAAAGTCTGTTGTTTAACACACGTGGTTAATTTGGATCACATGTTTTCTAGTCCTATATTATAGGAATTCGAGTTCATATCATTTACATTCAACGTTTTATGCGATTTTTTCACTATCAATGTTGAACCTCGAGGTTACATTAATAGTAAAAAATCCGATAAAAGTGTTGAATGTAAATGATATGAACCTTTAAAGTCTTATATTATAGGACTCATGTTTTTCAAACATAATATGTTGATCATTTATATTATGATGATTTCAATACACTCCACATTAGGTAATTTGTCACGTATATTGATTACACTATATCGAGTTGTCCCAACGATACACTTATCGGTGTGCTCGATCATACTAATTTACAGACATTGATATAGACAAAATGACCCAACTTTGAAAAATTCTTGTGGCGAAACTACATTTTGGAACACGTTAAAATTGGATCCTCAGAAAGCTACATTATTAAGGTTTGATATACATTTTTTAAGAAAACGAAAATATGCAGTCAAGATTGGCAGTTTTTATACACAAATCCCACTGTCTATTAAGAATGGAAGTCACATTTTCTAAAATGGAAGTTGCTTTTAAACCTATTTTAAGAGAAAAGTTTTTAAAATAGATCAATAATACAGGTAAGTTTTAGTCTATTGATTTTAATCCATAATCTCGAACATCATAATATAAACAAAACTCGATACTCTAATATACGTGACTGTGTATATTTACATTCCAAAATGAGTGAAAAACAAAACTTAGTATTTCTTACTGATGCCGTTTGGATGATGTACATTTAGTTCCTTTATCCAAAAGCTTTCCCGAACCTGTCGCTGGGCATTTTTCCAGTAAATGTTCTGTTCAATCACTAGGATTTTCATGCGATTAAAGTCATCAAGTTTGTGACCTGATTGTCTGAAACGCTGAGAAACTGGGAGAAGTGGCTTCTTAGAGATATCACTCCTATGGCCATTGAGGCGTTTGTGGAAAGGCTGCTTTGACTCACCAACATATTGGAGGCCACAAACCGAACATTCCAGTATGTAAATAACGTTCATACTTTTGCAAGTAACATTGCAAAATATCTTATAGTTATTTTCGGTTCGTGTAAGGAAAAACGCTGCAAATGCTGCCTACAGATGCATCATTCATCAACATTTCACAGTCAGGCAACCGAAAATAACTATAAGATATTTTGCAATGTTCCTTGCAAAAGTATGAACGTTATTTGTTTGCACCTGTCCTAAGTCAGGAATCTGATGTTCAGTAGTTGTCGTTTGTTGATGTGGTTCATAAGTGTTTCTCGTTTCTCGTTTTTTATATAGATTAGACCGTTGGTTTTCCCGTTTGAATGGTTTTACACTAGTAATTTTTTGGGCCCTTTATAGCTTACTGTTCGGTGTGAGCCAAGGCTCCATGTTGAAGACCGTACTTTGACCTATAATGGTTTACTTTTATAAATTTTGACTTGGATGGAGAGTTGTCTCATTGGCACTCATACCACATCTTCTTATATCTATATAAAAGGGTACAACATCACCAAAAAAACCATGTGTTCGGGTAAAACTATTTCACTTTTTTTTATTGTATGGAAATCAAGATTGCTATAGTTTAATAATCAGAATAGTTCGATCTGATTCATTTTACATCGTGCTCATACTGATGAAGGATATCTGTTATCCGAAATATTATGATTTTATTTCATAGTCATAACTTTTTGAACAAATGAAAACTTTAATTAAAACTTTGCTTTACGAAAGGTGATGACTCCGATTTTTTGTTTCATAAAATAATGTACTGTAATTTTGTATAAATTTTAATGTAGCGAAAAAAAAAAAAAAAGATTCTATTAACTACAATTTTTCTTTTTTCTTTTCGGGAAATTTCTAAGACACTTCTCATAAACAGAAAGGTGACAGATAAACAGAGTGGGTGATAGATATACAATGTGGTGATAGATATACAGAGTCATGAGAGATTTAAAAAGTCGTGACAAATATACAAAGTGTGGTTATAGATAGATAAGAAAGGTGATAGATATACAGAGTGCAGTTAATTATGAACAAAAGTGTGGTGATAGATATACAGTGTGGTATTAGATAATCAAAGTGGTGATAGACATACAGATTGGTGATAAATATATAGAGTAGTGAAATATATACAGTGTGGTAATAGACATACAGAGTTCAGATAGATCTACAAAGTAGTGTCAAATTACAGAGTGGGCTGATAGATATACATAGTGTTGATAGATATACAAAGTAGTGACAAATAGACAGAGTGGGGTGATAGATGTGGTGATAGATATACAAAATAATGATAAATAAAAAAAAATGTAGTGATAGATACACATAGTGGTGATTATATTCAGAGTTGTGATATATATATATATACATAATGGTGATAGATATACAAGGAATTGAAAAATATACAGAGAGTGGTGATATATATATACAAAGTAGTGACACATAAACAGAGTGTGGTGATAGATATACATAGTGGTGATAGATATTCAGAGTGGTGATAGATATACATAGAGGTGAAATATATACAGTGTGGTAATAGACATGCAGAGTTCAGATAGATCTACAAAGTAGTGTCAAATTAACAAAGTGGGGTGATAGATATACATAGTGTTGATAAATATACAAATTAGGGACAAATAAACAGAGTGGGGTGATAGATATACAAAGTGGTGATAGATATACACATAATGGAGATAAAGGTAGATATACAAAGTGGTGATAGATATATAGTGTGGTGATAGAAGTACAAAGTGGTGATATATATAATCAGAGTGGTGATAGATATACAAAGTAGTGACAAATAAACAGAGTAGGGTGATATATATACAGTGTGGTGATAGATATAAAAAGTGGTAATATATATAGAGTGGTGAAAGATGTTCGAAGTGATAATATATATACAATGTGGTGATAGATATACAGAGTGATGAAATAGATACAAAGTAGTGACAAATAAACAGTGTGGTGATAGATATACATAGTGGTGATAGATATTCTGAGTGGTGATAGATATACATAGTGGTGATCGATATACAGAATGGTGATAGATATACATGGAAGTGACAAATAAACAGAGTGGGATGATAGATATACATAGTGTTGAGTTGATAGATTTATATAGAATGGAGATAGATATACAAAGTGGTGATATATATACAGAGTGGTGATAGATGTACATAGTAGTGACAAATAAACAGTGTGGTGATATATATACAAAGTGGTGATAAATATACAAAGTAGTGACAAATAAAAAGTGTGGCGATAGATATTCAGAGTGGTGATAGATTTACATAGTGTTGATAGATATACAGAAAGGTGATAGATATACATGGAAGTGACAAATAAACAAAGTGGGATGATAGATGTGCAATGTAGTGAAAGATATACAAAGTAGTGACTAATATATACAGAGTGGGGTGATATATATATATATATAGTGTGGTGATAGATATACAAAGTGGTGAAATATATACAAAGTAGTGACAAATAAACAGTGTGGTGATATATATACATAATGGAGATAGATATTCAGAGTGGTGATAGATATACATAGTGTTGATCGATATACAGAATGGTGATAGATATACATGGAAGTGACAAATAAACAGAGTTGGGTGATAGATATATATAGTGTTGAGTTAACAGATTTATATAGAATTGAGATAAATATACAAAGTGGTGATATGTATACAGAGTGGTGATAGATGTACAAAGTAGTGACAAATAAACAGTGTGACGATAGATATACATAGTGGTGATAAATATAAAAAGTAGTGACAAATAAAAAGTGTGGTGATAGATATTCAGAGTGGTGATAGATTTACATAGTAGTAATAGATATACAGAAAGGTTATAGATATACAGAAAGGTGATAGAAATACATGGAAGTGGCAAAAGGTTGATGATAGATATACATAGTGTTGATAGATTCATACAGAATGGAGATAGATATACAAAGTGGTGATACATATACAGAGTGGTGATATATGTACAGAGTGGTGACAGATGTACAAAGTAGTGAATAAAAATCAGTGTGGTGATAGATACACATAGAAGTGATAGATATTCAGAGTGGTGATAGATATACAAAGGTGATAGATATATAAAGTGGTGATAGATATACAAAGTGGTGATAGACATACAGATTGGTGATAGATATTGAGTGGTGAAAGATATACAAAGTGGTGATATATATAGAGTGTTGATAGATATACAAAGTAGTGACCAAATGATAAAAACCATATTTAAAGGGCAATAACTCCTGTAAGCCGTCAATTGACAATTTCGGTTAAGATGACTTATTTGTAGATCTGAAACTTTTGCTTTTACAATTTCTCTCCATCTATTATAGTTTCTGCAAACAATGAGTTCAATTAATCTTCCAAGGGCAATAACTCCTATAAGGGGTCAATTGACTATTCATCCACGTTAATTCATTTAAGATCTTATTGTACTTAACCTTTACTTAAAATTGTTCTTAAAATTTATTGTCCTTAGAATTTATTTAAAATTTCTATCTGTTAAAAATTTCAGGATGATAACCAAAAACTGCGAAATCTGCCAAAAAATACATTTCAGGTCAATAACTCCAAAATAGGTAGTCAACTTTTTCTGCAAATAACCCTGAAAAATGACTTTAACCTGCTGGTCAATTTAATCCTGTGTCAGATTTGCTCCAACTGCTTTAGTTTTTTTTCAGATATATAAGCCTTTACACTTTAAAATGTACTAAAATTGAAATTTCAGAAGGAATAACTCCAAAATAGGTTGTGTATTTTTTTTTCAAAATTCCACAAGAGATATAACTTGACCTGCTAATCATTATTACCCCATGCCAGATTTGTTTGACTGCTTTAGTTTTGAAATATAATCCTGCATTTTACGCCTATAGATGTTCTATTTTTAACAACAGCAGCCATGCTTGTCGATGGATTAAATAACCATGGAATTTAAGTCAAGTGAGCTAAAAAGGTGGACGGCAAATATACTGTCCTGTCCCCATGTAAAAACATGTAATTATGGTGAATACTTAGCCAAATATCAAATTTCAGAAAGCTGGTATGCGTATGGCAATTTTTATGCCCCATTTATGGGCATTATGTTTTCTGGTCTGTGCGTCCGTCCGTCCGTTCGTTCGTTCGTCTGTTCGTCCGTCCGTCCGTTCGTCCGTTCGTCCCGCTTCAGGTTAAAGTTTTTGGTCGAGGTAGTTTTTGATGAAATTGAAGTCCAATCAACTTGAAACTTAGAATACATGTTCCCTATGATATGATCTTTCTAATTTTAATGCCAAATTAGAGATTTTCCCCCACTTTCACGGTCCACTGAACATAGAAAATGATAGTGCAGATGGGGCATCTGTGTACTGGGGACACATTCTTGTTTTTTATATATGGATGAGTATGCCTTTGGTATAGTATGTTAGAGTTTGAAATAATATTCACTTAATTAAAAAAAAAAAAAAGAACGAGGGGAAAAAAGGGTTCTAATTAGATGCCTGTGCTGAGTAATAACGTTACAATAAGACAGATGCGGATCCAGGATCTTGGAACCTAATTACGTTTGGCGTGGGACATGTAAAAAGTCTATGTATTAACCATATATGTAACTCCATAAGAGTTGCGGCATCCTGACCCCTCTAAATACGCCTCTGTAAGCCAGTATTTTATAATGACGTCAATTACAACTACTGAAATCGGGTCAACCGGCGTAACTAATTCATTAAAAAGAACTCAAGATTGGTATATGGTACTGTAACTCATCATTATCATGCACTAATCGGAAATAACTCTTAAAGATAACTATTCTAGAGAAAAATAGCAGAAGGAAATTAAACTAGTCTAATTTGTCATGAGGTCTTGAAAGGCTATATTTTGGCGTTGATGCCATTATGTGAGTGCGGATAGTCCTATAATATAAGACTTCGTAGGTCCATATCATTTGCTTTCAACGATATGGACCTACGAAATCTTATATCATAGGGCTGACTGCGAGTGTGGGATAAAAAAAAAACACAAATTAGAAAAATACCCTAGAGTTCAGCAGACGGGATGATTATGTGGACTAGAAAAAACAATATATTTTGGCAGTTAAAACTGGTTCAAAAAATATATCATTTAGACCTATATCACTCGTTGACATTCTTCAATCTTCGTCGTCATTAACAGTCTGTCCGACTATTAAAGTTGTTCATCTAGCTACTGTTGCTGGTCCGGCAGCTAGTCCAAACAATTATGACGTCTTGAATGGCTTTTTTTTTTTGCTTTGACGCCGCAATAAGACGTCAAAGCAAAAAATAAAATAGCCTTTCAAGACGTTATTATTATTTGGACTAGTCCGGCAGCATGCTGTAGAAAATTTGTAGAAATATTCGAAGCAGCTTAGGAAGTGATGCTGGTCTAATTCCGGAACAGATCATCTGTTTACTGAGTTTGTTGCAATAAACTAATAGCATACTGTACCATACTGTACACTACATACAGTATACTTTGTTACACATTCAAATACAAATTCAAGAATCCAAATAATACTAATAACTTTCTTATAGATAAAGCAAATAGTTGTTGGATAGGGTGCTCAGTCATATAAATATCTACTTACCTTTTCTACCGTAAAATTATAACAATGTCTGTTTCAAACACGGGGGGGTTACTTCTATATTTTTTTGGTAGGGATGTGTTATTTTTGCCTAAAAAATGTACCCATTTTAATATAACATTCACTGAAATTCAGTACCTGTAGTTATATAAATATTTAAGAAAGAATGACCTATACTTATATACATATTTAGATTAAGCAATAAAAAAACCAATGGTAATATCGTTTCATGATGATGGATAAGCCAACCAAACTAACGCTTTTTTGTATCAGTTTTTCGTAGCACGCTTCGTTCAGTGTGATACGAGATTCATGCGAGAAGTAGATAACATGCCACAACCATAAGAGAATTAAAGTTTCTATCTATCTATTATAGTTTTCACCATAATAGGCAAAAATGAAAAACAAATGGTAAAAATCGTAGTTTACGGACAATAACTCATATAGGGAGTTTTGGCCATGTTAAATTATTTGTAGGTCTTGTTTTGCTGATCATTTGTGCTATTTAAAATTTCTCTTTTTCTTTTACCATTTTTCCATACGCAAATTTGAAGAAGAAAATGGGAAAAATCGTCAGTAAAAGGCAATAACTCATACAAGAAGTCGTCTGACAGTTTTGGGGTAAATAGACAAAAAGGTAGATCACAAATTCACAACATTCTGAACATTTCGGCCCAAATCAGATCTTGTCTATCGATAGTGATTTGCAAGATAATACAAAAAAACTGATATTGTACCCGTATGTTCTATTTTAGCCTTGTCGGCAATGTTAGTGGCAGGCGGGATCATCGGACAATTTTTTTTTAATTAGATAGTTGAATTTGACCCAGTAGGTTAAGATGAGAAGATCGGGGAAGTGATGAGAATAACCCAGGTGATCTAAAAAGAACGAAATAGCACGAAGATAACTATAAAATGGTCTAATGTATATGCAACACGAATGAAAACCGACAATTCGAATTTTTAGTTGTGCTTTAAATTAGTTTTGATGAATTCTTAGTTATGCTAAAAATTTAGTTGTGCTTAAATTCTAGGTATGCATCAGTTTAAGCATGTTTAAATGTGCTTTAAAACTTTTGATAGTGTTTTGCATGTAACTTAATATGCATGTTCTGGATTTATTTATTTTGATATATGGTGTTTAAATCTCTTATCTTTTATGTTATGTATATATGTTATTTATATTCGGTATAAAGCTCTCAAGTGAATATGTGTTTACTGTTATATGTGAATCGAATCAAAATAAAACTTCGTTTTCGTATTTCCAATACAGTGTGAATACTTTTTTGTTTGTTTTTGATATCCGTATACATGAATGAGGGGCCTGATGGGTTATTTTCGTTCTTCGTGATCGGCGCATTTTAGCTATCGTGATCCGTTTTTCTACAGATTTTTTTTTTATATTTTCGTGATCCGTGATCATGGAAATTTATTTTCTGTGAATCGTGATTGACAAAAAAATCAACTCGTGAATCGTGATGAGACCCATCAGGCCCTTCATGAATATATTAAAATGTTTGCTAATATGTTAATCAAAGTTTGACATTTTACTTTTTTCAAACTTGGTATCGTTCGAGTTGTTTCTTTAAAAGAAATACATACCGTTCTGAAAAGAAGCAACTCCATATAGGCATATAAAGACATCAAATCAAGACGCATGTAGGCTTTTGAAATAATTGTGTCAGTTATAAGACATTTATTGAAAGGAATCAAAGGAAAAAATCTTAACTTCATTTAAATATTAAGATTATATAGAACAAAAAAAAATCAAAAAAAATCTATGAGAATTTATACAGAAATATTTGTTTTTTAGGTCGCGACATATATGTGTAATATATGATGCCGAGACGGTAAATAGTAAACATTTATGAATTATTTAAGGGCATACGATACAGTTACAGGGGAGGCAATGACGTTGCTAACGTAAATTGTTATTTTCGCGACGTCAAACTGTGACTTATCGGGAAAAGATTCAGTTTTCGACTGATTTTTATCATTCAAACTGATTTAACTTGAAAACGAGTTCATGGACCCCTCTTTTTTAAAATGCCATTTGGTTTGATTACGCGAGAAGATTATGTGTGCCAATTATCATGAAAACGTAAATAGTGCAATTTTTGTAAATTTGATAAATACGTGTATACAGCAAAAAATGCTGTTTTTTTCTACATTCATGAACAGTTGATAAATATGAGTTATTTCTGAATAAAAATGTATAAATTTTAGGATACTTATAAAATACAGAAATTACAAATTATTTAACAAAAAACATTTGTGTTTATCTTTTAAAACAAAAAAGTTATGTCTTTCTTTCGAAAGGGAAAATACGGCCACAAATCCGAATTTTGAGAAAAATATACAAAATTTTGACCTCATTTTACTCAAAAAGTAGCACATGAAGGTATATTTTTTATAACATATTTGATTTAATCAGGTAAAAAATAGTCTATATGGAAATGTTTATCAAAATGTAAATACGGGATCAAAACTGTATCGTATGCCCTTAATGTTGAAAAAAATTACTAGATACAACGTTATCTAGAATGTCGGCTACATTCCAACAAATATTTACAAACAAAACAATCAATACTATGTCAATTTACTAAAATTTAACAAATTTTTAAATAGACAATCTGAAACGAAGTAAATTGTTCATCCTCCGGAAATATTATTTTCTGTTTAAGGCTTGGTAATTGAATGATTATACATAAATATCCCCAGGATTTACAAGGAAAGAAATATGGAGGGAAATGACTTTGAGGATGACAGGCTAGATGCTGATTTGGATAAACCTGGTATAGATGATAAGTGTACTGTTATATATGGAGTTGAAGATACACCAGCTCCTCACATGTGTGTTGTGTTTGCTTTACAGGTATTGTCATATTTAATAATAGGCTATTTTCATTTATGTTCTGTCGATATCTTTTCATCGTTGACTATTTTACTATTTACTTACTTATTAATTTCTACTAGTATATTAGTACAATTAGTAAACTAGACAAACTAAGTAGAGCATACCCTACTTCAAAAACGTTATAAAAGTAGTTGTATGGACATCCAATCAACGGCTTAGGAGATTCAGATACAAAACGTCTACTTCCATTCATATAGATATGACAAGTTACATGTTATGCAATAGGGAACCCTAAATGTTATTCTGACAAAAATAGAAATAAGGGAACAAATATACATGTTAAAAGTTTCAATGAAATCCATTCATTGGGTAAGGAAGGCATGACTGGTTTAGAACTATTTTCGGATTATTGAGACTATGAGATACAGTTGCGTTAAGTTGGACGATTCTGTGATTTCATTGAAATTCATCTTAAAATTTAGGACGAATCGCAGATACACCATGCCGTTCTCATTTGCGTACATGCAGTTACTTATGCACTATGCTTTTGCTATGGGAAACACCAATTGCCATGTAGATAAAAAAAAATAGAAGTAAATAATGCCATTTTGAAATCCACTTTCAATAACTGTTTAGAAGGAGGACTTTAAAAACTGGATGAACGAACGAGTGAAATGATCACTAACCGCTACTAAAGGCTGTGGATTTGGTCTGTATTATAATAAAACATACGAATTATGAATCTCACGAAGAAATAAAGATCAAATCAGCAATACTATAACAGCTTCTTATGGCTCATGTACAAAAATTTAAAACAAATTCAACGTTATACAACGTAATACCAACGAAGTTATAAATACACATTACTTTTTCTGTAATAGATGAGTCCGGATTCCAATGTTCTGAGTAACAATTTGGAAATTTAACAATCGTTTTTTAATGCACAAACACGTAGAACTGACTATTTTTGCCTAGCATGATTAAGCCTTAGATTCCAATAAATATGACAAAATCTACATTCACAATGCTTGTGTTCCAGAAGTGTTATACTGTCCTCGATTCGAATATATTTTAATTAACGGTAGTACGACGAAAACCAGGTAATGTCTATCACAATACATTATAATTTTCCGTCATAGATTTCTACCTAAATGAGTATTACTACTCAAATATAATTTTTCATAACATTTTGTAAAATCTAAGACTTGTATAACAACATCTGAACGCATGTACTAAGTTAAGTATGTACTTATATACCTGTCAATATGAGTATTTAGTTTTTAGTACACGGAATTAATTTAAATTATAACATCACGATTATTCTTTAACTGTCAAAGTGCATTAGTTACCATATACCGTTTGCACGTATAATTTATAGATGGAGGCCGCGTTGTTTGTTACATATATTTGTACGTAAGCCCAAAAAGCATACGTGTAAGAGTTGTTTTTTTTTTTTTTTTTTTGTATCTTTTCCTTGTATGAGTGAAAGGCTGTAACACAGAACGATCCAATTGGTTTAGACTAAAGACTTATTGGGTATGGAGTAAGAGCGAATAACATATATACTGCCATATAAATAGTTTTTCGATACCTTTTGGAGCCAACACATGTTATTTATACATTTATGTACATCTGGAATAGGTCAGTCACATTTTATATCAATAGATCTTTGAATTAACGTGGTAAAATTTTGTTGATTTTTATGCTATTGACATTTTATGCCCAAATTCACCCTATGGTCAACTTTAGATCAAAGTCTTTCACATTAAGTTATTTATCTTAGAGACATAAATATTTGCTATTCCTATGTTTGAACAATATAACAGTTTTTCACATAAGCATGGCCTTATTAACTATTAATACCTGTTCAGGTACAAAACAAACATGGGTGCACAGGATAACGACGTTTTCTTTCATGTTGAAGATGTTCCTTCTCCTCATATGTGTTTTATTTTTGCATTTCAGGTAAGAATTAACCATAATTGATTTTTTTCTTCCTTAAGCCAGCAAGAATATGTTGAAAATATATTGAAAAAAGTCAATTTTTTAAAATGAAAGTTTATTTTGATAGCAAGGCCTACATTTTCCCCATGTAAGATTTTCCTGTAAGTATTTTTGGTCTTTTTTTAGTAAACAGCTTTATATTAGTCGCAATTCGTGGAAAAAAACAATTACGATAACATAGATCATTTTATAGTTTTCATTTAAATCTGATGATTTCGTCTTTCATACATTTACCGTTATTTCTTTTCTATTTTAACATGTGTAAAAAAGATGTGTTCATAGCGTATATCCAAATTGCTTAAAATTTTCCTATTATTATTATTATTATTATTATTATTATTATTCAAATCGCACCCAACTTAATAATACATCCAATTATTTTCATGTTCATTTCATCATGTTCATTGTCCATTTTTGTATTAATTACTACAGTATTTTTGAATTTCATAATACACTATCGTTACTCGATTCGTGACAAATATTCATGCACATTCAGGATGAGAACAGCTTAAAGACTAAATCAGTTACGGTATGTTCTGAAAATTATCAGTTTAAATGGATAAACTATATTAAATCTTTATTTGATGTGTGTGGTTTTAGTGAAGTATGGAATGTTCAACAAGGTATTAATTTAGATTTTTTAAAATATACTATCAAACAACGACTTTAAGACCAGTTAATTCAAAGGCGGTTTGCAGATATACACAATTCATCGAGGGGGGACTTTTACTCGCAATTTAAAACAGAATTTATACTGGAACCATTCCTATTGGGACTGAAACGTTCTCATCGGATTTATATATGTAAGTTACGGACTTGTAACATTAAATTTCTCATAGAAACCGGTAGATGGAGAAATATACCGAGACTAATAATAAATTGTCATATCTGCAAGACTGGGCTTGGGGACGAATTTCCTATTATATGTTTATTGTAATAATGATAAAGTGAAGGATTTAAGGAAAACATTCATTTCAGATTATTATGTAATATATCCACAAGTAAAATACATGATATGCTTAAATACTGTAATATAGCTGTACTTACGAATTTGGCCATTTTCACACAAAAAGTCGAAAGATTATTGATCTAATCGTACATATTTCATATGCATATAAATCCATGAAATTTAGAATTATTTCTTTTCTGATACTCTATGTGTTATTTATAAATATTCGTTACGGACATTGTCGACCTCGTGGAATTATTTACAAAGTTTTGCACGGGTTCACTCTGTTAACTGTCAATGTATTTGTGAAATAGAACCAATTCATATGCAAATGTTGTATATTTATATATTAATCATGTTGTACTCGATTCGTTTGCTATATATAAACATGTATGTATTTTCGCTCCTGTTACGCAGTTACTGCGGCTGAGCTGTATTTTGAAATAAACACAGTTTCTGGTTCTGGAAAGTAGATCGATGGGATTGTAGAAGTTGAAATTTATACAATATAAAAAGAAGAAAAATACCAATCTCTAAGAACGAAAATATAGAGCTACATCGTGATCATTTTCAATTTTTAATCAAGGTAAAATGACCTAACCATCTTCTCTTTGATTTTTCTTCTACTGTTTGTGTAGAATTGTTAAACTGCTTCTGGTCTTTATGTGGCTCTTATTTCTTTAACCCCATTGTATGTCATGTATATATTCTGCTAAACATCTTTAGCTGTCGATTCTTATTATCATATTCATATTTCAACTTTCACTTTTATCTCATTTTGTCTTAAATTTTAGTTGAAGAATTGTAAAAAAAAAAAAAAAATAAAGTAGAAAAATAAATCTGCATCATATATTTAACATTCAAACGTTTAAGAAATATGTATACAATTATTTTCAGTTATTTGAAATGGTTGTGACATTAAAAAAAAGGAAATAGTGAGTGATTTGAAAGGTTTATCAGCATTATTAAGTGGTAAAAATTTGGTACTCGATGAAAAATGCTAAACATTTCTATTTATTGTCAAATATAATAAGTTTAAAACTGTTACGTAGGGGACATAACACCAAAGGTTGACATTCTATACTTCAGGATCAGCTATTTAACGTTTGTATTAGGTTTTGGATTTTCAAATATTTCAGCCTGGTGCATCACTGAGAAAACATTAATCGTCGAAATGCGCATCTGGTGCAGTAACTTTGATAACATTAATGTAAATATGTTTCAGACTACGGTTCATTTAAGACTTACTATAGTACTTTATGGTAATAAGAGTTGAAAAAATCTGTTCCAGGTCATTTTGTTCTTCTGAATTACATTATCATGAATGAAGTCAATCTGTTCGGTAGTTCCTCACTCGCATCTTCACATTTGACCGAAAATTACCCGAACTTATAGAAGCTAAAGCACTGCAAGAAGTAATTATTGGAGTTAAAATATGTCGAAGGAAATAGAATGGAAAATTTCTTCGCGCTCATTTCTTCACAAAAAGTCTGGTTCGAATAGTTACTTCTTACTGGGATTTAACTTTTACATAATGAATAGTTCTCCATATTTGCTCCTGATAACAAGTGGGTATTAATTGAATTATGTAACAAGTGGGTCTTAGTTGAATTATGTAACAAGTAATAGTATAGTGTGATTTAAATAGTAAAACTGATATTCACATTTCTTTCTTACCATACATTTTGTTATCGTGATCAAATCATGCTTGCCTAACAACCAGTTTCAAGCTGATAAACTAACATTTTAGCTATGGTTTCAATAAACAAGATACGGGGTTAAATGCGATAAAAAATTTAATAATATTATCGAAGTCGATCTCTCGATTGTGTAGGAAGTTCTGTTTATCATCTTTCTGACTTTGGCTTATAACTTTCAAAATTGTCTTCAAACTTTAAAACATTGACACAGATTTATAGCTACACATTTTCAAATTAAAATATCTCCATTGTTTAAGTTCTAGTGTAATTTTCTGTTGAAAAGCAGATGTAAACATTAAAAGTTGTTCTTTTCGGTCAGTTTTATCAAAACTATTACACTTTATCAGGAAGTTCAAGTTGGTCCAATTATACTTATATCAATTGTTATCTGAGTGTATTTGAGTTCTATATCCGATTAGGAAATGATATCATAAGACGATAATATCAGACACAACACACTTGTATAGCTACTGATCTTTATGTTTGACATGTTTTTCTTTGTAATCAACTCCTGCTACAAATTTCAACTCAAATCTACCAAACTTTCTATAAAGTTTGTATGAAGATGGGCAGATTATTTTGTATACAACTTTTTTATAGATGATTGACTGTCATTTCAACGAAACTGTTTGACATACCCTTATATGAAGTATAACTCTAGATAATCTGACTTTGGTTGCTTTCACTATATATGGCTTACATCTTGAAATTGAAAACTATATATATAAAAAAATAGATAAGAGATACGTTTGGTCGTAAAACTCTTGACGTGACTCGGTATTTATGCATCCAGCCATCGGGTTTTTTTGGGGGGGGTCTGGGCGTTCCTGGTGCAGGTGGGTCCAGAGGTGCGATTCAAACACAAGAGGTTTTTACAATATTGTTTTCGTTTAGTTTACCCTTGTCTTTATGTGTTACTTAATTTGTACATTATCGATAAAGGGTATTCTATATACTGTATGTACCATCAACTACAAAAACTTTTTTTGCGCCTCTATCAAATTTACTATCAACTACATACAATTTTTGTTGGCGTATTTATTAGATTTATTTGAATGTTTGTTTGAATTGTTTAGACAGTTGTGTTGTATGTCGGTGATGATTGTTTACACAGTTTTGGCTGCTGGATACCAATTATTGTCACACTAACCTATTATGTCTGCTTTGGTTTCTCCAATTTTGTCACTAGGACCATGGAAGTATTATATTGTCATAATAATACTTCCATGCTATGACGGAACTATAAACATAAACAACTGTCATACAAGTTGGGGTTTAGCTAGCTATAACACTAGGTTTAACCCATCATTTACTTCGGAAAAATGCCTGTACCAAGTCAGAAATACGACAGTTGTCTTCCATTCGTTCTGTTGGTTGATAAAGTCTAACGTTTGATTTTGTTAGTTTAAAGACTTCCACCTTTTTTTAATTAACCTTGGAGTTCGGTATTTTTGTCCCACTTTTTCGCGTGAAGACATTACCTCTCCAAATTGCCAAACTGTTGACCAAGTGTGAACTCAATCTGTCCAGTAGTTCCTGGATAAAGTATAACAAACATATTTGTTTTCATTCAGCATATCGAAAAATTCAAATTATCAGAAAAATAACAACTGTGATTATTTTAATGTTTGATTATGAAATTTTCAAATATGCAATGCTTTGTTAGAATTGATATTAGAGACGTGTTTTTGTCATCATGTGAGCGTTTCTGCCGATAGCGACGAACGTCTGCAAATACAAAATAAAATATTGTTATGAAGGGATAAAATCTGTTTATATCTTTTCAGCAAGCAATATTATGCATTGGAAGTACTTTGTCCATACCTTTTATTCTTGGGGACAAGTTATGTACCGACTTATTTCCAGCACAGGAAAAAGCCAATGTCATAGCCCAACTTTTAAGTATCTCTATGTTTATGTGCGGACTTGCTACACTTATACAAACAACGTTTGGGGTAAGGTAAGTTTTATTAGTATGTAACTTTACTGTTTGTTTGTAGAACATGTTGTATGCATTTGTTCGTCAACTCTCCGTTAGTATAAATTACCTTTGTTTTCCTTTTCTGATTCAATAACAGAAACAAGAATAAAGACAAACTTTGATTAAATCAATGAAGATGAATTGACTCTACAAAACTTTTGTAATAAAATCAAAGGACAATAACAAAAATAAATGTGATTAAAGTAAAATAAAATAACTAAAATAATTATAAATGAATAACATATTAATAATCACAAAATAACCATAAAATTTACTGTTTGACGTCTTAATTACATGTATATACACAAGAGTGCGTTCGCCCGATTGAATCACGATATCTAGTTTTCAACAAGATATTATGATTGATGCAAAATGATGTATTACAATAATTTGGAAGGGGGTCTTCCAGCAATTAAAACTTATTTCATGATAAAGCATGATAAATGCAGTATATACAATTACATAACATGACATCATGATGTATAAAATATTGTTTAGTACGCTTAAAACTTATATGGTCCAACCTGGTATATGTTTAAGTCCGTAAGGAATACAGGGGCGGATCCAGCCATTTTCAAAAGGGGGGGGGGTCCAACTATATGTCCCCATTCAAATGCATTGATCGTCCAAAAAAAAAAGGGGGGAGGGTTCCAACCCCCTGAACCCTCCCCCTGGATCCGCTACTGGAATATAAAAACCAAATTCATTATAACTCTCCGCGCTTCATTCAAAATGTGCTGCGATCAAAGCTTTTACACCCCGTAAAATTACAAAAGGATTCAGTTCTTATAATGAAATTGTTCTTAATCAAATCACTGATTTAATTCAAATGAATAATGATTGACTTCAACGTCGAATGTAAAATGAGGCATTTGACCATGTTTGGGCTCAGGAACAACTTCATAAATAAAAGGACAAGTGATATCAATTGCCAGAGAGACAACTATCCAATAAAGACCATCGGACAATCGAATGTGAACCATTACTAGTCATCATACAGCTTTCAACAATGAGGAAAACATTGTTTGTTTTGTTTCAGGGGCGGATAACAACAAAAATATGCATTTGATTTCACATTTTGTTTACAAGAACTGTTAAAATGACTTTTCGGAGAAGATACTAGTTAGGGGTACACATTTTATCACAAAGAACGATTTTTAAAGAATTTGAACAGCTGTATTACGGAAGATGAATAAGAAAATATTGAAAACATAGTTAAACATCAATTTGTTTAAAAAATGCTCTCGTCTTGACATTCAAACAATAAGGAGTTGAAATTATACGTTTTGCAGTTCCACGATGCGAATCTATTGCCATCATTCTTGCTACTATCTACATCGCGCCAAACTTCTCCGGGTCACCACGATCATGACGATGATTACAACCAAAATGAAAATGTATTCTACTAACCAATTACATACACATGAATAAGTGCAGAGTTTTTGATTGTACATAATTCATATTCATGGCTGTATGTTTCCTCTTGCAGATTAGGAATAATACAAGGAGGGTCGCATGTTTTCATTGCTCCAATCGTTGCCATGATGTCTCTAGAAAAATGGAAATGTCCAACGAGTCTTGAAAGTAAGAATTGTATTATAGAATTATAGTAATGGTATACGATATGTCAACAGAAAATGTCAATGCAAAAAAGCGAATGGAACATCTTCATTCTTTGGGTGGAATTATTTTAATTAACTGAGACTTACAACCAAGCAAGGATATTTAAGTAAAAAAGAGCGGAAGATACCAAGGGAACATTTAAAACTCACAAGTCGAAGAAAAACCTGAAAACGCACTGGCAAAAAAAAAAAAAAAAACGAAAAACGACGAAAAGACAAACAAGTCTATAATACATTACATAGAAAACTAAAGACTGAGCAACAAAAACCCACCAAAATATGGTATATAGGGTAATCAGTTCTAGCTCCACATGTGGCACCCGTCGTTTATCAAAAAAGGTAAATAATAACTGCTTAAAGCACTTCTTTGTTTATCATTTATGTTTTATCTGGAAAAGGATACCAATTTGTAAACCTAATGATACACTGCTATAAGGGAGGAACATAAATACACTAATACTATGCAACTATCATCAACTATGTTAGAATATAAAAAAAAGTCATAATAATCAATACACAGGAATGAAACATGTTTGTTTTTTTTTAATTATTATTTCAGTTCCAGCAGCAAATGGAACAAATATTACGACTTTTATGAGTCAGGATCAGAAAGATGAGTTGTGGCAGAGCAGACTCAGAGAGGTTTGTATGGATAGCGATGGGTGTTGGTATTTGTTTCCAGATTAGCTCCATAGATTTGTAAGACTAGGAATAGTTTATTTGAAATATTTTAGCTGTTTACTAGAGAGAGATTGAATGACCAATGTTTAATTCTTTCGATCAATAATCCTTATTTTGTTGTGATTTCTAACATTTCAGATATTAAAGTGAACGTGACAAATGATTTGAAATATTTGATCGACTTAAAAGTAGAATCTTCAACGAACAAAATGACTTCATTTTCCCAGTAAATTATTTTCCCCAGAACAATCAGCATACTTGTTACTACAAAAACTTACATTACTAAGTAAAAATGTATGAAAACCTGGAAGTTAATATGAAGAGAGCATAAACTGCAACAAACAAGCTTTTAACTTAAATGATCGGTAGTAAAATTCTAATCAACTTTGTAATTGAACATTTGTTTTAGTCTTGCTCATTTTTGACGGCCGTCATTGACCTGCCGCGTAATTTAGTTTTTTTTTCTTCAAATTTCTGATGTGATTTGTCTTCTTTCCAGCTTTGAAACGGTTCGATATTTCGATTACATTACTTACCTAATAATTAAATTTATATTATTTTCATCCTAGATTTTACATCTCATTAAGCTTTCACAGGTCTAAATGTACGAACTTTCTATGAATCAAATAAAAGTATGAACACTCTTATTTTGTTTAGCCTTTCTTAAACCACCCGTAAGAAATGCAAAAATAAGCCTCACGCTTTCGAAACCTCGTTTCAAATTGTTCTTTTTCATTTCAAGAAAACCTGTTGCTTTTTAATGATAAACAACTAATACAAGGTACATTTTATTTTGCAGATTCAGGGAAATTTGATGCTTGCATCAATGATTCAAGTCGTTCTGGGATGTACTGGCATTATGGGTCTAATGTTGAAATACATCGGACCTCTAACAATAGCTCCCACTATATCATTAATAGGACTTTCCCTTACTGCTGTCGCGGCAGATTTTAACAGACGACACTGGGGAATATCAATGTTGTAAGTATGATCTTGAACTAAATTGTGTTTTCTATGCACTCTTCATTAACACCAACTACGACAGCAAACAGAAATAGTTAACAATCTAATTATAATTTACATGGTAGATCTCTGATTTCTACTTATATGGCCTTTTTAGATCTTTGACGCAAGTTATGATAGATCGATATTTTAATTAGATTGAAATAGTTAACAGACGAATGGTAGTTCTTACGTTGTTCTAATTTCCGAGAATCTGAAAAAAATAATGATATGTTCTTCTAACAATACTTTATACATATTGGGAATCGTTTGAAATATGTAAGTATTTAACATGTTTTTCTTCATGTTGATACAGAAATATGATCAGAATACAATGTTGTTTAATCAATTCCTCCAACTTATATATAATAATGCTAAATATTATTTTTTCAAATAGAAAAAAATCGTGACAATATTTCCATATTTCAGAACTCGTTTTTGAAACACACATTTATTATTACAGGACGTTGGTTTTAATTGGATTTTTCACTTTGATTCTTGGACGTGTCCGAGTTCCTTGCCTTGGCTTTAATTTGAAGAGGAAATGTTACGTGTTCAGATATCCAGTTTTTCAACTGATGCCAGTAAGTTGTTTATTTTTTACCCTACATAGATATTTAGTCCTTTTCCGAGACAACTGGTTGATTTATTTGATTGGTTATTGGTGTTTAACGCCACTTTCAGCACTTTAGGCTATATCGTAGAGGTCAGTGTCGGAGGAAGCCGGATCGCCTCTTCTTGAAAACTATACCATACACATAATAGTAACATATTTTATCTAACATATAAACATACTAGCAATTATTGAATATATGCATTGATTATGAAGGATATTTATCGAAAAATATATTTCTCATACCTAATATAAAAATAAGAAGATGTGGTATGCTTGCCAATGAGACAACTCTCCACATTAGACCAAATGACCCAGAAATTGACATTCATAGCTAAGCTTACTAATATATACATGATATATGGGGTATACTTCAATGAACCAGCAAACGGAACGACATAAATAACCAAAGCGACATCGATATATAAAAATATGTGTGTACTAGTATATTTTAAGGGCACATTTACTATAATTTTTTAAATTTTCTTTCACGCAACATTAGGTGTCATTTTGCAGTACTCACTAATAAAAACGCACAAAAGATGAGACTTAAGCAATTGACCTAATTCTAAACACATAATTGTTGAATAAAAATGATTTAAAGCGATTGAAATAATTGAAATCCTATAACTTATACGAGTTTTACTGATCATATAAAATATACAACCTGGCAAGGCCAAACAAATATTATTTATGTTTCAATTAATTTGTGAAAAAAGGAATAAGTAACTCATTGCAGTTTTACTGTTTAGCAGTTTGAAAAATTGACTCTTTATTTCTTACATGTTTCTGCTGTGTGTGAAATATGTTATAATTACAATAACTGTCTAACCAATCAAACAGGTACTGCTTAGTGTTGGTATATGCTGGCTTCTGTCCTATATTTTGACGGTGACGGATACTTTACCAAATAACTCTACATTACCAGCGTACAAAGCCAGAACAGATTCACGACTTGATGTTGTATCAGATATTGATTGGTTCTTCTTTCCATACCCTTGTAAGTATAGATTATGAAAACGAAGTGTTTACAATGCTTTTAGCAGGATCTCATTTCATTTCCTCCCTCAACATTATTAACAAAGATATTCGGTCATATGTAATTACTGACCTAGCCGCTTCATCTGAGATCACCCCCGTTTTTAATGGGGTTCGTGTTGCTAAGTCTTTAGTTTTCTATGTTGTGTCTTCTGTACTATTATTTGTCTGTTTGTCTTTTTATTTTTAGCCATGGCGTTGTCAGTTTATTTTCAATCTATGAGTTTGACTGTCCCTCTGGTATCTTTCGTCCCTCTTTTTTCATCCCGAATGGAACATTAAGCTTCCACAAGTTTATTCCATTCTTCATTGTCCGTTGCAAAATGCACAGCTTGCTCCCAGGTGTAGCGAATCTCTTGTAGATCGACCGTAACATTTCTCCTCCAGGTGATACGAGGTCGGCTTGGTTTCTCTTTCCTGATGGTGTCCATTTGAGGGCTTAGGTCAAATGTTTATGGTAGTCGGTATAGTTTAGTTCTAAAAATATCTTCTTAATCGGTAAAATGCAAGTTGTTGTATTGTTTGCTTTCAGTTCATCTAGCTGCTAGTCAAAATATTTCTTTAATTGTAGAAAAAATAATAACGATTTTTTTTCTCAGTCAGATTCGGCATTCCAACTGTGTCGGCTGCAGGATTTGTAGGGATGTTAGGCGCAACTTTATCATCAGTCATAGAATCCGTTGGAGATTATTTCGCCGCAGCACGCATATCTAATGCATCTCCACCACCACCACATGCAATTAACCGAGGCATAGCCGCGGAAGGTTTCTCCAGTATTATATCGGGTATGGTTGGTGCTGGACATGCAACTACATCATACAGTGGAAATATTGGAGCAATTGGAATCACGAAGGTATTATCTTTTTTCTAAAAACTGAAGACATATAAGAATATGAATATTCTCAGTGAATTCACTTTCGGAGTAGTTAACATAAAATTGTGGCAAAAAGTTTTAAAAAAAAAGAAAACAGAAAAAAAGAAATCAACAACTTGATTTAGAAGAACCTGGATCAATATAGACTGTTGGATTTCCATTAACCATTCTATCCAAATTTCCCGGTCTGGTTCAAACCAAAGTATCTAAAATAAATATTTTCTACTGTCCCGCAAAACACGAAAAGACTTGGAGCAAAGACTTGTTGACTAGGCGTTAGAACAATGACTTTATCAATATGTGTCCGGTTTGGGTAACAGATCTCACTGCGGACTGATACCTTGTAAGAATTATACCACTTATAAATCCGACTCGGTGTCGTTCTAGTATATACATTAGGGTATATAAAAATATTTATATGTCATTAAAATATTTTTGTCCTGAATATGCATGTACAATTGGCCATTTGACATTAAACAGTTAGATATTAACTATTTGCCCCAAAGGCAAATTATTCTTAAAAATCAGTAGTAATGCCATAATTGAATAGTAGGGCGAAAAGAAGTTAGTAAAGATGAAACTTTACTTGAAATTTGTAAAATGTTGGTAATTAATCCGTTGTTGCAGGTAGCAAGCAGACGGGTTTTCCAGGTTGCAGGTTTAATACTTCTCATTGGTGGGATTATCGGTAAATTTGGTGCAGTATTAACACTTATTCCAGATCCTATAATTGGTGGGACATTAACCATCGTCTTTGGTATGGTGGCGGCTGTTGGCATTTCGGTTCTGCAGTTTATAGATTTTTCATCCACAAGAAATTTAACAGTTCTTGCTATATCTATGATTCTTGGATTAATGATTCCTCAATGGTTGAGTGAAAATACAAGTGCCATTGATACTGGTAAGTACTTTGATCGTCGTGTCCTCATTGGCTAATCACTGGAACTTCCATATAAAATGTATATAGGTAATGTTTTTCCTGAACGTCAATTCCTGATGAATAAATAATCTAATCATAAATGTATCTATAAGCTAACATATTCACGCATTAGTGAAAAAATCTTACAAAGAAAAACTGCTCTTACATTTTTTTTTTTCATATTATTATCAAAGACTGATGAATCTTTACGTAAATAGATTTTGTGGATATCGCTGAAAATAGCTTACCAAAGAGTGATTACTCTATACGTCTACGTATTTCGTGGATATCTTTGTAGATATACTATCAGAGATTGATCACTCTATACGTCTACAGATTTCGTGGATATCTTTGTAGATATACTTTCAGAGATTTATCACTCTATACGTCTACATATTTCGTGGATATCTCTGTAAATATTACCAAAAACTGATTACTCTATTAGTACACAGATTTTGTGGATATATCTGTGTTCATATTATTATCAAAGAGTGATCACTCTATACGTCTACAGATTTTCGTGGATATCTCTGTAACTGTATTATCAAAGACCTTTATACGTTTTTACATTTTGTTGGTATCTCTGTAAATAAATTATTAAAACATGATGACTCTATTCGTCTACAGATTTCGTGGATATCTTTGTAGATATACTATCAGAGATTGATCACTTTATACGTCTACATATTTCGTGGATATCTCTGTGGAAATTATTATCAAAGACTGATAACTGTAAATGTCTACATACTGTGTGTATATCTACTCATAATATTAACATAAAACGGACTACTCTATACATTTCCTTATTTGTGTGTATTTTTTCCTGTTTGGCGGACAGAAATCGTTTTTTTAAAATATTAATATAAACAACTGATGACTTCAAACTTATTTTACAGGATCTGAGGATTTAGATCAAGTTTTAAAAGTATTATTGGGTACAGCCATGTTGGTTGGTGGAGTACTTGGCTTTATACTGGATAATTTGGTTCCAGGTAGGTCAAAGAATGATATTATAAAAAAAAAAAAAAAATGCACGAAAAATGGTCACATTAAAATATTCCCTTTGGGTCATTATGATGAAAAATACGTTTTATAATTTCGGGTCTCAAGGGTGATTATAGCATCTTTTAGTAATCGTCCAAGTTAAAAACTGAAAAAACACGTTATCAATTTCATGCCTCCGAAGAACTTTTCTGGATTTACCTTCATCAGGAACACTCAAAGCCGAATATTTGAAAACCGAGGATGTATAAGAACCGAAACAATTTTAGAGCTATATATATAAACCAAAAAGTACCTAAAAATAGCCAAATCCATCTAAGGTCAACTTTGCCTGAGAGAGTTGAAACCTTAGTTTGTTTATAATTTTAGAATTTATAAACGGACAATTTTAGAAAGGTTTTTAAGAGAACAATGCAAATACAATGTCGAACAGCTCAGATTATTTTTGTGTCATAAACTTTAGATCCAAAGCAGTCGGCCTAATAAATCGATACATGTGAATAATATGAATAACGTGGCATAAATGAGACAGCAGCACAAGGACACATGCTTTCCCGAAAAAAACATCAAACATGGTCTTCAACGGCCGACAAGCGCACTACTTGTGTAGACAAGTTCTGAATACATTAGATAGAGACAACAACATATAATAAACCAACTACAATAGACAAACATATGAAGAGACATGGTAAACTCCGGAGAGGTTCTTACTTGGGAAAGAACACTCTTAAACACATATTAACTTAGTTTTGTTAGCACTATAGCCTTTCCTTATTATCTCTCCATCGGAAGAATAAAAGATAGATTACAAAACTGAAATTAGTAACGACGTATAGGAACTTCCAATACTTTTTAAACAGAATGCGAATTCCAATAATCCATGAAACAACACTGTTTGGGAAAAATTAAATATTAACATATTGACAGCCACTCATTCTTAGTTCTGTTTCAATTTTTTTAAGGCACGTTGGAAGAGCGAGGAATTCTTAAATGGCGAGAAAGTTTGTACACTAAATCAGGAGGAGCCATGAAACCCGTCATGTACGAATATCCTTACGTAACAAAATACATTAAGAAAATAAATTGTTGTTCATGTTTCCCATTATCGCCAACATTTGACAAAGAATTAAACTGTTCATGCTGTACAAAAGAAAATGGAACATCTGAACCAAGCAAAAGTCAAGAATATCATCTGGCTGTTGGCAATGGAGGTACGCAGGGTGAAAAATTCGATCACGTGGACACCAAGTTTTAATCATGTGATGTATTCACAATACAAATGACTGAAAACTAATGAATCTTTTTTTCATGTAAAACATGTTTTTAAATATTATTGTTCCAGATGACTGACTAAACAAAATGTAACTATCGTTTATAACTACATTATGTATTACACACATTTTGCAAGATAAGATTCTGTGTTGATTATGTAATCTAATAATAAACAAATATCCCTCCCCCCCAAAAAAAATAATAAAAAAAAATAATTAAAAATTTAGTTAGACAAAATTAAATAAAGCCAAACCAACACAAAGTAAAGTAAAAAAAACCAAACAAACAAAATAAGCCATAAAACAAGCTAAAAAGTAAACAAAACGAAAAAAAAAAACACCCCAAAACACTAAAAATACTTCCTTTCCGACTTTCCTTTAGAAAATTTATTCTGAGATGGTCTTGGTTATCTTTCAACTCCATTTTGATTTCCATGTGTAGTTTTCCCAAATATTTACCATAAGGCGATTCTTGTGAGTTGAAGTTTTTCAAAACCTGCGAATTTAATATTTTTCACAAGTTTAATCCGGTGTTGGTGTATAACTCGTACAATAATTAAATAGAACGAACCAAGAGCTCAAGCCTGAAGGATTTGCATTAATTAAATGGAACAGGACAATTGTGGTCAACAATATCAGCGTCTCTTGCTATACATATATGCATGCGTCATTCGCCAAACAAATCCAGATTCAGTAAAAAATTACACGACATGGGACAGGACACAATCGGTAAATGTGTATGTCTACAGATTTTGTGGATATCTCTGTAAATTTTATTATCAAAGAGCGATTTCTCAATTCGTTTACAGATTTTGTTGACATCTCTGTAAATTTTATTATCAAAGAGTGATAACTCAATTTTTGAGTCGACAAAGTCAGCGTGTCTTGCTATGCATGCGTCCTTCTCCAAAAGATCCAAATTCAGTCAAAAATTTCACGACGGGGGACAGGACATAATCGGAAAAATTTTGAATTGTCACTAACCCGAATAATTCAGTTCCTCCCCGTGATCGACTCTCCCACTCGCGATGTAGCCATCGTAGAGCTGTGGAATATAACGACTGAATTATTCGGGTTAAATTGTCACAAGTGAATTGAATCACAGACACATTGCATCGGTCAACTATAATACAAATGACTGACAATAATAGCTCAATAGCTATTGTTATGATATTGTAACTATTATATTTATTTAGTTGGCCTAATTTTTTTGTGTGGCCTATTATATGTGTTTACATTGTGTACAAAATAAAACACATTGTGTTACAACTATGCTGTTTAGAATTCACTGGAACAATCACTGATACTCATGGAATGATTAGAACTTTCTATTTCACTTACATAACGTTTCCAGAATGATCATAACAAAAGATGCGTAATTTATATTTCTAGCGTTGTCTAGAAGTTTCCGTTTGAATATTTAAATGCAGACCCAAAAGTTAGTTAAATTTAGAGATTTAGACTTAGGAATCTGATGTACAGTAGTTGTCGTTTGTTTATGTAATTTATACGTGTTTCTCGTTTTTTATATAGACTAGACCGTTGGTTTTCCCGTTTGAATGGTTTTACACTAGTAATTTTGGGGCCCTTTATAGCTTGTTGTTCGGTGTGAGCCAAGGCTCCGTGTTGAAGGCCGTACATTGACCTATAATGGTTTACTTTTATAAATTGTTATTTGGATGGAGAGTTGTCTCATTGGCACTCACATCACATCTTCCTATATCTATTAGACATAGATAGACTTAGACATCGATAGACATCAACATTCTCAGCAGTTGGATTGACATTTTTATTTACAAACTACATCATACTAGATTGTGACCAATTGGATATAATATTCTGTGGATACCGAGAAGATTTCCGGATAAAGAAAAGATAAAAGATTGGACATATATTTTGACAGTTAAGTTGACATTTCTTTTTTTGTAATACTTCTTGTAAACTTGTGTATAATAAATCTTGTTAAAGTTTATTATTGATTTGTGTCTTTTGTTGGCTACAATTAAAAGGCGATTTTCTGGCATAACACTATGGAATAGAAAGCAGTCTAAATGTTTGGTTATCTATGCGGGTTGCTGTTGAAGGTAAGCATTCATAGTACTAACTCACTGAAATTAAAGTGTATACGCCGAAATGGAAGTAGCTTCGTCTAAACTGAATCAAATTGTAATATAGCGATTAACATGCCTGAGTTGATTCTTGGGTTTAAAGGGGAAGTGGAACGAAAATTAATTGTAAACATGGTAACATAAAAGGAAATTATGACAGAATACTACTAATGAACCTAGCCTTTTGAAAATTATAAACCATGAATTCACAAGTAACCATATAAATTCAACAAAGCCAAGAAGGTCCGTGCTCCGCGAAAAAAAAAAATGTTCCTGTTGATTATTTCCTATATATTTACAGTAGGTGTTCAATTCATAAAGTAATTATATTGTTTATTATAGTGGCATGTGAATAATTGTAAAACAAATAAGATTATTTTCAAATTAACTCATTAAAACAGGCGGACCATTTATCTCTTTATCTTTATTCTCGTTAACCAAAGTACAATGGGCTAGAGACATATACAAATAAATTAACATACATAGTATATCATTTAAGTGCAAATGTAAAGTAGAGACATAAAGTGGTTACCAAGGAGATTCTATGCATTTAATAATTATTCGTATAAATTTGCACAGCTTGTTTAGTTCAGACGGGTTGTTGATATTCATAAGACCTTGAAATCTTAAAATATTTGGTCTGTTTACAAAATGATGCTTAAGCAGCGTTTGTCTACTTAATTTCGTCTATTGCCGAACATTCTAAAACATAATGAAACTCGTCGCCAATATCACCGGAATTACATAAAGTACAAATACGATTTTCTCTCTGAATATTTTGCCATTTACCAATTTCAACAGGAATTTTTGTGTTCAAAGTTCTAAATCTACAAAAAGAAGCAATATTTTTGTCATCTAGAATATCAAAGTAGTTTTCGAAATTTAGACTGTTTTTGAATAATTTATGATTGAGAGCTTTTGGAGAGTTCTGTAGAGTAGCAAGCCATGTCTGTTTGAACTGGTCAATCAATCTTAATTTAACAGTATCATACAATCAGCTTTTACTTAGTGTTCCATTTATTTGATAGTCCACAATTATCAAGCACAGATTTTACATTCTTACACCAACCTATGTTTCCATTGTAACTACCAGTGACAAGATTGTATAGAATAACAGGAAGTTTCTTTTCTTCTCCAGTTACAAGCTTTGTCCAACAATTAATAGTTCGTAATTTGATAAAAATATCCAGTGGGAATCCACCAAGTTCCCCATATATCATTTAGTCAGGAGCGGATTTTTTTAGATTAAGCAGTAGTTTACAAAATTTAAGATGAAGACATTCTATAACAGAGGTGTTACCCATTGCCCAGACTTCACACCCGTACAATAATATTCGCTTAACTACTTTGTCAAATAATTCTAGTTTACATTTAATGTTCAAATTAATCTCCCCTTTTTCAGAATATCGTACATAGCCCTTGTTGCTTTCTTAGCATGTGCCTTTTTTTGCTTTTGTGAAACTTTCTGTTCTTGAAATTAATACACTAATATATGTAAATTCTTCAACAATATCTAACACAATATCAGCATATTTAAAAATAAAATTCTGTAGTGGTCTACCTTTAGAAAAAAAATACTATTTTGCATTTTGGGACATTGACTTTAAATTCCATTTATCACAATATTCTTTTAAAGCGTATAAATGTTTTTGTAGATCTACTTGTGTTTCTGACATAAGTACAGTGTCGTCTCGTACAGTACAACAAACAGTTTTAAATATATTTGATAAAGATCTCAAACCATTTATATTTGTGTTCTGATAAAAAGCTTTCAACATCATTTAGATATATAGAGACAAGTATAGGAGATAAATTTTCTCCCTGTCGTATACCTACATTACATGGAAAGTATTCTGAATATTCACCATCACTGAAAATTCGTGATTTGACGTTTTTATACATATTAAATATAGTATTATACATCTTACCATTCACTGTATGTAAAATGAGTTTTGACCAAAGACCAGATCTTCAAACTGTATCAATAAAAGCACAAAAAAGTTTATTCTTTTTTGTCCCAGTAGTTCAAATAAAATATGCAGAGTAGATATGCTGTCTATAGTGGAATAGCCCTTTCTGAAACCTGAAACTGGTTTTCATTTAACAACAAATATTCTTCTAAAAATGTACCAAGTCTTAAATTCAGAATTGACGTGAAAAGTTTACCAATACAGCTTAATATAGTTATGGTCTGTAGTTTTGAGAATCTGACTGATCACCTTTGCTTTTATAAAAAAGGGATAACATCACCAACAAGCCAAAGTTCAGGCACTTTTCCAGTATCAAATACAATATTGAAGTTTTACATAGATTAGCATGAAAATCTGGGTGGTGCTCTTAATATATTCATTTATAAGGTTTTTAATGCATTTGAAAATTTCATTTTCTATAATAGGACTGTTTAACAGCGAATTAAGTTCGTTATTCTCATCTGGAATAGTTTCTTCATCAGCGTCAGAATCTGACGAATTTAAATTATATCAACAGGAATATTAGTCCTTTTTTTCTCTTTATACGAGTTCAATATCTTCCAAAATTCTTTAGAATTGCTATTTTTCAAAACATTCATCTTTTTCTCATGGCTTTTTATGCTTATTTATAGAAATGTTCATTTGCCTCTTATATTCACGTTCTGTATTTTTCATCTCATCTCTTTTTAAACATGTTTTATTGTATTTATATCTTCTTTTTGCTATTCGAAAGCACCGTCTTGTTTCCCCAACATATTTGGTGAAACCAAGGTTTAATACCTTTTCTTCGACATTTCTTTTCATGTCGTTTATAACTAACGGCTGAGCCAACACATGTTATTTATACATTTATGTACATCTGGAATAGGTCAGTCACATTTTATATCAATAGATCTTTGAATTAACGTGATAAAATTTTGTTGATTTTTATGCTATTGACATTTTATGCCCAAATTCACCCTATGGTCAACTTTAAATCAAAGTCTTTCACATTAAGTTATTTATCTTAGAGACATAAATATTTGCTATTCCTATGTTTGAACAATATAACAGTTTTTCACATAAGCATGGCCTTATTAACTATAAATACCTGTTCAGGTACAAAACAAACATGGGTGCACAGGATAACGACGTTTTCTTTCATGTTGAAGATGTTCCTTCTCCTCATATGTGTTTTAGTTTTGCATTTAACCATAATTGATTTTTTTCCTTAAGCCAGCAATAATATGTTGAAAATATATTGAAAAAAGTCCATTTTTTAAAATGAAAGTCTATTTTGATAGCAGAGCCTACATTTTCCCCATGTATATGTATAATATCCAAATTACCTAAAATTTTCCTATTATTATTAGGTCTTTCCACTTTTCTGTGGAAAGACTTATTGTATTTGTTCTGATTATTATTAGGTCTTTCCACTTTTCCGTGGAAAGACCTATTGTATTTGTTCTGTTTATTATTATTTTCTTCCGCCAAATTTTGTTCTCGCGTAAAATTTTTGTTTCGCAAGATGTCGCTTAGATATTTCTTATATAGTATCATACAGTTTATGCGCTTTTTATTTTCACCCATTCTAAGCCAAACAATTTTCTTTGTAGGAGCTATCTCCCCGAACACTGTTTTCCTTGTGACTGCATCTCCTCCGTAACCGTAGAAGAAAGCGACAAATTTATTTTATAAAATTGCTCGTTATATCCTTTGCATGATTTGTCCTATTTTGACCGAAGCGATATTAATATTCAATATGAGAGTTATTTCCCCTTATGCATGTGATATAAGTGATATGCATTTCTATCTTGTAAACCATAAGTGATAGAGACCTAGCATCTTTTGATTTGAGGTTCTTGATCCAAAAAAAGAAAATTAGGTCAAGGTCAGAGGTCAAGGTCATATTTTAAATTTTGATTTTGGCTTATTTTCAATACTTTTCAAAAACCGTATAAGATATCGACAACATATTTTTACTAAATTGTAAGTTGCGAAATGTCGTTACACATGAATTTTGGTTGAAAGGGTACGCTAACATTAAATTCGAGTTTTCTCCCCTCTTATATTAAGAATTAGGCATATAGCGATATAACTCATTAAACATATATAATTGAGACGTATGGTCTTTAGATTAGAAGCCCTCGATTTTTGACCTTTAAATTGAACTCATGGTCATAGGTTAAATTGATGTTCTAGATTTTGACCTTTGCTTTTACCTCATATGTTTACCTGATAAAGCCATGGAACTTTTTGCATTACCTTGCAAGATACTTGACGATGAAAGAGCCAACGGGAAGTGACCTTGTGTTGAGGTCAAGGTCAGAGATCAAGGTCAATTTCTCAATTTTGTCTTTTCCTTGTTTTTGCATTTTCTCCAACACTTGTAAAGATATATATAAAAGAACAAGTGCAAAATATTTGCTCTATTGTCATGTAGATATGTGACATTTGGTCTGAAACAATCTGATGACATCTGATAGTAGTTAGTCCCCGTGAAATGTCTAATTATAAGGTTAATTGATAATTACATATGACCTTTAACAAAAGGTTGGGTGACATATGACCTTGAAAAATGACAACCGGAAGTGACCTTGAGAAAACCGGAAGTAGCCATTTTGGCAATTTTTACATGAAAAAGTACTCGGAATCCATATATTTTGTAATTTAAATGCATTAAATTATCCCAAAAGACTACAAGTGACTTTTCATTAACCGGAAGTGGCCAATTATCTCCTTATTTACGGACAAAAGTATATAAAACTATATATTTTTGTAATCAATGTGAAAAAAGCTATCATATGAGACCGGAAGTGACATTTACTTCACCAGAAGTAGCACATTGTCTCCCTCATTTTACTCAAAAGATTATAGAAACCACTTATTAATCGAATCAGTATGAAGAAACTGATGATTGGATGCCAATTCTAACTTTGAGTAAACAGGAACTAGCTTCTTTTCAATAACTTTGAAAATTGATGTTGAAACAACCGGAAGAGACTTTGAGAAAACAGGAGATAGCAAAGGCTAGATCCCACGCCTTTTCATATTATACATGGACTATTGTACTACTTTAGTAACATATATAACATATTAGTATAACAGCCACAGATTTTACATACTTATTTTTTCAGGCAATTTGTCACAGTAATGACACCTAGCTCCCTGCTTACCAACGACATATAATTAGTGGCGGATCCAGAGGGGGGGGATGGGGTCCGGTTGTGGATTAATGCATTTAAATGGGGACATAAAGGTGGTACACCCCTACCCCCTTTTTTGGGAACACCACCCTTTTTCCTCTTTATCAAGGGTTTGGACTTTATAGATATAAGAAGATGTGGTATGAGTGCCAATGAGACAACTCTCCATCCAAGTCAAAATTTATAAATGTAAACCATTATAGGTCAAAGTACGGTCTTCAACACGGAGCCTAGGCTCACACCGAACAGTAAGCTATAAAGGGCCCCAAAAATTACTAGTGTAAAACCATTCAAACGGGAAAACCAACGGTCTAATCTATATAAAACGAGAAACGAGAAACACTTAAGACCACATCAACAAACGACAACTACTGAACATCAGATTCCTGATTTAGGACAGGTGCAAACAAATGCAGCGGGTTTAAACGTTTTAATGGTACCAAACCTTCACCCTTTTTCTGAAACAATAGTGTAACATCACAACATAGAAAGACACACTATAAAATATAAACTGAAATAGCTTAACTCAATCAAAGGACATATTAACACCATTGAACATACACTGAACAAATAAATTTGACCTATGATACAATGTAAATACAAAATAAATAAACTAAGGGAAGAATAATAAAAGTAACATGTTATATCGGTATGAAATGTTAAACAATTTAAGAAAAACAATATGCTCGAACAAAAATATCAGCCATTTGCAATAACTTTAAACACAGGTAAATAAAATAATATTGTTGTTAGGTATACGTATACAGTTACAATAGAGAAAGGGAATATTTTAACAAAATAAATAATTTTGATGTTCATAGTACGAAGTGGAAATTTATATTAGTACCAAACACTTATCAAAGTATGGCTGTATTTACACAGTGGTCAAAAACTACTCTGTGCAGTTGGAAAAGGTTTTAAGGCCTGGTATCCACTAGATATATACAAGTTAAATGCATTTTGTGTTGTATAGAGATTTAACCTTTTTTATTTTTTGATTTTAATTGGCATTTTTTTTTCTTTTCTGCAAATGGTGTATAAAAATAAGGCAGTGTCTGTGTGTAACCGCATGCGGGTACGCATAGCCAATTTGGACTTCGTAGGCTACGAGTACCTGCCTAATATTCATAAATTATCGGATCGGGAATAAAATGTGAAATAAACACGGAAATTATCACAATAAGTGAAAAAAAAATGGTTATTCCCCTGGGGGGTAACTTCCTATATTTTTCGTGGTACAAGTGTGTTGCAAAACAGTGGCGCTTTTTCATGCCCTACTGGTTAAAACAGGGTCACTTTTTCATGTGCTGCTGGTTAGAACAGAGTCGCTTTTTCATTCACTGCTGGTGAGAACAGGGTCTTTTTTAAACAAAGTATTTGACTACAACAGGATCGCTTATTTAACTGTTTAAGATACAGTCTAGACCCTGGGTATAGAACAGCATCTATTTTATATGTAGCTAGAACAGGCTATACATTTTCTAAGCGTGTTTAGAAAAACCCTTTATTAAAGGGTATACATTTGCTGAGCGTGTTTAGAACAGGGTATGTTTTTCAATATTTCTGTTTAGAACAGGGTATTTTTCAATGCATATGTGTTCTGGTTAGAACAGGGTATGATTTGGCAAGTGCTGTCGGCACAGTTATACCCGAAATGATAGTCGATAACCCCCCTATTTTATACGTGTCTAGAACAGGGTATACATTTTCTGAGGATGTCTCAGTGAGTAGAAAACACTTTTTGCTGAGCGTTTCTAGAATAGGCCTGGGTATGTTTTTCAATGTGTTTTGGTTAGAACAGGGTATGATTTGGCAAGTGCTGTCAGCTCAGTTATACCCGAAAGGATAATCAATAACCCTCCCCCTTCAAATATTAATTAATTATGATCATAGATTATCTATTCATATATATAACACATTAATTATTCAAATAAATTAATGCATCATACATAACACTTAATTTTCATTTTAACCTAAATATGAAGACCTGAAATCATGGAAATAGAAGTAGCAAGCAATAAATCTTCAGTTCTGAATGGGTTTATATGGATATATAATTATCAAATGCATCTCATGAGTTTTAGATGTACATGTAATTATGGAATTTTATCGTATTACTTTCAATTGTGTATACACTCAAACTTTATTTTTAGTCGTTTTAGTTATTTTAAATTTTTGTTTCTGTTTCAAATTTTATAAGAAAATAACTTTCACACTTGAGATTTTGACATATATATGTATATTTATCCAAATTCAGTATAATTTTATTCTTTTGTTGCCTTTACATTTAGTTTCTATTTTCTAACTAATACATTAAATCCAAATTAAAAATATTATTTGCCATTTTCTTCAATGAATTCGCAAAATCAGGAAATAACCGACAATTCATTATAAAATCGTTTGCCGGTACACGTAGCCTACAAAAGTCAATTTGGCTATGCGTACCAAAAATAAACAGACACCTGAATTGCTTTGTTACTTTTTGTCCATTTGTTATGATGAAAAGTTAAAGTCATATGAAATGAGTGACCGGTAAAAAATAATGTTTATCCAATTCTTGCACCAATGCATGTATATATCATAAACTTAGTCTTCTGTGCATGATTTTATCATTTTTTACGCAACCATATCGTATAATCGCAATTTTTTTTTCTCTCTGTTTGTTATGAAGTGAAAATATGGCAGCTACTTAAATGTCGTGTTTTGAAGCCGAAGTTTACCGATTGTCACCTTATAGTAAACAATCAACAAAGAAACATGGATATTGAGCACGTGTTTAACATGTACAATCAGATAATAGTTTATTTTAAGGACAGATCCATGCGTATTGCGATCACCGGATTTTTAAGAGAAGGGTCACGCTGAGGTCACTTTGCATACGGAAAATATGTCGGCAATTAAAATAAAGTAAACTTCTTCTAAATATGGACGAATTAAAGAATTTTCTTCAGAAAAAAGTATATGTAAATAAGTTTTATAATGAAAACTATCCATTTAGTTATAAAAAACATATGCATCATTTTTTTTTAATTTGAGGTTTCATATGACTTTAATCTCCTGTATATTACAACAGAATACAGAAGATACTGGACAGAAATTATAAAAAATCTGTTCAGTATACAATGAGAAAATATAATAAAAAAAGTGTGAAAAATAACGCAAAGATTGAAAAGGGTAGCTTTGTTACTGTGAGAAAAGCATAATGTAGGGTTGGTGATTTCTTAGAACTGTGGGTGTGCCTTGATTGGCAGAAATATTTATGCACAAAATGTATACATAATATAAAAAGGGTTAAATTTACTGTGCCAGATTATATTTTTTATGAATTTTGATTGAAATTTCAAAGTGACAAAAGTAAAATGAAGTAGTAGTAAGCTTAAGTTATAAGGTACTGCCACTACTGAAGATGACCTGGATGCTTCATACTTTGTATGCAGATACATGTACCTTATTTTAAGAAGTTTCTGTATGTCACATGTCAATTGTCCTTGATCCGATTGTCATGGTTCAGCGACTGCTTAAAAAAAGAGTTTTGTTTATGTCATCATGGTCATGTCATGCATGTGAAATACATGTACTCGCTAGTTACGAGTATTAGGATTCATTTGTAACTGTATTTGGTATTTGGGTTCCTTGCAATGCCTAAATAAAAATGTATCAGTCAGATAGAGATGCCCTGACCTCAATCCCACTTTATGGATCAGTGATCAAGGTTAAAGTTATGT
Organism: Mytilus coruscus; assembly: GCA_017311375.1. Taxonomy (NCBI): domain Eukaryota; kingdom Metazoa; phylum Mollusca; class Bivalvia; order Mytilida; family Mytilidae; genus Mytilus; species Mytilus coruscus. Next base: position 82,270,767 of record CM029601.1, read on the forward strand.
GATTAGGTCTGTTTCTCAGATTCTTCATTTGTATACGCAGTAGGTCAACTATATCATGAATATGCTGTGTATGGAATGATTGTAAAGGGTACATGTCAGTATTGGGAGTATCATCTAACCTTGACTTCATTTTCATAATTCATAGGTCAATTAAGTTTTTGTGATTTTGGTCTAAATTTCAAGTTCTGTAATTTTTAGGTCAACTTTATTTGGTACAATGTATATGGAGTGATTGCACATTGACCTTGACGTCATTTCCATGATTTATTGGTCAATGTTAGGTGTTGTGTTAAGTCTGCTGTATTTGATGCATAGAATAATTCTATGTTGTACATGCCTGTGTTGCAGGTATTATCTATCCTTGATTCTGATATCATTTTCATGGTTCATTGGTCAGTGAGACTGTTTCATAATTTTGTCAGTTAATAATATATACTACGATATAAACAACAGATCAACTACATGTATATACATGATATATAGTGTATAAAATGATTGTAAGGTGCATATGTCCTGGATCATTTAAATATTAGGTCAATGTCAGAAAAATATCAACTTTTTTGTATGAGGCTGAGAAACTGGGGAAGGGCGAGGTTGAAATTTTTCTGATATTGACTTAATATTGTTTTTATACTGCAACTTAAATAAATATATTCATAGCTATTTAAATTGTAACACAAATTTCAAGTATATTTTCATCCCTTAATGAACCCCTGACTTTGGAAAAAGTGGAAAAAGTGTTCCATGATGAAATTGACATTGCAGAAAATATAGCTGTGTTTCTATATTAAGGAAATAAACACAACTAGTTGCAGTATAAAACTCATTATCCTAGAACATTGATAATATTGCGTTTATATGGTTTATATGATAATTGAAGTGTAACTTCATGTTACCAAGTTTCTTCAATTACTAAATTTTGATTCTCAAAGGTAGAATGAACTAGGTGTCGTAGGTGAATAAAGTTACCTTCATTGACATGATTGAACACATTTTAGAACATTAAAGTCATATGAAAGGAGTGATTGGTAAAAACAAAATGTTTATCCAATTCTTGAACCAATGCATGTACATGTATATATCATAAACTTGAGTCTTCTGTGCACGATTTTATTATTTTTACAAATGAATAAAGTTATCTTCATTGACATGATTGAACACATTTTAGAACATTAAAGTCATATGAAAGGAGTGATTGGTAAAAAATAAAAATGTTTATCCGATTCTTGAACAAATGCATGTACATGTATATATCATAAACTTGAGTCTTCTGTGCGCGATTTTATTATTTTTATAAATCCTTATCATATAATCGTCTTTTCATTTTTAAATCAGCATATACGCACCACTTATTGCGGACCTGTTTTTGTATTGCTATGAGTTACAATTTATGACTAAAATCAGCAAAGACCCATCGAAACAACATCTGATACAAAAATTTAATAATACTTTTAGATATTTGGATGATATATTGGCTCTCAATAATGACGACTTCAGTATGTATACTAAAGAAATTTATCCTGTTGAACTTACTTTAAATAAAGCCAATACTAACAATGACCACTGCCCTTTCCTCGATCTTGATATCTATATCATTAACGGAAAGCTTAATACAAAATTTATGATAAAAGAGATGATTTTCATTTCCTATCGTTAATTATCCATTTTAGATGGTGACGTTCCTTGTCACCATCTTACGGTGTTTATATATCTCAACTTGTACGATTCGCTCGTGTATGTAACAACGTTTCAGATTTTAACGAAAGAAATTTATGTATTACAGAAAAATTATTACACCAGGGTTTTCGATATCACAAACTAGTCAAAACATTTACTAAATTTTATCATCGGTACAAGGACATCATTCGTAAATATAGCTCAACATGCAGACTTCTTATACGTTCAGGTATTTCACATCCAATCTTTTATGGTAATATTCTTTATAAAACACTAAAATGTCAGTATTCACCTCAGAAGCTAACAAAACCTTTAAATAGACTTATTAAGAAGGGATATAGTTACGATACTGTTGTCAGGTCATTAAAGATTGCATATTTTGGCTTTAATATTGATTCACTTATAGGGTCTTTGCATCGGAACTAAACACATTTATTTAAAACCAGTTGTTGGCATGACACGGGTTATGCTCTTCTCATATATTTTATGATGGTATGATACTAAACCCTAACGGGAGGGATTGTGCCTGATATTCATATGATGAAGACATAATCTTTCAATCAGTTTAATTGAGGTCTGGAGCTGGCATGTCAGTTAACTGCTAGTAGTCTGTTGTTATTTATGTATTATTGTCATTTTGTTTATTTTCTTTTGTTACATCTTCTGACATCGGACTCGGACTTCTCTTTAACTGACTTTAATGTGCGTATTGTTATGCGTTTACTTTTCTACATTGGCTAGAGGTTTAGGGGGAGGGTTGAGATCTCATAAACATGTTTAACCCCGCCGCATTTTTGCGCCTGTCCCAAGTCAGGAGCCTCTGGCCTTTGTTAGTCTTGTATTATTTTTACTTTTAGTTTCTTGTGTATAATTTGGAGTTTAGTATGACGTCCATTATCACTGAACTAGTATATATATTTGTTTAGGGGCCAGCTTAAGGACGCCTCAGGGTGCGGGAATTTCTCGCTGCATTGAAGACCTATTGGTGACCTTCTGTTGTTGTCTGTTCTGTGGTCGGGTTGTTGTCTCTTTGACACATTCCCCATTTCCATTCTCAATTTTATTATGATTAGTCTGTTATGATGTGAAAATATGGCAGCTAATTAATTGTTGTGTTATGAATCCTTAGTTTACCGATTGTCACCTTACAGTAAACAATCAACAAAGAAGCATGGATATTGATCACGTGTATAACATGTACAATATAAGATAATAGTTTATTTCAATGACAGATCCATGTGTATAGCGATCATCGGATTTTTACGACAAAGGTAAAAACATATCGTGGCACTGTTTACTGGAAGCAAACAATTAAAAAAGTAAATTTCTTCTTCATTTGGACAAATTATAGAATTTTCTTGAGAGAAAAGTATATGTACATATGTTTTATAATAAAAACTAGCCATTTAGCAATATCCATCATTTTTTTTAATTTGAAGTTTCATATGACTTTAAGAAGTTGGCTTATCATACATGTCATAAGTACCATTTATCTCAATTTCATATTGTCTTCTCTTTTCTCATGACAATGTCATGAATATGTTGTAGCTTCATGACTATATAAATTTCCAGTCAACATTGTTGTATGATGATACAATTGATTCATGTATTTCATGTTCAATGTACAATAGGATAAGAGTTTATAAGATCCATTATCCTTTCTTTTTTTTATTTTCAGATAATTAGCATTGGAGAATTAGCACTTGACTCGTCTTATAGTCACAGTTGGTTGCATCCTGTATATTTTAGTAAGGATTATTCAGCAGAAATGTAAACAAAATCATTCATCATAAAACAAATCCTTTCTTGCTATCAGGTTTCTTAAACACATTTGAGACCAAAATTTTAGAAAGCTACCAAAAGTTACATTCATTTTCATTAATTTAGATATACGTTTTGTATAAGTAGATATGGTATGAGTGTCATATTAATGAGACAACTCTCCATCCAAGTCACAATTTGTAAAAGTAAACCATTGTATATGTCAAAGTACGGTCCTCAACACTGAGCCTTGGCTAACACTAAACTGCAAGCTAAAAAATTACTAGTGTAAAACAATAGTGTAACATCACAACACAAAAAATATCAATTGCCATGGCTTAAATCAATCAAAAGACATATTAACACAAACAATTGAACATACACTGAACGAATAAATTTGATCTATGACACAATGTAAATACAAAATCAATAAAATAAGGGGTGAGATGTTAAACGATATATCAGAAAGACAATGCCACCAAATAAAATAATAGGTAAATGAAAATAATTTTGTTGTAAGGTACATGTATACAGTAATTGAATACTGAAATATTTTACAAAATAAAAAAAAAACAAAATTGTTGTTCATAGTATGATAACATTAGTGAAAACTTATAGTTATACCAAACACTTATCAAAGCTGGTATATATTAAAATAGGGACAGTTGAGACCAAAAACTTAGGAAGCAATAAATAGTTATTTTCATTTTTATTAAACACATTTGAGATCAAGAGTTTCGGAGGCTAACAAAAGTAAAGATGAAACACATTTGAGAACGTGAGTTCAGAAAGAAACAGATAAGTTGGCTCATCAAACACGTTTGAAACCAAACACGTTTCAGACCAAACAATTAAATCTGAAAAAAAAATCATTTAGATGAATAAAATGAATTTGAGACCAAAAGTTTAGTAAGCAAACAAAAGCAACGTATTCTTCCTCAAACACAAAGGAATCCTACATAGACAAATTTGTATTTTATTTATGCCTTTCTTGATATCATGGGTTGATTATGGATCAACTGTCAATAGACAATCCAAACTTCGTACAGAAGCATTCAGTTTAGTATTGTCAGTCAGGGCACTACTTGTACAAGTAACTTTTGATATCTTGAAGAAGTAAAGATTAATATACTTATATAAGACAATTTGTAAGATATGTATATAAGTGTATTTTATTTACTTACAAGTAATCACTCAGTTATGTAGCTTAGTCATTCAGATTTTTTACTTATAAACATAAGTAAAAAAGTCACACTATCTTCTTTTCTTGAATTTCTCAAGACTTCTTTGCTCTAATAGATTTTTTTTCTCCTACCTACGATAGTAGAGGGGCATTATGTTTTCTAGTCTGTGCGTTCGTCCGTCTGTCTGTCCCGCTTCAAGTTAAAGTTTTGGTTAAAGTTTTTGGTCAAGGTTGTTTTTGATTAAGTTGTAGTCCAATTAACTTGAAACTCAGTACACATGTTCCTTATGATATGATCTTTCTAATTTTAATGTCAAATTAGAGTTTTTACCCCAATTTAACGGTCCACTGAACATAGAAAATGATAGTGCGAGTGGGGCATCCGTGTACTGGGTACACATTCTTGTTAATTGTCTGACCTTTGCAGATGTCTTTACTAATCATTTAAAGTGTAGTTTCATGGATAATGAAATTATCGTTTGTCTGTTATGTTCAGAACACTGCATTTTATTTACTTCTTCATGTAAATAAAAATGACTTGTAGAAGTGGAAACCCTGATTGATTGTCCAATTTTTACTTAATAATATATATGACAATATGTCAAAGCTTTCGGACATTTTTGTTCATTATTTTATATTGATACTTAAAATATTGGTGGTAAGAATTTTTTAGTTCTTTAACTTTCCTTTTTGATTTTCAGATTATAATATAACTACTGGAGAAATAGCAGTGAAATCAGCTATTTAAAAGGTCACAGTTGGCTGCATACTTTATATCTTGGTAAGGATTATTCAGTCAGACTGAAACAAATATTTGTGATAAAATAGATCCTATAATGCTTGCAATATGCACATGACAAGTTTCTTAATGAAACTGATTTGAAATCAACAGGTTAAACAATGTAAAAAGAAATGGTACCTACATTTTATGCATTTGACACCACAAATTAAGATATCAAACAAATGTAAAGTAATCTTGGAAGGCTTCTTCCTACACATTTTGAGACCAAGAGATAAGAAAGCAAACACATATAAAGTTACTTCATCTAACACATGCAATACCAAAAGTTTTATAAATTCAATTATTCTTAATACAAAATGGAATATACAAATTGGCATGTCCACAACATGGTTCTAAAATTACATCATCATATGAGTAATATGTGTAGAAAACTTTATTTGGAATATAGAATTTGCACAAGGTATACATGATATATAGGTAGGACTCTAAAGTGTGATGGTAATGCTAAAGTGCAATGGTCTACGCTCAAGTATGATGGTTGTTTGTTTTTAAGTGCGATCAAAAATGCTAAAGTATGATAGTGTAATGGAAATGGGGTTCAGACAATGGTTTTGTTTGTTGCTGAGTTCCTATTAATTTTAAATTAATATCATTATGTATTATTTATTTATAAAGCCGTAGTATTTTTCTTTTGAACTGTTTAACACTAGCTATAGTCATTGTTTAACCCTAAAGTATAGCTTAGTATGCGATATGAGCCAAGATTTTACCTTGAAGGCCGTTGATTATTAGTTGTATACATGAACAACATTTGGGGTTGGATGCATATTTCATACTATACCTCCTCTAATTTTTTATCTAAAGTATAATAGTCATCATAAAAGTGTAATGGTTACATTGCAGTAGTTAGTATGTCCAATATTTAGTGGTAGTCATTTTTTGGTATATTTCATATTTCATATTTACTGTTTGTTTATTGTTTTGTATATACTGTAAATTAGAATTATCATTCTTGACATCTGCATAGTCTATGATAGAGCAAGGCAAACAAACATTCAGTTCAGAGGTTTTTTATGCCACTGCTGAAGCAGAGGGGGCAGTAAGTTTTACCCTTGTCCGTTCGTCTGTATGTCCCAAAACTTTAACCATTATCGAGTTATGCCCCTTTATAAATCCAAAATTTGCCAAAAATTATTTTCTGTTCTTTTACTTATGTTTGCCCCAAACATTATGAAACCTACACACAAAACTTATTACCACAAAACTCAGATCGAGTACAAATTTGGGTAGCGTCGCTTTTATTGTTCTTGAGTTATGTCCCATTATAATGTTGTATGCAAGCGGTGGGAGCATCTGTGTCCATGGGGACACATTCTCCATTTATTTTATTAACAAACGCATAGAAGTTAATCTTAAGTCTCAGAAAAATACATTGGTGTGCTTATTTTTATGTTATAGTTTAATACTTTTCATTCATAGGTCACAGCGAAGTCCTTGAACTTATTTGGTTATATTCCTGGATATATATATACAGATTAGACTTGGTAGGAATCATTAGAAAATCAAGAAGAATATTGTAGATGTATTAAATATTTTATTCATTAATATCATTTTGTTTGATCATAATTATTGATATAAATAAACATGGGAAGAAACACAGGCATACATGTATGCCCTTGCCCCAGAGCATTTTAGAAATGATAATTCTTTATGTGACAAAACATGTGTGTGTTTTGATTACTTCATTGCCACTATTTAAGAAAGAGCCATTTCAGTATTGTAAAATTGAGAATGGAAATGGGGAATGTGTCAAAGAGACAACAACTCGACCATAGATCAGACAACAGCCTTATGTATGGATTCACATTGATATGCAACACAACATTGTTACCTTGAAAAAATGAAAAAGAATAATACATTGCAAGGTCTTCCCACTAAGTCGTTCGTTCAGGATTGACCTATTTAATATCACAATTTTATCTGGCTTGTTGTTAAAAGTGTAGCTAACATGATTAATGAATGCCATTGCATTATTGTCCAATTTATATTCAAGCAGACTTACTGCTCCCCGCTTCTGCAGTGACATTTGAATGTTAAAATTGTTTTATCCTGCCAATAGATAATGAGTGCAATCCATAGGGACTCTTATCTTTTGACAACTTCATTGCTTAACCATTATTTATATGCCCTCGTCTTAAGGGAGGGGCATTAAGTTTTACCCTTGTCGGTCCATCCGTATGTCCCAAAAGTGGTTTCCATTCTCTAATTTTAGATTGCCTCAACCAAATATTATGAAGCTTATACACAATGCTTATTATCACAAAATAATGATCAATTTTGAATTTTGGAAGTGTCACTTTTGCTGTTCTAGAGTTATGCCCTTTACAAATGGAAAAATTGCTGAATTTTTCGTTTCCGTTCCATTGTTTGCCTCAGCCAAATGTTATGAAACCTATTACAACAAAACTAAGATCAAGTACAAATTTGGGTGGGGTCACTATTACCGTTCTTCAGTTATGTCCGTTTATTACCTTATATGATATGCAAGCAGGGGCATCGTCTCTGTCCCATGAACAATCCTCATTTATATAATCTATAAATATCTTGTATACAGATGCCTAATGATTGGGAATTTATGTGTGGCATATGTCTTGTTTATTATCTTACTTGCATGCTTCAATGACTGCATTAAAAAAAGTATTGGTATAGGGTTTTTACAATGTGATCTTTTCAGGCATCATGGATTATAAGTTGTCTCTACTTTTCATATGTAAAATCATTGCACGGTATTTGTTATCCCAGCGCAATTTTTATATTATTAGCATACAATACAGTAGACCTAATTGTGGAACATTGTACAAGCATATAGTTGCTTCATCCTATTCATTTGGGTTTTGATGGATAGATGTTTTATTGGCAATCACACCACAAATAACACATTCTAAAGTTCTTTATTCTCAACGTAAGTTTGGAAACTTCAACAACAGTATGATTATCCTTGTTCGTCCTGAACATGAAGGACTAATTTGCTACTAGATATAAAGCAATAGACTGTTAAAAAGTAAAATCACAAAAATACTGGACTCTGATGAAAATTCAAAACAGAAAGTTCCTAATCAAATGGCAAAATCAAAAGATCAAACACATCAAACGAATGGGTAACAACTGTTATATTTCTGACTTGTACCGGCATTTTCTTATGTAGAAAAAGGTGGATTAAACCTGGTTTTAAACATTTTTTCTCATTAAAATATCGTAACATTTAGATTGAATATTGATAATTAAATTAGGTTAAAGCATTTCCAAACACAAAACAAATATAGCATATTGCCTTGTGTATAACTGTTTGACAAATATCTGCCAAACTAGTTTTCAGGTATATGAGAATTAGAGACATGGAAACATCAGTTGTCTATTGGCAATTAAATACATAACAATTAAAGATGTATAACCAGTGCAAATTAGATACTATCCAACATAGACCAAACTACCAGGAAATTAACAACTTCCAGCCACAATACAGAATGCAACATTGAGTTAAACACACACAATATAGTAATCAATAAAAATCTAAAGGAAAAACATTCTACCCTAGGCCTGATTTATTCTAATAACATGATAGTTTTTATGACAATTATGGTAGTCGGCAACAGTGATGAGAAAACTAAAATAAAAGATATCAAATAATATAAATGATATATATTTTTTTCTTTTTCAGATAATGCCAAAAAATGCATAAAAGGCCAGAAGTACCAAGTTAAAAGAACATAAAGAAAGAATGAGAAAATCTAGACAGGAAAAAAAACAATAATTTTAGCAATGGTCAGTGCAACAACCAATCAAATAGTAAAGATCAGAGCAACACATCTCTAAACTGTCACAATATAGATCAGAGCAACACCTCTCTAAACTGTCACAATATAGATCAGAGCGTCATGTCTTCAAACTGTCATGATTTAGATCAGAGCGCCATCTCTTCATACTGTCGAGATTTAGATCAGAGCGTCATTTCTTCAAACTGTCATGATTTAGATCAGAGCGTCATCTCTTCAAACTGTCGTGATTTAGATCATTGGGCCATCTCTTCAAACTGTCATGAATTAGATCAGAGCGTCATCTCTTCAAACTGTCATGAATTAGATCAGAGCGTCATCTCTTCAAACTGTCATGAATTAGATCAGAGCGTCATCTCTTCAAACTGTCACAATTTATATCAGAGCGTCATCTCTTCAAACTGTCACAATTTAGATCAGAGCATCATCTCTTCAAACTGTCATGATTTAGATCAGAGCGTCATCTCTTCAAACTGTCATGATGTAGATCAGAGCATCATCTCTTCAAACTGTCAAGACTTAGATCAGAGCGTCATCTCTTCAAACTGTCATGATTTAGATCCAAACATTATATCTATACAATGTAAATATACTGTAGAAAAAGATGCAAATATATTAGAAAACAAAATAGAAAATATATTAGAGAATAGAATTGAAAATTTATATGAGGATGAATATGAAAAACTTGATCAGAGCATCAGCTCTTTAAACTATCAATATTTGAGATATAAAGATGATGATATATCAGAATAAAAGTAAAAATGAAATACAAAATCAGATTAAAAAACTAGACCAGAATCAGATTAAAAAACTGGATCAAAATAGGATTTAAAACTGGATAAAAATCGGATTGAAAAACTGGATCAAAATCAGATTGAAAAACTGGATCAAAATCAGATTAAAAAACAGAATCAAAATCGGATTGAAATACAGGATCAAAATCAGATTGAAAAAAACAGGATCAAAATCAGATTGAAAACAGGATCAAAATCAGATTATTAAAAAGAAATATAAAAATTGGATTGAACAATTAAATTCAAACCACAATGCACTAAACTGTCCATATACAGAAACAGAGAGTGAAATAGTACTAATGAATAAAGTTCATTCAGAACAATATCAAAATAAACTAAAGAAAAAAACCTCATTCAAATCACAGTGTAACAAAAAAATAAACACAGCTGTGGTTAAGGATTGTGAAATGGTTAGTAGATCAGGTATTAGAAATGTAATTGTACAAGGTAGTTTTCACCAAGGAGATATAAGGTTAGGTATTAACAGTGGTAAGCAATGCGTAGCAAATTGTTGTTCAGCTCTTCCTTTTAGTAAATTTAAAGATTTAAACCATTGGGATCAGAAATATTTAGATAAGGTTCTGATTTATGGAAATGAGTTATATAGCCGTATTTGTGGTAATAATCATCTCTTATCAATATCTGACCTACCACTAATGTTAGATATATCAGGTAATTTGATGGAATTATCACTAAAAGAGCCGATATCCGCTGTAATAGATACATATGAAACCATTGATTTTAGTGAATTTGGAAATTCTTTACCATTAGACCAAGCTTTACAGGAATCCCTTGTAGATTATGATGCTTGTTTTATATGTGCATATAATACTACATTTTTAGCCTTGAAATATGGTCAAGATGTATTTTTGTTTGATTCACATGCAAGAAATGTGTTTGGTTTAAAGCACAGTAATGGCAAAAGTTTACTTTAATTGAGCAGTCTGGATCATCTTTATCAATACTGTTGCAACATGGTATCAGGAGCAAGTCAAAATCAATGGTTTGAGGTAACAGGGGTCAACATATCTATAGTTGGAGAACCTGTAGTGTACAATAATGACGATACAAGTCATAAAAACCGAACAAATGAATAACATTGACTATAATGTTCCTGGAAACCATGAACCAATGAACATCTGTTATTATGAGTTGCCTGAAATTGTTGAAATAGAAAACAAGAAAAAATAAACCTTACTTTTGATATCTGTAGCTCTGAAAGTAATGCTGATGTGCCCTTTCATGATGATATCAACAAGAATGAATCTGATGTTGAAATTTTGTCTGCAACTGACTTTTCTTATGATTTTAAACCAATCAACACTGTTGCAAAGAAAAATCTTTGTCTCATTGTAAAGATACCAACCAAGCATATACACAAGCAAATAGCAAAAACTATGTTTAATATGGGCTCCCATCTTCTACAAAGTCTATATCAGGTGATGGAAATTGTTTTTTTTTTCGAGCTATTTCATATGTACTTTCAAATAATCAAAGTATTTCGAAAATATAAGAACAGCTATAGTTGATCATTTGATAGGAAATGCAGAAATGTTTCAATCATTTTTACAGCCAAGATTTAAAACTGTCGAAGAGCACATACAGAATCTCCAGATGAAAGAAAATAATGTGTGGGGAACTGAGTTGGAGATTTAAGCATGTGCAGACCTGCTTAAAACTGACATTTACACTTATTACAATGATTCATAGATTAAATAGTCTTCATCTCAATTATGTAGCAAAAACAAAATTAATGTTCAGGCTATTTATCTTCAACATCTAACTGGCATCAATCATTACGAAGTTGTTACAGCTGTAACTCATAGGTCAAGGTATCAAAACAGAATGCAATCTAGTCCAGTTAAAAGGGAAAAGGATGTACTTGATAGGAAATTTGAGGTGCGAACATTAAATATGAATGATTTTGATAACTATTCGGAAGATGTTTCAAAAGTCTTATCAAAATCTTAAAAAGAAAGGATCAGGTATAGGATAGATGATGAATTCAGAGCTAGAAAGACTTCCAAAATGAAAAGAAAATATTGGGAAAATGAAGGAACACGTTCGAAAAAAATTTAAAAATATGAAGATTCAGTCATACAGAGAAAATTTGAAACAAGTTACTAAATATAAGTATGCACTAAAAGTTGTTCTTTTCGGTCAGTTTTATCAAAACTATTACACTTAAACAGGAAGTTCAAGTTGGTATAATTATAAATTGTTATCTTAGTGTATTTGAGTTCTATATCCGATTAGGAAATGACGTCATAAGATGATAATATTAGACACAACACACTTATATACTGATCTATTTGTTTGACATGTTTTTTTTTGTAATCAACTCCTGCTACAAATTTCAACTCAAATCTACCTAACTTTCTATAAAGTTTGTATGAAGATGGGCAGATTATTTTGTATACAACTTTTTTACAGATGAATGACTGTAGCCAAGACCTACAAAATCTGTCATTTCAACGAAACTGTTCAACGTATTCTTATATGAAGTGTAACTCTAGATAATCTGACTTTGGCTGCTTTTCACTATATATGGCTTACATCTTGAAATTGAAAACTATATATATATCTGGGCGTTCCTGGTGCAGGTGGGTCCAGAGGTGCGATTCGAACACAAGAGGTTTTTACAATATTGTTTTCGTTTAGTTTACCCTTGTCTTTATGTGGTACTTAATTTGTACATTATCGATAAAGGGTATTCTATATAATGTAGGTACCATCAAGTAAAAAAACTTTTGCGCCTCTATCAAATTTACTATCAACTATATACAATTTTTATTGGCGTATTTATTAGATTTATTTGAATGTTTGTTTGAATTGTTTAGACAGTTGTGGTGTATGTCTGTGATGATTGTTTACACAGCTTTAGCTCTTGGATCCCAATTATTGTCACACTAACCATTGTGTCTGCTTGGGTTTCCCCAATTTTGTCACTATGACCATGGAAGTATTATATTGTCAATATAATACTTCCATGCTATGACGGAACTAAAAACATAAACAACTGTCATACAAGTGGGGGTTTAGCTAGCTATAAAACTAGGTTTAACCCATCATTTATGTACCAAGTCAGAAATACGACAGTTGTCTTCCATTCGTTCTGTTGGTTGATAAAGTCTAACGTTTGATTTTGTTAGTTTAAAGACTTCCACCTTTTTTAATTTACCTTGGAGTTCAGTATTTTTGTCCCACTTTTTCGCATGAAGACATTACCTCTCCACATTGCCAAACTGTTGACCAAGTGTGAACTTAATCTGTCCAGTAGTTCCTGGAAAAAGTGTGACAAACATATTTGTTTTCATCCAGCATGTTGAAAAATTCAAAGTATCGGAAATATAAAAACTGTGATTATTTCAATGTTTGATTATGAAATTTTCAAACATGCAATGCTTTGTTAGAATTGATATTAGAGACGCGTTTTTGTCATTATTTGAGCGTTACGGTTTTTGCTGCCGATAGCGACGAACGTCTGAAAATACAAAATAAAATATTGTTATGAAGGGATACAATCTGTTTATATCTTTTCAGCAAGCAATATTATGCATTGGAGGTACGTTGTCCATACCTTTTATTCTCGGGGACAAGTTATGTACCGACTTATTTCCAGCACAGGAAAAAGCCAACGTCATAGCCCAACTTTTAAGTATCTCTATGTTTATGTGTGGACTTGCTACACTTTTACAAACAACGTTTGGGGTAAGGTAAGTTTTATTAGTATGTAACTTTACTGTTTGTTTGTAGAAAATGTAGTATGCATTTGTTCGTCAACTCTCCGTTAGTATAAATTACTTTTGTTTTCCTTTTCTGATTCAATAACAGAAACAAGAATAAAGACAAACTTTGATTAAGTCAATGAAGATGAATTGACTCTACAAAACTTTTGTAATAAAATCAAAGGACAGTAACAAAAATAAATGTGATTAAAGTAAAATAAAATAACTAAAATAATTATAAATGAATAACATATTAATAATCACGAAAAACCCATAAAATCTACTGTTTGACGTCTTGTTTATATGTATATACACAAGAGTGCGTTCGCCCGATTGAATCACGGTATCTAGTTTTCAACAAGATATAATGATTGATGCAAAATGATGTATTACAATAATTTGGAAGGGGGTCTTCCAGCAATTAAAACTTATTTCATGATAAAGCATGATAAATGCAGTATATACAATTACATAACATGACATTATGATGTATAAAATATTGTTTATTACGCTTAAAACTTATCTGGACCAATCTGGTATATATTAAAGTCGGTAAGGAATACAGGGGCGGATCCAGCCATTTTCAAAAAGGGGCGTGGGGGGGGTGGGGGTTCCAACTATATGTCCCCATTCGAATGCATTGATCGTCCAAAAAACCCTCCCCCTGGATCCGTCACTGGAACATAACAATCAAATTCATTATAACTCTCCGCGCTTCATTCAAAATGTGCTGCGATCAAAGCTTTTACACCCCGTTAAATTACAAAAAGAAGCATATAGTTCTTATAAAAAAATTTCTTAATCAAAATCACTGATTTAATTCAAATGAATAATGATTGACTTCGACGTCCAATGCAAAATGAGGCATTTGACCATGTTTGGACTCAGGAACAACTTCATAAATAAAAGGACAAGTGATGTGAATTGCCATAGAGACAACTATCCAATAAAGACCATCGGACAATCGAATGTGAACCATTACTAGTCATCATACGGCTTTCAACAATGATGAAAACATTTTTTGTTTTGTTTCAGGGGCGGATAACGAGAAAAATATGAATTTGATTTTACATTTTGTTTACAAGAACTGTTCAAATGACTTTTCGGAGAAGATACTAGTTAGAGGTACAAATTTTATCACAAAGAACGATTTTTACAGAATTTGAACAGCTGTATTACGGAAGATGAATAAGAAAATATTGAAAACATAGTTTGACATCAATTTGTTTAAAAAAATATTCTCGTCTAGACATTCAAATAATACGGAGTTGAAATTATACGTTCTGTAGTTCCATAATGCGAATCTATTGCCATCATTCTTGCTACTATCTACATCGCGCCAAACTTCTCCGGGTCACCACGATCATGACGATGAGTACAAACAAATTGAAAATATATTTTACTAATCAATTACTTACACATGAATAACTGCAGAGTTTTTGATTGTATATAATTCATACTCATGGCTGTATGTTTGTTCTTGCAGATTAGGAATAATACAAGGAGGATCGCATACTTTCATTGCTCCAATCGTTGCCATGATGTCTCTAGAAAAATGGAAATGTCCAACGAGTCTTGAAAGTAAGAATTGTATTATAGAATTATAGTAATGGTATACGATATGTCAACAGAAAATGTCAATGCAAAAAAGCGAGTGGAACATCTTCATTCTTTGGGTGGAATTATTTTAATTAACTGAGACTTACAACCAAGCACGGATATTTAAGTAAAAAAGAGCGGAAGATACCAAGGGAACATTTAAAACTCACAAGTCGAAGAAAAACCTGAAAACGCATTGGCAAAAAAAAAAAACGAAAAGACGAGCAAGTCTATAAGACATTACATAGAAAACTAAAGACTGAGCAACAAAAACCCACAAAAAATGGTATATAGGGTAATCAGTTCTTGCTCCACATGTGGCACCGTCGTTTATCAAAAAAGGTAAATAATAACTGCACTTCTTTGTTTATCATTTATCTTTTATCTGGAAAAGGATACCAATTTGTAAAAATAATGATACACTGCTATAAGGGATGAACATAAATACACTAATACTATGCAACTATGTTAGAATTTAAAAAAAAGCCATAATAATCAATACACAGGAATAAACATGTTTTTTTTTTTTTTTATTATTATTTCAGTTTCAGCAGCAAATGGAACAAATATTACGACTTTTATGAGTCAGGATTAGAAAGATGAGTTGTGGCAAAGCAGACTCAGAGAGGTTTGTATGGATAGCGATGGGTGTTGGTATTTGTTTTTCAGATTAGCTCCATAGATTAGTAAGACTAGGAATAGTTTATTTGAAGTATTTTAGCTGTATACTAGAGAGAGATTGAATGACCAATGTTTAATTCTTTCGATCAATAATCCTTATTTTTTTTTATTTCTAGCATTTCAGATATTCCAGTGAACTTGACAGATGAATTGAAATATTTGATCGACTTAAAAGTAGAATCTTCAACGAAGAAAATGACTTCATTTTCCCCAGAACAATCAGCATACTTGTTACTACAAAAACTTACATTACTAAGTAAAAATTTGTGAAAACCTGGGAGTTAATATGCAGAGAGCATACACTGCAACAAACAAGCTTTTAACTTAAATGATTGGTAGTAAAATTTTAATCAACTTTGTGATTGAACATTTGTTTTAGTCTTGATCATTTTTGACGGCCGTCATTGACCTCCCGCGTAATTTCGTTTGTTTTTTCCTCAAATTTCTGATGTGATTTGTCTTCGTTGCCAGCTTTAAAACGGTTCTACATCTCGATTACATTACTTATCTGATAAATAAATTTATATTATTTTCATCCTAGATTTTACATCTCATAAAGCATTTACAGGTCTAAATGTACGAAATTTCTATGAATCAAATAAAAGTACGAGTACTGTTATTTTGTTTTGCCTTTTATAAACCACCCGTAAGAAATGCAAAAATAAGCCTCACGCTTCCGAAACCTCGTTTCAGAATGTTCTTTATCATTTCAAGAAAACCCGTTGCTTTTTAATGATAAAACACTAATACAAGGTACATTTTATTTTGCAGATTCAGGGAAATTTGATGCTTGCATCAGTGATTCAAGTCATTCTGGGATGTACTGGCATTATGGGTCTAATGTTGAAATACATCGGACCTCTAACAATAGCTCCCACTATATCATTAATAGGACTTTCTCTTACTGCTGTCGCGGCAGATTTTAACAGACGACACTGGGGAATAGCAATGTTGTAAGTTTGATTTTGAACTGAATTGTGTTTTCTATGCACTCTTCGTTAATACCAACTACGACAGCAAACAGAAATAGTTAACAATCTAATTAGAATTTACATTGTAGATCTCTGATTTCTACTCATATGGCCTTCTTAGATCTTTGACGCATGTTACGATAGATCGATATTTTAATTAGATTGAAATAGTTAACAGACGAACGGTAGTTCTTACGTTGTTCTAATTTCCGATAATCTGAAAAATTTAATGTTATGTTCTTCTAACAATACTATATACATATTGGGAATCATTTGAAATATTTAAGTATTTAACATATGGTTCTTCATGTTGATACAGAAATATGATCAGAATACGCTGTTGTTTAATCAATTCCTCCAACTTATATATAATAATGCTAAATATTATTTTTTCAAATAGAAAAAAATCGTAACAATATTTCCATATTTCAGAACTCGTTTTTGAAACACACATTTATTATTACAGGACGTTGGTTTTAATAGGATTTTTCACTTTGATTCTTGGACGTGTCCGAGTTCCTTGCCTTGGCTTTAATTTGAAGAGGAAATGTTACGTGTTCAGATATCCAGTTTTTCAACTGATGCCAGTAAGTTGTTTATTTTTTACCCTACATAGATATTTAGTCCTTTCCTTTCCCGAGACAATTGATTGATTTTTTTATTGGTTATTGGTGTTTAACGCCACTTTCAGCACTATAGGCTATATCGTAGAGGTCAGTGTCGGAGGAAGCCGGATCGCCTCTTCTTGAAAACTATAACATTACACATAATAGTAACACATTTTATCTAACATATAAACATACTAGCAATTATTGAACATATAGATATAGGAAGATGTGGTATGAGTGCCAATGAGACAACTCTCCATCCAAATTACAATTTATAAAAGTAAATCATTATAGGTCAAGGTACGGCCTTCAACACGGAGCATTGGCTCACACCGAACAGCAAGCTATAAAGGGCCCCAAAAAATTACTAGTGTAAAACCATTCAAACGGAAAAACCAACGGTCTAATCTATATAAAAACGAGAAACGAGAAACACGTATACATTGATTATGAAGGATTTTTATCGAAGAATATATTTCTTATACCTAATATAAAAATAAGAAGATGTGGTATTCTTGCTAATGAGACAACTCTCCACAAGAGACCAAATGACCCAGAAATTAACATTCATAGCTAAGCTTACTAATATATACATAATATATGGGTATACTTCAATGAACCAGCAAACGGAACGACATAAATAACCAAAGCGACATCGATATATAAAAGTATGTGTGTACTAGTATACTATTTTAAGGGCACATTTACTATAAATTTTTTAAAATTTTCTTTCACGCAACATTAGATGTCATTCTGCAGTACTCACTAATAAAAACGCACTAAGGTGAGACTTATGCAACTGACCTAATTCTAAACACATAATTGTTGAATACAAATGATTTAAAGGGATTGAAATGATTGAAATCCTATAACTTATAAGAGTTTTACTGATCGTATAAATATACAACCTGGCAAGGCCAAACACATACTATTTATGTTGCAATTAATTTGTGAAAAAAGCAGTAAGTAAGTAACTCATTGCAGTTTTACTGTTTAGCAGTTTGAAGATGGACTCTTTATTTCTTACATATTTCTGTTGTGTGTGAAACATGTTATAATTACAATAACTGTATAACCAATCAAACAGGTACTGCTTAGTGTTGGTATATGCTGGCTTCTGTCCTATATTTTGACGGTGACGGATACTTTACCAAATAACTCTACATTACCAGCGTACAAAGCCAGAACAGATTCACGACTTGAAGTTGTATCAGATATTGATTGGTTCTTCTTTCCATACCCTTGTAAGTATAGATTATGAAAAAAAATCTTTAGAATGCTTTTAGCAGGATCTCATTTCAATTCCTCCCTCAACATTGATAACAAATATATTCGGTCATATGTAATTACTGACCTAGCCGCTTCATCCCGAATGGAACATTAAGCTTCCACAAGTTTATTCCATTCGTCATTGTCCCTTGCAAAATGCTAAGCTTCCCCCAGGTGTAGCGAATCTCTTGTAGATCGGCCGTAACATTTCTCCTCCAGGTGATACGAGGTCGGCTTGGTTTCTCTTTCCTGGTGGTGTCCATTTGAGGGCTTAATTCAAATGTATATGATAGTCGGTATAATTTAGTTCTAAAAATATCTTCTAAATCGGTAAAATGCATGTTGTTGTATTGTTTGCTTTCAGTTCATCTGGCTGCTAGTCAAAATATTTCTTTAATTGTAGAAAAAATAAAAACGATTTTTTTTTCTCAGTCAGATTTGGCATTCCGACTTTGTCGACTGCAGTTTGTAGGGATGTTAGGTGCAACTTTATCGTCAGTCATAGAATCAGTTGGAGATTATTTCGCCGCAGCACGCATATCTAATGCATCTCCACCACCACCACATGCAATTAACCGAGGCATAGCCGCGGAAGGTTTCTCCAGTATTATATCGGGTATGGTTGGTGCTGGACATGCAACTACATCATACAGTGGAAATATTGGAGCAATTGGAATCACGAAGGTATTATTTTTTTTCTAAAAGCTGAAGACATATAAGATTATTAATATTCTCAATGAACTTACTCTCGGAGTAGTTAACATAAAATTGTGGCAAAAAGTTTTAAAAAAAATAAAACAGAAAAAAAGAAATCAACAACTTGACTTACAAGAACCTGGATCAATATAGACTGTTGGATTTCCCATTAACCATTCTATCCACATTTCCCGGTCTGGTTCAAACCAAAGTATCTAAAATGTATATTTTCTACTGTCCAGCAACTTACGTAAAGACTTGGAGCAAAGACTTGTTGACTCAGCGTTAGAACAATGACTTTATCAATATGTGTCCGGTTTGGTTAACAGATCTCACTGCGGATTGATACCTTGTAATAATTATACCACGTATAAATCCAACTCGGTGTCGTTCTAGTATATACATTAGGGTATATAAAGATATTTATATGTCATTAAAATATTTTCGTCCTGAATATGCATGTACAGTTTGCCATTTGACATTACACAGTAAGCTATTAACTATTTGCCCCAAATTATTCCTAAAAATCATTAGCTATGTCATAATTGAATAGTAGGGTGAATTGAAATTTGTAAAATGTTGGTAATTAATCCGGTGTTTCAGGTAGCAAGCAGACGGGTTTTCCAGGTTGCAGGTTTAATACTTCTCATTGGTGGGATTATCGGTAAATTTGGTGCAGTATTAACACTCATTCCAGATCCTATAATTGGCGGGACATTAACCATCAACTTTGGTATGGTGGTGGCTGTTAGAATTCGGTTCTGCAGTTTATAGATTTTTCATCTACAAGAAATTTAACAATTCTTGCTATATCTATGATTCTTGGATTAATTATTCCTCAATGGTTGAGTGAAAATACAAGTGCCATTGATACTGGTAAGTACTTTGATCGTCCTGTCCTCATTGGCTAATCACTGGAACTTCCGGTATATAATATATAGGTAATGTTTTTCCTGAACGTCAATTCCTGATGAATAAATAATCTAATCATAAATGTAACTATAAGCTAACATAATAACATATTAGTAAAAAAATCTTATATACAAAAAAAAAAACTGCTCTTACATTTTTTGTCATATTATTATCAGACTGATAAATCTTTACGTACCAAAGAGTGATTACTCTATTCGTCTACGTATTTCGTGGATATCTTTGTAGATTTACTATCAGAGTTGAACACTCTATACGTCTACATATTTTGTGGATATCTTTGTAGATATACTTTCAGATTTATCACTCTATACGTCTACATATTTCGTGGATATTTCTGTAAATATTATCAAAAACTGATTACTCTATTAGTGAACAGAGTTTGTGGACATATCTGTGTTCATATTATTATCAAAGAGTGATCACTCTATACGTCTACAGATTTTCGTGGATATCTCTGTAACTGTATTATCAAAGACCTTTATACGTTTTTACATTTTGTTGGTATCTCTGTAAATAAATTTTCAAAAAATGATAACGCTATTCGTCTACAGATTTCGTGGATATCTTTGTAGATATACTATCAGAGATTGATCACTTTATACGTCTACATATTTCGTGGATATCTCTGTGGAAATCATTATCAAAGACTGATAACTGTGAATGTCTACATACTGTGTGTGTATCTCTACTCATAATATTAACATAAACGGACTACTGTATACATTTACTTATTTGTGTGTCTTTTTTTCCTGTTTAGCTCTTTAAAAATATTGATATAAACAACTGATGACTTCAAACTTCTTTTACAGGCTCTGAGGATTTAGATCAAGTTTTAAAAGTATTATTGGGTACAGCCATGTGTGTTAGTGGAGTACTTGGCTTTATACTGGATAATTTGGTTCCAGGTAGGTCAAAGAATGATATTATTTCAAAAAAAAAAAAAAATAAAAGTGCACGAAAAATGGTCACATTAAAATATTCCCTTTGGATCATTATGATGAAAAATACGTTTTTAAAATTTCTGGTTTCAAGGGTGATTATAGAATCTTTTAGTAATCGTCCAAGTTAAAAACTGAAAACAACACGTTATCAATGTCATGCCTCCGAAGCACTTTTCTGGATTTACCTTCACCAGGAACGCTCAAAGCCGAATATTTGAAAGCTGAGGATGTATTAGAACCGAAACACCTGAGATCAACCCCAGTTTTTGGTGGGCTCGTGTTGCTTAGTCTTTAGTTTTCTATGTTGTGTCTTCTGTACTATTATTTGTCTGTTTGTCTTTTTATTTTTAGCCATGGCGTTGTCAGCTTATTTTCAATCTATGAGATTGACTGTTCCTCTGGTATCTTTCGTCCCTCTTTTAAATAGAGACAACAACATATTATAAATTAACTACAATAGACAAACATACGAAGAGACATGGTAAACTCTGGATAGGTTCTTACTTGGGAAAAAAACACTCTTGAACACATATTAACTTACTTTTGTTAGCACTATAGCCTTTCCTTATTATCTTCCATTGGAAGAATAAAAGATAGATTACAAAACTGAAATTAGTAACGACGTATAGGAACTTCCAATACTTTTTAAACAGAATGTGAATTCCAGGTTACAAGAGCGCAATTATTTGTTTACATTTTACCGGCAAGTTTTTACCCCAAGATGGTACTCAGAATAGAATCCTATACGGCTTCTGATTGGATGATACAGGATTGGAATTACATTTAATCGAAAGCTTATCCAATTAGGTTTAAAATTGCAGAAAATCATATTCACATTTTACGAAGTATAGAAAATATCTTCCATTTCTGCACGTCGGAGCCATTAAAATATGCCTTTTTCATTAAGCGAAAAAATAGACGATCTTTTTCAACTGCATTTTAAGTCAATTTGAGCCGCATGACCCTATATATTTTATTGGTTGTAATGCAACACTGGCATTTCTAGTAACAGGAACTGCTACCCGTTTTCCCTAGTTTGTGTAGTCTTCGAGAAAAAATACGGAACACCAGTGGTACCCTATGGAAAATGCATTACGAATAATTGCGCTCTTGTAACCTATAGAAAAATGACATTTTTTTAATAAGGCTTTGAAAATATCAAAATAGTCATTTTGCTCGGAAAAATGTTAAACAGTAAGAAATGGGGTCAAATGGACTTTTCATCAACGTGAATTCAAGCTATAGTCTGTTTCCTATTTGTATTTATTTCTATATCTAAATCTAGGGTGGGCTCGAATGTCGACAAAGTTTGAAGAGAATAGAACGTTTTGTGAAATCTACTGTTTTATTGGGAAAAGCATGTATTTATCTTAAATTTGAAGATAAATTTTGGTTTTAATCATAATGACCGTGACTCAGTTGCTATTCTAGCAAAAGCTAATTTGGTGAAAATTGGCCAAAAGGGTCCCTAAGCAAACACCAACGATTTAGTTAAATTGCAAAGTAGAAAAATAATCTTGGCATTGAATATTGTAGTCCAAGAATAGTTTCTCTTGCCAAAGTAGTAATATTATCATATTTTCAAAATTTGGAAAAACTATAGTCTGTTTCAAAAACGTGTTTTTCAAGAAATGGTTTCATTTAAAGCCATTCTTCAAAATTCGATGTAGCTTTTCCGTATCAGAACGGTTTTGTTGACAATATGATCAGTGCTGGATGACCTTTGAAAAATTAGGCAAGTAAATAAACATTATCTTCATGTCTTTTCAACAGTACCGTATTTGGTGAAAAATCAGTTCCAATTTTGGCCTGATCGGCGGGCAAAACTAATTCTCCAAATTCAGAGAGTGATCAGATAATGTTTTGAAGATGTGATATTATCTACATAGACGCTAGCGCTTCTTTTGGCCCGGCGCTTAATTTTCGGAATCTTTTTCATTACCGTATAGGTTACAAGAGCGCAATTATTTGTTTACATTTTACCGGCAAGTTTTTTACCCCAAGATGGTACTCAGAATAGAATCCTATACGGCTTCTGATTGGATGATACAGGATTGGAATTACATTTAATCGAAAGCTTATCCAATTAGGTTTAAAAATTGCAGAAAATCATATTCACATTTTACGAAGTATAGAAAATATCTTCCATTTCTGCACGTCGGAGCCATTAAAAATATGCCTTTTTCATTAAGCGAAAAAAATAGACGATCTTTTTCAACTGCATTTTAAGTCAATTTGAGCCGCATGACCCTATATATTTTTTTGGTTGTAATGCAACACTGGCATTTCTAGTAACAGGAACTGCTACCCGTTTTCCCCTAGTTTGTGTAGTCTTCGAGAAAAAAAATACGGAACACCAGTGGTACCCTATGGAAAATGCATTACGAATAATTGCGCTCTTGTAACCTATAGAAAAATGACATTTTTTTTTAATAAGGCTTTGAAAATATCAAAATAGTCATTTTGCTCGGAAAAATGTTAAACAGTAAGAAATGGGGTCAAATGGACTTTTCATCAACGTGAATTCAAGCTATAGTCTGTTTCCTATTTGTATTTATTTCTATATCTAAATCTAGGGTGGGCTCGAATGTCGACAAAGTTTGAAGAGAATAGAACGTTTTGTGAAATCTACTGTTTTATTGGGAAAAGCATGTATTTATCTTAAATTTGAAGATAAATTTTGGTTTTAATCATAATGACTGTGACTCAGTTGCTATTCTAGCAAAAGCTAATTTGGTGAAAATTGGCCAAAAGGGTCCCTAAGCAAACACCAACGATTTAGTTAAATTGCAAAGTAGAAAAATAATCTTGGCATTGAATATTGTAGTCCAAGAATAGTTTCTCTTGCCAAAGTAGTAATATTATCATATTTTCAAAATTTGGAAAACTATAGTCTGTTTCAAAACGTGTTTTTCAAGAAATGGTTTCATTTAAAGCCATTCTTCAAAATTCGATGTAGCTTTTCCGTATCAGAACGGTTTTGTTGACAATATGATCAGTGCTGGATGACCTTTGAAAAATTAGGCAAGTAAATAAACATTATCTTCATGTCTTTTCAACAGTACCGTATTTGGTGAAAAAATCAGTTCCAATTTTGGCCTGATCGGCGGGCAAAACTAATTCTCCAAATTCAGAGAGTGATCAGATAATGTTTTGAAGATGTGATATTATCTACATAGACGCTAGCGCTTCTTTTGGCCCGGGCGCTTAATTTTCGGAATCTTTTTCATTACCGTATAGGTTACAAGAGCGCAATTATTTGTTTACATTTTACCGGCAAGTTTTTACCCCAAGATGGTACTCAGAATAGAATCCTATACGGCTTCTGATTGGATGATACAGGATTGGAATTACATTTAATCGAAAGCTTATCCAATTAGGTTTAAAATTGCAGAAAATCATATTCACATTTTACGAAGTATAGAAAATATCTTCCATTTCTGCACGTCGGAGCCATTAAAAATATGCCTTTTCATTAAGCGAAAAAATAGACGATCTTTTCAACTGCATTTTAAGTCAATTTGAGCCGCATGACCCTATATATTTTTTGGTTGTAATGCAACACTGGCATTTCTAGTAACAGGAACTGCTACCCGTTTTCCCTAGTTTGTGTAGTCTTCGAGAAAAAAATACGGAACACCAGTGGTACCCTATGGAAAATGCATTACGAATAATTGCGCTCTTGTAACCTCCAATAATCCATGAAACAACAATGTTTGGAAAAATTAAATATTAACATATTGACAGCCACTCATTATTATTTCTGTTTCAAAACGTTAACTTGAATATGAGTTTTATATTTTCAGTTATGTCTATTTTAATCAGCATATATCTATACACTTCATATACTTCGAAATTGGTAAACTTCTTTTTAGGCACGTTGGAAGAGCGAGGAATTCTTAAATGGCGAGAAAGTTTATACACTAAATCAGGAGGAGCCATGAAACCCGTTATGTACGAATATCCTTACGTTACAAAATACATTAAGAAAATAAATTGTTGTTCATATTTCCCTTTATCGCCAACATTTGACAAAGAATTAAACTGTTCATGCTGTTCAAAAGAAAATGGAACATCTGAACCAAAAGTCAAGAATATCATCTGGCTGTTGGCAATAGAGGTACGCAGGATGAAAAATTCGATCACGTGGACACCAAGTTTTAATCATGTGATGTATTCACAATACAAATGACTGAAAACTAATGAATCTTTTTTTCATGTAAAACATGTTTTTAAATATTATTGTTCCAGATTACTGGCTAAACAAAATGTAACTATTGTTTATAACTACATTATGTATTACACATATTTTGCAAGATTCTGTGTTGATTTTGTAATTTAATGAAAACAAATACCCCTCCCCCAAAAAAAAAAAATAATAAAAAAAAATAATTAAAAATTTAGTTAAACAAAATTAAATACAACCAAACCAACACAAAGTAAAGTAAAAAAAAAAACAAACAAAATAAGCCACAAAACAAGCTAAAAAGTAAAGAAAACGAAAAAAAAAACCACCAAAACACTCAAAATACTTCTTTTCTGACTTCCTTTAGAACATTTATTCTGAGATGGTCTTGGTTATCTTTCAACTCCGTTTTGATTTCCATGTGTAGTTTTCCCAAATATTTACCATAAGGCGATTCTTGTGAGTTGAAGTTTTTCAAAACCAGCGAATTTAATATTTTTCACAAGTTTAATCTGGTGTTGTGTATAACTCGAACAATAATTAAATAGAACGAACCAAGAGCTAAAGCCTGAAGGATTTGCATTAATTAAACGGAACAGGACAATTGTGGTCAACAAAATCAGCGTCTCTTGCTATGCATGCGTCATTCGCCAAACAAATCCAGATTCAGTAAAAAATTTCACGACACGGGACAGGACACAATCGGTAAATGTATATGTTTACAGATTTCGTGGATATCTCTGTAAATTTTATTATCAAAGTGCGATTACTCAATTCGTTTACAGATTTTGTTGACATCTCTGCAAATATTGTTATCAAAGAGCGATTACGCAATTCGTTTACAGATTTTGTTGACATCTCTGTAAATCTTATTATCAAAGAGTGATAACTCAATTTTTGAGTCGACAAAGTCAGCGTGTCTTGCTATGCATGCGTCTTTCTCCAAAAAGATCCAAATTCAGTCAAAAATTTCACGACGGGGGACAGGACATAATCGGAAAAATTTTGAATTGTCACTAACCCGAATAATTCAGTCCCTCCCCGTGATCGACTCTCCCACTCGCGATGTAGCCATCGTAGAGCAATGGAATATAACGACTGAATTATTTGGGTTAAATTGTCACTAGTGAATTGAATCACAGACACATTGAATCGGTCAATATTTTCAAATTAACTCATTAAAACAGCCGTACCATTTATCTCTTTATCTTTATTCTGGTAAACCAAAGTACAATGCGCTAGAAACGTATACAAATAAATTAACATTCATAGTATAACATTTAAGTACAAATGTAAAGTAGAGACATAAAGTGGTTACCCAGGAGATTCTATGCATTTAATAATTATTCGTATAAATTTGCACAGCGTGTTTAGTTCAGACGGGTTGTTGCTATTTATAAGACCTTGAAATTTTAAATACTTGGTCTGTTTACAAAATGATGCTTAAGCAGCGTTTGTCTACTTAATTTCGTCTATTGCCGGACATTCTAAAACATAATGAAACTCGTCGCCAAAATCACCGGAATTACATAAAGTACAAATACGATTTTTTCTCTGAATATTTTGCCATCTACCAATTTCAATATGAATTTTTGTGTTCAAAGTTCTAAATCTACAAAAAGAAGCAACATTTTTGTCATCAAGAATATCAAAGTAGTTTTCGAAATTTAGACTGTTTTTGAATAATTTATGATTTAGAGCTTTTGGATAGTTCTGTAGAGTAGCATGCCATGTCTGTCTGAACTAGTCAATTAATCTTAATTTAACAGTATCATACAACCAGTTTTACTTAGTGTTCCATAATATATTTGATAGTCCACAATTATCAAGCACAGATTTTACATTCTTACACCAACCTTTGTTTCCATTGTAACTACCAGTGACAAGATTGTATAGAATAACAGGAAGTTTCTTTTCTTCTCCAGTTACAAGCTTTGCCCAATAATTAATAGTTCGTAATTTGATAAAAATATCCAGTGGGAATCCACCAAGTTCCCCATTATATCATGTAGTCAGGAGCGGATTTTTTTTAGATTAAGCAGTAGTTTACAAAATTTAAGATGAAGACGTTCTATAACAGAGGTGTTACCCATTCCCCAGACTTCACACCCGTACAATAATATTGGCTTAACTACTTTGTCATATAATTCTAGTTTACATTTAATGTTCAAATTAAATTCCCCTTTTTCAGAATATTATACATAGCCCTTGTTGCTTTCTCAGCTTGTGCCTGTTTTGCCTTTGTGAAACTTCCTGTTCTTGAAATTAATACACTAAGATATGTAAATTCTTCAACAATATCTAAAACAATATCAGCATATTTAAAAATAAAATTCTGTAGTGGTCTACCTTTAGAAAAATTTACTATTTTGCTTTTTGGGACATTGACTTTCAATTTCCAATTATCACAATATTCTTTTAAAGCGTATAATTGTTTTTGTAGATCTACTTGTGTTTCTGACATAAGTACAGTGTCGACTTAAACAGTTTTAAATATATTTGATAAAGATTTCAAACCATTTATATTTGTGTTCTGAAAAAAAGCTTTCCACATGATTTAGATATATAGAGAAAAGTATAGGAGATAAATTTTCTCCCTGTTGTACACCTACATTACATGGAAAGTAATCTGAATATTCACCATCACTGAAAATTCGTGATTTGACATTTTTATACATATTAAATATAGTATTATACATCTTCCCATTCACTGTATGTAAAATGAGTTTTGACCAAAGACCAGATCCTCAAACTGTATCAATAAAAGCACAAAAAAGTTTATTCTTTTTTTTTCCTCAGTAGTTCAAATAAAATATGCAGAGTAGATATGCTGTCGATAGTGGAATAGCCCTTTCTGAAACTAAACTGGTTTTCATTTAATAACAAATATTCTTCTAAAAAAGTACCAAGTCTTAAATTCAGAACTGACGTGAAAAGTTTACCCATACAGCTTAATATAGTTATTGGTCTGTAGTTTTGAGAATCTGACTGATCACCTTTGCTTATATAAAAAGGTATAACATCACCAACAAGCCAAAGTTCAGGCACTTTTCCAGTATCAAATACAATATTGAACAGTTTTACATAGATTAGCATGAAAATCTGGGTGGTGCTCTTACTATATTCATTTATAATAAAGTAATCACCACAAGCTTTGCCATTTTTACGGTTTTTAATGCATTTAAAAATTTCATTTTCCATAATAGGACTGTTTAACCGTGAATTAAGTTCGTTATTCTCATCTGAAATAGTTTCTTCATCAGCGTCAGAATCTGACGAATTTAAATTATATCTACAGGAATATTAGTCCTTTTTTTCTCTTTATACGAGCTCAATATCTTCCAAAATTCTTTAGAATTGCTATTTTTTAAAACATTCATTTTTTTTCTCATGGCTTTTTATGCTTATTAAATATTTATAGAAATGTTCATTTGCCTCTTATATTCACGTTCTGTATTTTTCATCTCATCTCTTTTTAAACATGTTTTATTGTATTTATATCTTCTTTTTGCTATTCGAATGCACCGTCTTGTTTCCCCAACATATTTGGTCAAACCAAGGTTTAATACCTTTTCTTCGACATTTCTTTTCATGTCGTTTGTAACTAAATGATCCAAACACCTTTTCGGCTGAATCCAACATTTAAACCATAATTTACAGATTCAACTATTTTATTGATATTTTCTTGAGCCAGTATACTTGACGTATTTAACATAGTTAAATCATTATTTAATTGATTGATTTTATTTCCATCCATATTTCCCAGAAATTCAGCTTCTTTTTCACGATACCATTTTTTTAAGCCCTTTCTTTCAAGACATGCCAAATTGTTTATTAAAATGTTATCACGTTCATCGACATTATCATCCGAGTTGAAGACTAGCTTACAGTTCAGAGGCGAATGAACATCGGAAAAATGAACAGAAAAATCGAGTTCAGACATATTTACAACACATGATAACTAAGTAAATGTATATATAAAATAACCAACCACACTAGACTGGCAACAAGTATAAGCCTTGTTTGTCGCCATCAACCTTACCATTTAAAACAAACAGATTGTTATTTCTACACATTTCTAAAAGTAAATTTCCAAAGTGGTGTTTTTGTCTTGTCGCAACTATTTCTAATACGTGACATATGAAACTGGTGTAGATTGTTTGAAAAATCAATATTAAAATTATCTGATGTGTCATGATTGGTATTTGTTATTTCATAGAAGTCTAAATTGGCAGCAGTTCTGCTGCTAAAATCTCCTGTAAGCAAAATAAGCATGGTGAGCTGAAAATTTTAGAAATTCCGGTTCAAGTATATTTATTGAATCTGGTACCTTATAAATAGAATTTTCCGGTGGTATGTACACTGTACCAATCATAACATCTTGTTCTGTTTTTAGATAATTGGCTGAAATTTTAACCCAAAAAACTAAGTTACTCTCTGATTCTACTGTTTGCACATAGTTTTCTAATTCAGTTTTATATCCAAATGCAATACCACCTGATTTGACTTTTGATTTAGTTTTTCTATTTTTCAATTTAAAAGTATAACCTGGTATATCAACATACTCAAAATCATCAGTTTTTGTTTCTGTCAAGCGGATAAAGTCATAACATTTAATTATTTCTGTAAATTCAGGATATTGCATTCTGTTCATAATCCCACAATAATTGAGCGACTAATGAACAATTAACATTTTTACACGTAATGTTGTCATAACTTACGTTTTGGTTATATATTCACCAGTGTTTCTTCATAAAATTAGAATCTCCATGGGATTCCTAATTGGGTTTAATCCCGATTGTCCAACTTTTTAAAATTTTAGAGTTCTGATTGTCCCACATTATTTTATGAAGTAAAATGTTCTTAAATAAACAAGGTAGTTGTTGTTTGTTTTGCTAAATAAACAAGAATTGATTATTGCATGTTCAAACTATAATTTGATATAAATTCTGTAAATAAAATATGATTTATTTTTTAAATCATAAGATTAATGCACTTTTGATTTGAAAAATTATATAACATTTCTTGGTTATAAAATATATCTATAATGTTATTAAATCATCAGATTGATACACTTTGATATTAGGACTCGTCACCAACTATAAAGGAGAACCAGACATTCATTAACTTATACGCAGGGCAACAGTTCTTCTTCTGGTCCTACATACAGAAATAGAAGACATCATTGGCTTTGAACTAGCTGTAAGTACTCTCAGATCTGTACTTAGTGTCTTTTTGTTGTGGGGATATATAAGTACCCTGCCATGTCCACTCTGTGTTTTTGTTAGATGTATTTCTGTTTATATCGATCTGATGAGTTAAGCCCTTTTCAACTGATTTTTATATATAAAAATAAGAAGTTGTGGTATGATTGCCAATGAGACAACTCTCCACAAGAGACCAAATGACTAAGAAATTAACAACTATAGGCCACCGTACGGCCTTCAACAATGAGCAAAGCCCATACCGCATAGTCAGCTATAAAAGGCCCCGAAATGAATATAGTTTGTTCTTATGTTGTACTGTTACACCACTGTCCCAGGTTAGGGGGAGGGTTGGCGCGCCTTCAAACTAGTTTAACCCCTCCACATTCTGTATGTGCCTTCATTATTTTGTACATGAATCAGGCCGTTAGTTTCCTCGTTTGAAATGTTTTACATTTGTCATTTCGAGGCCTTTTGTAGCTGACTATGCGGTATGGGTTTTACTCATTGTTGAAGGCCGTACGGTGAGCTATAGTTGTTTATTTCTGTGTCTCATTGGCAATCATACCACATCTTCTTATTTTTATATCTGGTTCAATGCTCTGGAAGACCTGGAAAATTCGGACTTAACAGCAAGTACCATTCCATTTACTGAATACGTCACAACATACTTGGTTGAAAACAATATGCAGCTATGGAACCAATACCTATACAAAGGACGACAAACCACCTCCCAGGATGGCACAACAGCTTGAAGAAGATGATCCAAGTACCACACCCGAAAATATAAACTCTACTCAACTATATAAAGGAAGACCAAGCCTACAGGAACCGAAAGAACATCTTCAGAATGGTGCAGTTAGTGTGTTTCAGTATGCTAGCATTCCCTCTTGTATTAAGTTGTCTATCATGTGTGCTTTATTGTATTAAGCTGTCTATTATGTGTGGTTTATTGTATTAAGCTGTCTATTATGTGTGGTTTATTGTATTAAGTTGTCTACATCAACTGTCAAGATGAAGAACAGGAATAAAAGCCCTGTTCATTGATAATTTTCTATGTTTTCTATGTATTGTGTGCGATTTTGTCCCATGTACATTTACTCCATATCCTTTCATTTTCTATCATGTGTGCTTTATTGTATTAAGCTGTCTATTATGTATGGTTTATTGTATTAAGCTGTCTATTATGTGTGCTTTATTGTATGAGGGTCTAGACGGGAAAGGGAAAAAAAGGGGGGGGGGTGGGGGTGATAGGCCTTCATTTCTCTATTCTTTAAGTTTTAGCCATTGTATTTCAGCACCCCATTATTCTCTATTATCTAATCTCTTTTTTTTTGCCTATTTTTCTCTATTTTTAATTTGTTTACCCATATTCCTGTAGTATTGGCTTATTATTCTCTATTCTGTAAACCCCATCCAGAAACCTCTTGTATTAAGCTGTTTATTATATGTGCTTTGTTGTAACTCTTTATTATACATTTATGCTTGATATGTGTTATTTTATGACTTGATATTATATTCTATGTTTGATGATACTTCAATTACACATTATATGTGCAAAATAAAATATGTCAATAATATTATTATTTGTTTATGTTTATTTTATATTCTATAAGTTACATTGATTAAATAAATACCTGTAATTACCTGTTGTACTATTTCATAACAAATTAATCTCTGTCAAAACAATTCCTGATTGTCCCACAAACATCTTCCCGATTGTCCCACAAAATTTCATTACTTTTTTACCTGTAATTTCAAAAAGTGGGACAATCGAGAAGACACCCCTAATTGTGTGGTGTAGGAGTCGAAGACGTACGTCGGCGTCGTTTGCGTTCTTGATGGTGGTCCGGTGTGCGCATGTGAGACGTAAGGCTGTCAGTGGTTTCAATGTCCGACATTTGGTCGTTATATATTTCACCACCCACATACAAAATGTCTCTCACTGACTTAGCAATGTGTCCTTCTTCAGGAAACTGTTGATTAACTCCAAACGGTTTTCCTTTAAGGCTGTACGTATTTGAAAGCGATCGTGCTAGATCTTTGTAATATAAAAATCTAGCCACAATCGGTCTAGGACGTCCGCGTCCACCTGGTTCTATCATAGCCAAATATGTGAACATTGCCAAATTCTATTCTGTGTGTTACATGTAGGTGTTGCTGTATAAACAATCTGATCACTTCTTCAGTATTTCTCCTTCGGTTTCAACCAAACAAGTAAACACCAAGTTATTCTTCATTGACCTGCATTGCAGGTCAATAACGGTGCTCTGTAGAATTTCATTTTCTTGTTTTGCGTTATTGAAGACTGTTTTATTTTTTTTGTCTCAGCTCCAAATGTTATCTGCAAGATCATTTGCTACTTTGCTCTTTCATCTTTAACATTGTTCTCGTGATTTAGCTTGAAATCGTCCATGAAGTCGCCAATTCCCTGTAGGTTATTATTAGCATCAGTTTGATTTTTTTTCATATTTTTAACTTCTTCATTTAGTTCAGTGTGCTCATGTTTTATCTGGCACATTTTTTCATCACTGGCATCACATCTGCTTTTTGAATTTTTAGTTTTACATTCTGCTTCAGCAACTTTTGAGGTCATTTCTGTAAGTTTTGATACTAGATTTGTAAAAGTTCAATTCATTTGATTAACTTTTGACATTCCCTTTTCAATAGTTGCAAGTCTCTCATTCATACCTAGCATTAATTGATAGACATTGTCTAAGTTACACCTTGTTCGGTTGACCCGTATAAGACATCTCTGCTAGTATTTAATATTTGGGAAGTATTGACATTTTTTTTCATCCATTTTTATCTACTCGTATAGAGCCTCAAATTGTTTTGGGACACTTGATTACAGTTCAGTTTAATGTTCAATACCCCCGGGTAACAGGTAGATTATTATGGTCTGTAGGTTTTACGTATGTTATGAATGATTTGAAATGATTTGATTTTTGGTGCTTTAACGCCACTTTTAAGCACCGCTTTTGGGCTATTTCGTGGCGGCCAGTTTTTATTGGTGGAGGAAGCCGGAGTGCCCGGAGAAAACCACCAACCTTCGATAGGAAAACTGACAATCCTAGTCAATTAAGATTGGAGTCGAGTGCACCCGCACGAGCGGGGTTCGAACTCACAACCTCAGCGTATGTTATGAATGAAATAATCTATTGCATAAGTTAGGAAATTAAAGCTGAAAATGTCATTTTCCATTACTAAATCAAATAAATTATCCGGGCGAAAGGTCCCACAACTAAGCATAAATTGAAGCAACAACGAATTATCCATAATTATATAGCAAATAATTGACTTATCTGAGGAGCGAAAAATTTTTACGTCTCCATCTTACAGTCGTATCTCTCTTATCTTACTGGACGCGTATAATTTATGTCACTTCATTTTAGTCAGCACAAACAATAATTAAACTCATCATCGATACCAGGATTAAAATTTTGTACGCCAGACGCGCATTTCGTCTACAAAAAGACTCATCCGTTACGCTCGAATTAAAAAAGTTAAAAAGACCAAATAAAGTACGAAGTTGAAGAGCAATGAATAAACCATGAAATTAAGCAGTAAATAAGCAGTCATGAATTGTAACAAAAGAATTGTCTATGTTTTGTAAAAGCTTTAAGAATATATTTTGCATATCATCTCTTGGAACATGCAAAACTAGATGCGTCAAATATTCACATTTTGGTAAAATCGAAAAATTTTCTTTTCCCGATACATTTGAATATACTTCCATTCTTAAATCTCTATAAAATTCACATTCAGTCCGAAAATGAACTTCATCTTCAACCTGTCGGCTGTCATATAAACGACACTATCTATCATATATGGGTTAACTAATATATCGTCCTATTAATAGTTTATTTATTTATTGAAATAATGATTATGCACTATTATACCCCTATGGGGTTGAAAGCATACATGAAAACAAAATAACACATTACATAATACATCACAAAAATAATTAAAAAAAAGACATGAATTCATATATGTACATATCATGCAGTTGTTGAATCCACTCTCCTCAGTGACCAAGACTTTTTAATAAGTGGAGCCGCATGCCGCATAACTGACGGACATGAAAGACATAAAATCAATTGATCCAATTTATCCATTTCATCTATATTTTGAAAAGATATTTTTACTTTTTCTTAAGAATTAAAGTCTCAAGTTTTCAATTTTTTTTACATTTAAATAAGAAATGATCTTCGTCATCTATTTTTAAAGAACAATATTAACATAAACGTTCTTCTCTTTTTATGTTTCTCTACCCCCACCCCTTCAATTTCCAAAATATGATCACTTACCCTTAATTTAGTAAAGCATTTCCTGGTTTCAAGTTATTTTCTTTAAGTAAATATGGTTCAATTTCATAAATCTTTTAAACTTTACTATAAATATATAATTTATTATTTTCCGTTAAAGAGTTTAATTTCTTAAAGAACAACTTTTACAGTTTTCTTGTATAATCTCCTTCATGTGTTTATTTATTTTATATTTCTCTTGTATCAAGTTAAAATTTTCTATCTGTGATAATTCTATATTATTTTCATGAATTATATTTTTGACAGATGTATACCAGGAATAAGTTCCTGCTTCATCCAATAGTTTTGTTGTGCAGTATTCATCATATAACAAAGGATTAACTTCAATGTTAGATATTCTTGCTAAATATTTTAGTGCTTGTACTTTTACATATACATCTATTGGGTATTGTCCTAACTCTGACCTTGACGCAATGTTTACTGCTTTTTGACATAAACCTAGAATTGATTTGCAAAATTTTAAATTTACTTTTCAATAAAGCTGTTATCAATAGAGGTTAGTAAATCAAAATCCTTATTATTATTTGCTGCTCTACTCTGAGATTTTAATATTTTTTCATAGTAGTCCATATACCAAATTTCTGAATTATACATTAAAATTGGCTTAACTAAAGATTCAAAAATTTTTTATGTATATTTATAGGTATATTTTCTATATTGTTCAAAGATTTAAACATACTGAATAGAACTTTTATACCTTTTTTTATAGAGTTCCAAATGGGAGGTGTGGAATTTACCCGAAACCTCTATTATATTACCTAAATATTTATATTTTAATACTTTTTCTAATTTACATCCATCCAAGGTAAACTCTGTTTTTGGTGTATGGTATGTTTTTTGTTGAAATACCATCACTTTGGTTTTATTTATGTTACTTGACAGCTGCCATTTTTTACAATAGTTACTTCTCTAATGACTTCTGTAACCCTTCAGCACTTTCAGACAACAAAAGCAAATCATCCGCAAACATAAGACAATTGAAAGACATCTTATCAAGCGTGACTGGTTTACAGTCCTTGTCAAAAATTTCTGGCAGATCATTTATATATATATTAAAAAGATTAGGACTTAGGCTGTCACCTTGTTTTACGCCTCTTTCTATAAATACAGAATCAGATATGTTTTCTTTATATTTAACTGAAGCTTCAGTGTGCTCATACATATTTTTTAACACTTTATACAATTTAGGTTGAATATTATCAGTCTTAATCAATTAATTTATATAAAAGGCCTAGTCTCCAAACTGAGTCAAATGCCTTCTTCAAATCTACAAAACATCCAAATAATTT
Source organism: Mytilus coruscus (assembly GCA_017311375.1). NCBI lineage: Eukaryota > Metazoa > Mollusca > Bivalvia > Mytilida > Mytilidae > Mytilus > Mytilus coruscus. Next base: position 82,307,190 of record CM029601.1, read on the forward strand.
TTTGTTTTTTATTATTTACATATTTATTAATAACAGTTTCTAAGATAAAGAGACTATCTGAAGTTCTATCATTTTTCTGAATCCAAATTGTGATGGATTCATTTTGTCTTCAAAATTATTATCAGTCTATTATTCATTACCGAATTCAATATCTTACTTAAACAATTCATTAGGGAAATACCCCTATAATTAGCTGGGTTAAGTATGTCGCCCTGTTTAAAAATAGGCATTAAATACGATTTATTCCATTCATCTGGATAAATTGAACTATCTAATATAAGGTTAAATCATTTAGTTAATGTAGTTAATATCACTTGGCTACTGTGCCTTATTATTTCATAACAAATTAAATCTGGTCCAATACTTTACCATTTTGTTATGACTTAATAACATTTTTTTTTTTATTTCAGATATCTTTATAGGGTCATCTGATTGCTTTTCGTTTAGTTTTTGTTCTCTGTTTTCTAGCTCATTAGAGATTAAATAGAAATCTGTCTTTCGCCGTTCTGTCAATTCATTTGAATATACCATTTAGTCTTGCATTCCATTTTAAAAGTTTTAAATGTTCTTAAGATAGGATAACTGTTCAAAATTTGTATTCATTCGTCATTATATGATGAGTACCATATATTTTTGGTTTCATTTAAATCACATAATGTTTTAAGATTAAATGCATCTGTTAGACCAAGGATATTCATCACCTACTTAATTTTGGATAACCAGTTATTGTGACATCATCGGTTATAATACCGCGCTGAAGTACGTTCATTATTCATTTTTCATTATTCAAAATTCAATAATGAATAATGAAATAGTTCACTATTCACTATTCAATGTTAAGTGATGAATAATGAATAATGAAATAGTTTATGTCTCATTATTCAAGTTGAAGCGGTGAATAGTGAAATAAAAATTTAAAAATTGAGGCTGTGACACTATAGCTATATCCCGTATTTCTAAATTAGTCTTTTTGGTGTTATCTAACAAATATTCAAATTGATATCAGAAAAAATGAATAAAAACACTAGCTCTTTAAATTTTAATTTGACTTATTTATCTGGTTCCTAGTTTCGGAGGATAAACTAGTGGGTTTTCCTAACTATTTTAAACAGAAATTCCTTGGTTCAATGTATGGACGACCTGAATACCAAAACTCTACGTCGTCTTTTTTTATTTTCACTGGACCTTTGCTATTCTTCATCCTCTAATTATAGATATAACAAGCCGATTGTTCAGCAATGACCATTAGAGGGGTTACGGAGGACCTAAATGCCAAAATACGCGTGAAAATTAAGAAATAGCCAATTTTGAATAATGAAATGGATATTTTGAATAATGGAATGGACTGCTGCGACCCTTTAGCCCCTAATTATAGATATACCTTATTATACCTTATACCTCATTCGAAAGCTTATCAATAGAGGAACAAAAGGTATATAGTCAATATGTTCCGCAACGCATATTAGAGGAGTAACGAAGGACCTAAATATCGAAATACGCGTGAACATTAAGAAATAGCTTATTTTGAATAATGGAATGGACTGCTGCAACCCGTCAGCCCCTGATCAAGAAAAATTGTATACACCAAATTAAAGCTTATTGATAGAAGAATAAACTGAGTATAAACGATATGTGCCGCAATGACCATTAGAGGAGTTACGGAGGACCTAAATGCCAAAATACGCGTAAAAATTAAGAAATAGCCAAATTTGAATAATGAAATGGATATTTTGAAAAATGGAATGGACTGCTGCGACCCTTTAGCCCCTAATTATAGATATACCTTATACCTCATTCGAAAGCTTATCAATAGAGGAACAAAAGGTATATAGTCAATATGTTCCGCAACGCATATTAGAGGAGTAACGAAGGACCTAAATATCGAAATACGCGTGAACATTAAGAAATAGCTTATTTTGAATAATGGAATGGACTACTGCGACCCTTTAGCCCCTAATTATAGATATACCTTATACACCATTCAAAAGCTTATCGACAGAGGAACAAAATGGTTATAATCAATATGTGCCGCAATGCCTATTAGAGGGGTTACGGAGGACCTACTCCTACAGTTACTGAGAGCTAGTTCAAAGCCAATTACCATTAATAAATAAATCATGTTATCCAAAACTAAAATATCAATCATTCATCCAACAGATTTAGTGTAAAGACGTCATAAACAGTCTGAGAAATGCATGTATACATTATTGTTTAGGGGCCAGCTGAAGTGCGCCTTTGGGTGCGGGATGTTCTCTCGGTGGTAAAGACCCAGTGGTGGCCTTGAACAGTTTCTGCTCTTTGGTCGGGTTGTTGTCTCTTTGACGCATTCCCCTTCTCCATTCTCAATTCTATGACCTTGTGCAATACCCAAATATAAGTTAACAGTATCGACTGGATGTAGGAACATATACAGCAATACACATTCATTTATGTTTTACTTTTTCAAAAACAAAATTAATGTTAATACCAATAAAAACAATATTTAGACATTTTCCTACTACGGTAAATTGATAACGTTTAAGAATGAAATTATTCAACGGTCAATTAGTTTACATGGATCATATTTAAATTTACGGGCTGTATAAACAACATCGCCGTAAAAAATAGAATGTGATATTCCGCTTTAGATAAGAATTCTACAGGTACAGCCAAACTTTAAAACTAAATATTTGTATCTATAATGAAAGAATTTGGTAATTTTTGGTGACGAAATTCCTGACTTAATAATTTATCATTGTACATAAATTGTGTTCATTGAAATCTAAAACGCGACTATAGACACGGGCATAGCGAACACGTTGTGACATATACACACCGTAAAAAAGGGGCAGAAAGAACACCACCGTGCTAAAGGCGAAAATAAACAATCGGGAAAGGAAAATTGTCACTTTTGTCGAAATTTTTTACATAGAGAAACTGAAATATCCAAATCTAGAAAGGAAAAGTATTGTCTGTATTGGATTTATTTCAATTTATTTCTTTTGGGTAAATTCCGGCAGTAAAATTAGAAAATTTTTGATTATTTTTAAAAAGCAAACATATATTCAAGGGTTTTAAGATCTATAAAATTAAATGTAATCTAGACAGAGTTTGACAAGTCTGCTATTAAAGGGTGTATTGTCGAAACGTACATTATTATATGTTGTCAAGAAGAAAACTAAATTTAAAGCTTTAATTATCTCATCACAGTTCCAGTATGTATATATAATAGAAAAATAAAGGATATGGGTTATCCATTCATGACACAGCAAAAACAAGCACGCACAAAAAGCAAAGGAACAGCTCTTTTATTGCTGTTCTTCATCTCAAAGTCACAGTGAGGCATTCAACACTTAGCAACAACAAAAATCTCGCAAGTTTAAGACGGCCCCATTACCGGTTTTAACGGAATTCTTTGTAAAATAATTCGAGTAACTTTGTAAGATGTTACACCACCAAACAAAGGATATGGGTTATCCATTCATGACACAAAATCAGTGCATGCAAAGCTAAAAAACCACACACACACAAAGCAAAGGAACAGCGATATTATTGCAGTTCTTCATCTCAAGGTCACAGTGAGGCATTCAAAACGGAACAAAAGAAAAAAAACTCTCACCCACTGCAAGTTTAAGACGGCCTCCTACCAACGGTTTGAGCGGAAAATAATAAGAATAGACTTTGTAAGATGTAACACCACCAAATCGGGCCCAGTAAAAAAACATACTGAAAGTAGCATATTTCTCATTTTCATTAAAGAAGAAGGCTTCATATGAGTTTTAGCAAACAAATCTCTTCAACCAGATTTGTTAAAGGACCGTTTAAATAAATTAGAGAACATCTGTTTGATATAAAAATTTTTTTTAAAAAACTCCAATTACGATACCATTATATGTGATAGTGTAATGTATAGAGTTGAAAAATTACAACTGTCAACCGAATTGAACGGACCATCAAAAGCACTTAATGTATCCAAAACACCCAAATACTAGTAGTTAATGACACTTCAAAATAGTTTATTCCATTTTTTTCATATGCTTTACTATAAAAATTAATAACCAGTTTTTTTTTTTTAAGAAGTAAGGAAACTAGTTAAAAACCGAGAAAGATTAGCAGTAGAACATTTACTAGAAGCCTGGAAGAAACAAAATATAAACGTATTTTTGTGTAGTTTAGGATGCCAATACATAGTAGGGACTTTCAAATTTTCAGAGGAGAGCTTAAGATGACCGGTGGTAATGACATACAAAACACCCCCTCGCACCACACGATAAGAAATGGATGCGAGTCGCGGCTTATCGGAGCCCCGTTAGGATTATTTGACTCTGTGTGGAGCGCACGGCCTTAAATGTAGTTAAATGAGTAATTTCATTCTTAAGGACTTCCGTGTAGTATTTACGTCATACCACCACCACATTGGTGGCTGCTTTATAAAAATAAGGAGATGTGGTAAGATTGCATCTGAGACAATTATCTACCAAAGTTTAAATGAAGTGGATTTAAGCAATTATAGGCAACCGTACGGCCTTGAACAATGAGAAAAACCCATACTGTATAGTCGGCTATAAAATGCCGAGACAGGAAAAATGTAAAACAAATCAATTGAGAAAACCAACGGCCTGATTTATAACCAAACAATTTACGAAAAACATATGACATACATGAACCAACAACAACCAGTGAACTACAGGCTCCTGACTTGGGACAGGCACATATAGAACGGGTTAAACTAGTTTGTTGGCGCCTAACCATCCCCCTGGGACAGTGGTGTAACAGTACAAACTAAAAAGCAGTTGAAAAGTCTCATCAGATCGATACACATCATGCAGAAAACATCTAACGAAAAAACAAACCGGACGTGGAAGCGTATCTATACATCCCACAACAAAAAAGACACTGAGTAAAGATCTGAGAGTACTCGCAGTTACTGACGGCTAGTTCAAAGCCAATAACAACTAACAAAAAAAATGTATCGATCAGTACAAATCCATCATCCAATGGATTTAGCGTAAAGACATCATTAACAGTCAGAGAAATTCATGACCTTGTGCAATGTCAAAATATAGGTATCGATAGATAGTTGTCAGCCGGTATGAACACAAAACGCTTTTAGAGTACTTACATTTTGTCTTTAGTCCTAGAAATGGGTGTATAACTTACTTTTTTTTTTTTATTTCTAAATTATTTTCAAAATGTGATATAGGGTTTATCAACAATATTCAGACATTCTGATAATGAAATAAGAATCAAGTGATTTTTTTGTCAGATTTTTTTTACATCAATTTTTACAATACATGCAGGATGAAAGAGCATCTCTAATGACCTGATAACACACTTTCCAGTTTATTTTCGACGGTGGATAGTGGTCATTTTTCAGAAATTAAAGGTGGTTCTATGTTTTGAACGGTAAATGTCAATTTGAGAGAACAGTCTGTGGTGACAGAAAGCTGTAATGATACGTTTACACTCATATTTTGGACTGAAAAACGATGTTGTATCACACTCGTTATAAATATTGTGCAATTTACTAATTGGCATTTGCATAATAATTGATGTTTACCTTTACTTTTACCAAAAAATGAAGAAAAAATCCAAAATAATATTTATCATTAATACAATGTCTTTCAAAAAAATCTATAAAACTTTCCTTTAATTAATTTTCCAAATATCTAATAATTAACAGTAAATTTCAAACTATATTTATTCATAATTTCTAAAATTAAAATTTGATGCTATATGTATTTTTAATTATGAATCTACTAACAATTTCTATTAATTTTGCTATACAGCTCTGAATTGGGATTGGGATTGAAAATTGGACAAAGCATAGGTTTCTAACTCAGAATGAATGCTGACTTAAAATAACTTGAAAATTTGAAATTGAACATTTCCTATTATGGTCCAATATCCAAAATCTGAATACATGGTTAGATTCAGCATATGAAAGAACTCCAAGAATTCAATTTTTGATGAAATCAAACGAAGTTAAATATTTCACCCTTTGGACCTCAATATGGACCAATTTGATAACGGGGCCCAAAATCTAAAATCTGAATGTACAGTTTGATTCAACATATCAAAGAACCCCATAAATTGAATTTTGTTGAAATCAAAGAAAGTTTAATTTTGGACCCCAATTTGAACTAACTTAAAAATTGGACCAAAAATAAAAACTAGAGGCTCTCAAGAGCCTTTGTCGCTCACCTGTATCTACTGTTGTTTTGGAAATCATGTAAAATAAGGCTAAAATCATAATTAATAGTATTAGATACCATAATAATGATTGGTTTGGTTCAATTTGGCTCAGTAGTTATATCAAAAGCAGGTCATCCCATTGAAGTCTTACAATAATTACAGAAGATATTTGAAAACCAGGCCCAAAATAAAAAATCTGAATTACACAGTTAGATTCAGTATATCAAAGAATCCCAAGATTACGATTTTCGCTGAAATCAAACTAAGTTAAATTTTGACCCTTTGAACCTCAATGTGGACCAATTTAAAACGGGGTCAAAATCCAAAATCTAAAAACACAATTATATTCAGCATATTAAAGAACCCCGACAATTCAAGACTTTGAATTAAACCCTATTGAATTTGGTCAAGAAATAAACAATTCATACAAAGTATTAGAAAAATATTGTTTTTTGCTCCTTTTTGGTCCTTAATTTTAAAACAATTCGGACAATAACCCCCAAAGTCAATCCCAACCTTCCTTTCGAGGTATGAAACCTTGTGATAAAATTTCATAAATATCCATACACTTATACACAAGTAAGTGTACTGAGACAAGAAACATTCTTCTTTTTGGCTCCTTTTTAGCCGCTATTTCCTAAACAGTAGGGATAATAACCCCTAAAATCAATCCCAATCTTCCTTTTGTGGTATGGAACCTTTTGGTACAATTTCATAGAGATCCATATATTTCATCTGTACGGAAAATTTAAAGGTGAATTATCTGAGCATAGGTTTAATTTTGGACACTAAAATATTTGCATCAAACAAATGTAGCATGGTGATATATACATATATATGTAAAATGTACCTTTTTTGTGTGTGTGCTTTAATTGTAGTCTGTATTTATATGTTGTTCATTTCTTGTCATTAGTATACTTGTGTTTAAAATGTAAATCTTCAGTATAATGGAGGAAATAAAGATCAATCAATCAATCAATCAATCAATCTTATAATGAAGTAATTGTCTGGTAACCAAATGTCTTTGGACGATGGCAACGACGACGACGACGACACTGACAATGTAATATTAACATCACACAACCATCCATTCACCAAAACATAAACAAATCATTATTTTTCAAGTTTCTATTCAAAGGCTATCAATAATATGAATATAAACTTATTTGGAGAGGGGCCAAAATGCCCTTATCGTATCTTGTCCTTTATACAGATGGTTGATGTAAGGAATAAATTTTGAGGTTTACAGGTCAAAAGTTATTGTAAGTTCAAATAATGAAGGATCGCAGACGTTTAATTCATTATTCAAAAATCAGTTATTTCTTAATTTTCACGCGTATTTTGGCATTTAGGTCCTCCGTAACCCCTCTAATGGGCATTGCGGCACATATTGATTATAACCATTTTGTTCCTCTGTCGATAAGATTTCGAATGGTGTATAAGGTTTCTCTGTAATTAGGGGCTGAAGGTCGTAGCAGTCCATTCCATTATTCAAAATAAGCTATTTCTTATTGTTCACACGTATTTTGACATTTAGGTCCTTCGAAACTCCTCTAATAGGCGTTGCGGGACATATTGACTATATATCTTTTGTTCCTCTATTGATAACCTTTCAAATGACGTATAAGGTATATCTGTAATTAGGGACTGAAGGGTCGCTGCAGTCCATTCCATTATTCAAAATATCGATTTCATTATTCAAAATTGGCTATTTCTTAATTTTCACGCGTATTTTGGCATTTTGGTCCTCCGTAACTCCTCTAATGGTCATTGCGGCACATTTCGTTTATACTCAGTTTATTCCTCTACCAATAAGCTTTAATTTGGTGTATAAATTTTTCCTTGATTAGGGGCTGACGGGTTGCAGCAGTCCATTCCATTATTCGATAAATAAGCGTTGCGGAACATTTGACTATAATGTTCACTATTGATAAGCTTTCGTATTTCGATATTTAGGTCCTTCGTTCCATTTCATTATTCCTCTTAATTTTCACGCGTATATGCGTTGTCATTGCGGAACATATTGACTATATAGCCTTGATTTGTTCCTCTATTGATAAGCTTTTGAATGAGGTACTCCTCCAATAGGTATATCTATAATTATTGATAAGCTTTTGAATGAGCTAAAGGGTCGCAGCAGTCCATTCCATTATTTAAAATATCCATTTCATTATTCAAAATTGGCTATTTCTTAATTTTCACGCGTATTTTGGCATTTAGGTCCTCTGTAACCCCTCTAATGATCATTGCTGAACAATCGACTTGTTATATCTATAATAAAAGGATGAAGAATAGCAAAGGTCGAGTGAAAATTAAAAAAAAATGACCACGCAGAGTATTTTAATTTAAATATATATGTTTTGGTATTCAGGTCGTCCATACATTGGACCAAGGAATTTCTGTTAAAAATAGTTAGGAAAACCCACTAGTTTATCCTCCGAAACTAGGAACCAGATAAATAAATCAAATTAAATCTTAAAATTTAAAGAGTGTTTTTATTTATTTTTTCTGATATCAATTTGAATATTTGTTAGATAACACCAAAAAGACTAATTTAGAAATACGGGATATAGCTATAGTGTCACAGTCAATTTTTTATTTTTATTTCACTATTCACATCACTTAACATTGAATAGTGAATAGTGAACTATTTCATTATTCATTATTGAATTTTGAATAATGAAAAATGAATAATGGACGTACTTCAGCGTGGTGGTTATAATCCAAAATAAATACCTGTGTACAGTCTATTGTCGTTCCTAGCAGTCAATTCAAATATTGTATCATATTAAGTAATCGTCTTTGTGTTGATGACATCCAGCTCATATCTCCATTAACTGCAACCTTTGACACCAAGTTATGAATACATGGAAGTATGTAATAACTCTATATGCTCCAAGGCACGTCCAGCTTCATTTGCGTTTAGTACTCGCCATTGTTCACACTACTCATGACATTTATCCCAAACAACACAATACCATCTCAATACAATAATATTGACACTGTTGATGTTCCAATACCAATTCCGACGTCCAGACTGTTTATCGCCTGAACTAAATCGTTAATGAGTATAGAGAACAATGTTTGGGAACACTTATCACCCTGTATCACTCCAGAATTACAAGTTAACCAGTCCGCCATTTTATGATTTATACGCATGCTTGCAGTCGTATACGAATATATGATTTTTATAGAACTTTCATTTTCCCGTCAATATTATTAAGCATGGGTTTATAAAGTCACATATCTATGTCTACGAAATTCTTCAGATCGATAAATGTGGCCAATACACTTCCGTTATTCGTGATGTTTTTGCTAGTGTGAAAATCGACTGAAATAAACGAAGTAAAATTTGAATGACATTTGGAAATTTTAAAACTTCATTCGGAATCTTGTCGACGCCGCTGATTTGCGTTTGCCGTTTTTCGTTGCATGCACAACTTTATTTCATCAATTCTAATAACATAATTTAGTTCATCATTGCACATTTTTATAGGACGTTGAATTTCTGTAAAATTTACTGTCAAATTAGTTTCTAGCGTTGTCGTCATTGTACAGTTTTTCGAATTCTGATTTCCATTTATTGTGAACATGAGTCATAAACTTTCATTGGAATTTCTTTCTTTTTAGGGGGTGGGGGTCCTAAACGTTTTATTCAAGTTCCCCCAGATTTCATTTGGGTTATTAGTAGACATACTTTCCACAAACTGTTTGTCTATATTATCTTTCGTTGTATCTTAATTTTCGATCAAATTTACGTGTGCAAGTTGAAAGTCTATCTTCTTTTCCCTTCAAATGTCCTTTCTACCATTGAATTTCAAGAAAGATTTTTCTTTATCGCGCATAAAAATTAAAAAATATAAAAAATTTAAAAGTTATTTATTGATGTACTCGTTATCGTTTTCTACTCGGTTTCGTCCGGAATCTGTCAACTTAACGATTCTCATTGATGATGTTTTATTTAACCAGTAATACGGAGTTATCGGGTAGTTTACAACGGTCTCCTAACAATCTAATCAAATTTTATTGGTCAACTATTGGTAAGTACTTCAAAGGACTAAAATTGTTGAAGGCCATGATGTCATGTGGAACGATTCACCTCTACTAGATACATAAGTAAAGTTATCCCTTGAACATCAAATCTTCCATTTAGTACGCACATTTGGCTTCATTTAGAAATTCTTTTAATGAATGCCCCCATTCACCTCTGAGCTTGGATGGAATATTTGCCATGCAACTGGACGTTGAGCAACCAACAATCAATAAATTTAATGAATGTCTGTGTTGAGTTACAGCTAGATCTTGATTTACTCGTCCCGTAAATCTAGAGTAAAATTCAGAAAAATCAAAATACAAATGCTGATCTTTAATTGGCTGAACGACGAATCTTTTGATTCAGTCATATGTTTTTATTTCGTATTAAAACAAAACAACCCATTCCGTATGATAGCAACCAATGCAATATGTAAACAACCCATTCCGTATGATAGCAACCAATGCAATATGTAAACAACTCATTCCGTATGATAGCAACCAATGCAATATGTAAACAACCCATTCCGTATGATAGCAACCAATGCAATATGTAAACAACCCATTCCGTATGATAGCAACCAATGCAATATGTAAACAACCCAAAATAATAGAATCATTTCGCGCTTCATATAAAATGGGATGGTCACATTCTATCATTTCGCGCTTCATACCAAAATGGGATGGTCACATTCTATCATTTCGCGCTTCATACAAAATGGGATGGTCACATTCTATCATTTCGCGCTTCATACAAAATGGGATGGTCACATTCTATCATTTCGCGCTTCATACAAAATGGGATGGTCACTTTCTATCATTTCGCGCTTCATACAAAATGGGATGGTCACATTCTATCATTTCGGATAAATTTTCTAAAAACAGCATTCATTTCTATAATCAAATTCACACTTATGGATTCATAAGTAACTATAGGATATTTCAAATCATAACAAGAATGTTATGATAATAAATTACTGGTGAACATTTACTATTCTAATAATTCTAATAACGAATTAATCTTTCTAACAAAAAATGTACATTAATCAACAGGCCATGATTATAAGTAAGTACAGTCATGGTGATTGTTTTCCATTATACGTGTTGTATTCTATTTGATCTTTACATCTAATGAACATCCCCTAACTAATTACTATTGCTATTAAGGTTGTCAGCAAAACTCAAAATGTACATAAATTGTTAAATTATTTAATAGACATGTCACCAGCATTCCTTAAAAAGTTTGGGTAGAACTAATGACTATATCCACGACATCCTGACACGAAACCATAAAAGTTGCTTTTTTATTCCCTCGAGATGAGACGCCTTGTAAACTTGGTAAATAATGATTTTATCAGTTTAGTTTCATTGGACATTTTAGATACATACAATTATTTATTTACAAGTCTGCAAGGTGTTGTAATGTATTATTTAACGTTTTTGCGCATCAGTTGAGGTCGAAGTTTAAACTTGAAAGAAACGAATAGTCCACATAGAAACACAAACATAGCAACTCAAATGAGTGTACAAAAAGATGTGATTGATTTATATTCCAGTTTTCACGGTAAATTTTAAAGACGTTTGGAATTACAAAAGGTTACAAATATGTCTTACTAAGTTATTACTATAAACAAAGGACTTTTCAAAATGGCCGAAAGAGAAGCAGACGACTGGGAAGGTTTGTGTCACCCATGTAAAAAGATTGGAATATGTTCTACCGGAAGCGTGTATTGTCGGGAATGTGTGCAAATATATTGTTCTAACTGCATCAAATTACATAAAATCAACAAGGTGGGTAACGGACATTACCTAATGCCATACCTTCCACACTTAAAAACTGACGAGAGGAAGAATGAATTTGACATAGCTTCCTTCAAGTTTGATCAATATGGAAAGGAAGAGAAGAATTTACAGAAAGTTAAGTATAACTATATAACAGCCCTTTCAGCCGATCACGACCATATCAAGAATAATTACCCGGATGAGATCTTCTGTTTAAAACACAGAGAGGTTGTTTGCAAGAACTGTAAGTTCCGACGACATAGCCTATGTACAGACTGCCTACCTGTCCAACGAGCAAGCAAAGTTCTGATGGAAAATGGTCACTATCTCAGTGTTATTGAAAGATTAAAAACCTGTCATCTACGATCAGCAACAGCATTAATAGAAACTAGAAATGAAAGAGAGCGTTTAAATTCTACAGAAAGGAAATCCTGCAACTAATACAAGATCTTAAACATGCTGTTATTAGTAGAGTATGTAAGTTAGAAAATGAACTTCTTGAGTCGATATATGGCTCACATAGTATATCTTTCGGACAATTAACGAAGGCAGAAAACATTTTAAAGCGTGTCAAAGATAACACAGACGAGATGTTAGAGAGTTTAAAAGAGAAAACAAAAGAAGGAATTGAAGCTTCAAGCTTCAAAACCCTTATGGCATGTCACATTAAAAGCATTATGTTTCATGACATGCTAGAGCGACTCTCCGATTACTGTGACCTGGGAAATCTGCATGAATGTTTATTTGAACCAGAATACACAATTGATTCCATAACTCATTGTCTTGGATCATTTGGCACTTTATCCATTGACAAATTAAATTCAAAGGTGCCATCGATTTTATTAAATACGAGAGATAAATCAACCAACGATGCCATTGTACATATGGAGAATGACTTGAGCAAAGTGTTAGTGAATAAAAGTGTAACATGTGACGACATAAATCTGGAAATCATCATGGAAACATATTCAAAAAACGAAAAACGTGTAACTAGATGGTCTGATCCTAATTTTTTGAAACAAGGAATCGTTGGTATTATTTGTTTAGACAAAGATGATTTGCTAGCACTTGATCGGACAACATGTTCCGTAATGTTGATAGACAAATTTGGTGAACCTATATCGTTTTATGGATTTAACTGTTTACCATGGGCGATGACACTTTACGACGAAAACACAGTGGCGATAAGTGTACCAGGGGAAAACAAAATTTATCTTGTTGCCGTAGAATTTAAAGAATTTGTACTGAAAAAAGAAATAAAATGTTCAGTGGAACCATCGGCAGTTACAGGCTACCAAGACAACATCTTTATAACTAGTTACCCTTGGAGTGACATGGCCGCAGTTTACAAACTTGCAGATGACGGTAACATTTTGGGTACGCTTGGAAAGGAAGCATCCGGAAAACGTATGTTCAAGGCACCTTTAGATATTGCTATTGATAAAGTGTCAAAGGATTTTTACGTTTGCGATTCGGGCCTAAAAATGATTTTTGCCTTTAACGAACTTCTAAAAGAGAAATTTCGAATAGACTTAGAGTATATGGGACATCCTTCTGCTCTTACTTTAGACTCAAATGGTAATGTTTTTATCTGCGGAAAACTGTCAAATGTTATTTACAAAGTAACAACAGCCGCAAAGAAAGGTAGCATCGTGTTTACGGAGGATGCAGGTCTTGGACGACCTCAGGCTATTTGTAATATTCCAGACGAAGGTTCAGTATGTGTTCTATGTGCAAGAGAGAACGAGTTTAAAATTTTAAAGATAAGTTAAATCCTTAGTTGTACACCTTCTTGTTAATTATATTTACTATAAGGTTTTTGCGACATATTCTAATTTCAAGAGAAAAGAAAATTAACGGTTTATTTGTGAAAGAAGATAAAACCATATGATTTCTTTAAATAAAAAAATAAAACTGTATTATTTTTTCTATGATTTTTTAATTATTGTACAAATCTAATGTAGTATTTTTTGTTCATTTCAAATAACGATAAAAATTACTATTATCATCACCATCAAAACTAAAACTACTGTACATAATGACAGTGTACGTTCTTGATTCCTGTTATCCCTTTTCATGTTTTATCCTACTACATTTTGTCATTTCGGTGATTGAAATTTTAAGAAGAAACAAAACATTATAAGAATAGTTTAACCTCGCAAGATGTCCACGTGTCTGTTAGTCAGGAACCTTGTCAGTGGTTGCTTTTCGATGTATTTTAAAGATGTCCGTAGCCTTTAATGATTTCGGAGCTGATGACAGATCTTTGATAGTGTTTATAGAAATAAGGAGATAGATTGTCAATGAGACATATTTCCAACAAAGGACGAGGATGTAAACAACAATAGGGTAGTGCACGACCTTCAACAATGAGCAAAACCGTATACTGCATAGTAAGCAATGAAAGACACCAGCATAAAAAACGGCCTATTTATGAAAAACAATAAACGAAAAACAAATATGACAGACAGCAATCCACGACAACCACTGAATTATTTATCTCAAACAAACAACACAAAACCTTAATATTAAAGGGCATGCACCACTTGTTACACAAAACTTTTCCAGATTATTGCGATTTTATATAGATCTTGCTTTACGTATTGTATGAAAACTTGTCCATCGTCAAAGACCATATATTGTCCTCTTGATGTCCTTTGTGTTGTTATCTTATTGACGTTCACCCCTTATTTCATTTTGTTCACAGTATGTTGTTATAACTATCATTACTACTCCACATAACGAAAGCAAATATACTAATACACCAAATAACGATAGCACAACAAAACTACTACTACAGCGAATAACAATTTCACAACAAAAACTGTTTCTACAAAAAATTAACAATAGCAGCACTACTAAAGCATATCACAATGGCACACAAAAAAACTGCAACGACCAAAAATAACGAAAGCACTATTGCTATAGCATATAACAATACCATAGCACAAAACTTCTACTACAACACATAACGATAGCATTTTTATATAACCAAAACTACTATTAGTTTACGACGGAAAAACTAAAAATACTACTACGATAAAATTGTGTTCGCACATAAAACTATTCATTTAGCAAGTAACGATAGCACAACCAAAACTATTTCGTCAGCCAAAACTTCATACGGCAAGCAACGATAGCATAACCAAACCTACTACTACAGCACAACAGAAAACTAATCCTACGGCAAGCAATGATAGCATAACCTAACCTACTACAGCACAACAGAAAACTAATCCTACGGCAAGCAACGATAGCACAACCTAACCTAATACTACAGCACAACCACAAACTAATCCTACGGCAAGCAACGGTAACATAACCTAACATACTACTACAGCACAACAGAAAACTAATCCTACGGCAAGCAACGGTAACATAACCTAACATACTACTACAGCACAACCAAAAACTAATCCTACGGCAAGCAACGATAGCACAACCTAACCTACTACTACAGCACAACCAAAAACTAATCCTACGGCAAGCAACGGTAACATAACCTAACATACTACTACAGCACAACAGAAAATTTCATACGGCAAGCAACGATTGCATGACTTCTACTACTACTACTGCTACAAATAGTTATTGCAAAACCAATACTTCTGCTACAGAAATAAAATAATAGCACAATAAAAAATACTACATCAAATAACGATTGCCAATAAATTACTACTACGTGTACAGAAAATAACAAAACCGCAACGGAAACTACAAATGTAGCCAATAATTAAAGCACAATCAAACTACTACTAGAGCAAAACCAAAACTTTTCTACAGCTAATACTAGTAATTGCAGCAAAAACTACTACTACAAAACATTAGTAAATGTAACTTCAGTGAAACTAAAACTGCTACTACAAAACCAAAACTACTACTGCAGCAAATACTAGTAACTTCAGCATAACCAATAGATATAAGAAGATGTGGTATGAGTGCCAATGAGACAACTCTCCATCCAAGTCAAAATTTATAAAAGTAAACCATTATAGGTCAAAGTACGGTCTTCAACACGGAGCCTTGGCTCAAACCGAACAGCAAGCTATAAAGGACCCCAAAAATCACTAGTGTAAAACCATTCAAACAGGAAAACAAACGGCCTAATCTATATAAAAAACGAGAAACGAGAAACACTTATGAACCACATCAACAAACGACAACTACTGAACATCAGATTCCTGACTTAGGACAGGTGCAAACAATTGCAGCGGGTTTAAACGTTTTAATGGTACCAAACCTTCACCCTTATCTGAAACAATAGTGTAACATCACAACATAGAAAGACACACTATAAAATATCAATAGAAATGGCTTAACTCAATCAAAAGACATATTAACACCAGTGAACATACACTGAACAAATAAATTTGATCTATGATACAATGTAAATACAAAATAAACAAACTAAGGGAAGAATTATTAAAGTAACATGTTATACCGCTGTGAAATGTTAAACAATTTAAGAAAAACAATATGCTTGAACAAAAATATCAGCCATTTGCAATTACTTTAAACACAGGTATGTGAAAATAATTTTGTTGTTAGGTATACGTGTACAGTTCAAATGGAGAAAGGAAATATTTTTACAAAATAAATAATTTTGATGTTTATAGTACGAAGAAGTGAAAATTTATAGTAATACCAAACACTTATCAAAGCTGGTATATATATCAGATATAACCCTGAAAAAGTAAACATTAAATAACAAAAAAGCATTACAATAAGTATCAACAAGAAAGTACGATTTGAGAGTACTCGCAGTTACTGACGGAACTTCTACTGAAATAAATAACAACAGCAACAACAAAACTATTACTGCAGCAAATAACGACAGCACAACAAAAAATACCGCTGCAGCAAATAACTACAGCACAACCAAATTATAAATGCAGCAAATAACAATGGCATAACCAAAACTATTACTGCAGTAAATAACTTCAGCACAACCAAAACTACTACTGTAGTAAATAACTTCAGCACAACCAAAACTACTACTGCAGCAATTAACAATGATACAACCAAAACTAAAACTGCAGCAAATAACAATGATACAACCAAAACTACTACTGCAGCAAATAACAATGATACAACAAAACTACTACTGCAGCAAATAACAATGATACAACCAAAACTACTACTGCAGCAAATAACAATGATACAACAAAAACTAAAACTGCAGCAAATTACAATATCACAACTAAAACTTCTTCTGCAGCAAAAAACAATGGGACAATCAAAACTACAAATGCAGCATATAACAACAGCACAACAAAAACTACTACAACAGCAAATAACAATGCCACAAACAAAACTTATACTGCAGGAAATAACAATGGCTCCACCAAAACTAATACTGCAGCAAAAAATGATGACACGAACAAAATTACTACTGTAGCAAATATCTGCAGCCCAACAAAAACTACTACAACAGCAAATAACTATACCACACCCAAAACTAATACAACAATAAATAACTATCCACATCCAAAACTAATACAACATCAAATAAGAATAGCACATCCAAAATATTTGAGAAAATTGTCAAAAGCATCATCAAAACTATTACTACAATACTGATATTATCAACACTAACAAAACAATTAAAACTACAATAATATTACATCCTCACAATGTAAGGGATAATGTTTCTAGTTATAACAGGATCTCTGACATTGCAAGGAAGCTATTATATTTGCTTATAATAATAATAGATTCTTGTCCATATATATTTGATTTTTATGTAAATAATGCGTTGACCATGGTACATTTGAAAATAACATTCCTAGCTTCTCTGAACTCTGGACAATTTAGATCTGGACATGTGTTATAGACAATTATCTATCAGTGAAGATGTTATGTTGTCTTTTTCTGTTGTTGTTATTAATTTACAGATACCAACACATAGTTGCTTACATCCACGTCATTTGAAATATGGTTGGTAGTTGTCTCATACCATATTTCCTGATTATTATATCAAGTTAGCAGTTAAAAACAGAAAAGTGAAAGGCTTATCTGTTATGTTCTGAATAAAATGCTTGTCAAGGAATCAAGCACTGTCTACTAATACTACTTCTACTACTACGAATACTAGTTATTTTAAGGCAATACATAGTTTAATTGCAGAAACGGTGAAAGTAATTATTGTTGAAATTTGTAAAACATTGACAATGTCTCACCTATTGTTTCCTTGGTAGCGACATATGGTAGTTAATAAAAAAAACATAAATATCGGTATTTGTGAAATTAGTTTTTTTTTTCCCTTTTTATCCATCTTTTTTCAATAACTTCTTTCAAAATTAAAACGGGATTTACAACATCTTACCTTTTGACCGTGGTTTTTCATTTATTGAAACTTTTATTATTAATTAAGGTCTATATTATTCAGATGTAAAGCAGATAATAAAATAAAATATTGGCGGTTTAGTTGCATAATGAATTTTATAACGAATCGTTATTGTAAAACTGGAGAAGCTCATAAAGAATCTATATATTTAAAAAGAAAATGAATACAGGTCGACGAAAAAGGAAAACAGACATATCAGTTTGAATAGTTGCAGTATCTTTCAACTGTGTAATTATTTCAGTTAGTTTTGTACTTTTTGTGGTTGGTCCTTTTATGTTTACTCTATTCTATTTGATTCTATTTCATCAAATGCATAATTCAAAATGCACTGCATTAATTCTGATTTAAATGTCTTTACCTAATTTTTATACAAATAACTTTCTTACTTACAATGTTTTATTTATAAATAGTTTTGAAATATTTAGCAGTATACTTATAAAAAGAATGTGAAATGTCAGAAGATATGCACGCACTACCGCCATTCCGCTACCAGTATTCTGTTAGCACTACCGTTATTTTGCTAGCAAAAGCATAAACGCCAATTTTGTTTTGGTGTTTTTTTTTTTCGATTTAACTTTATCAAAGCATAGCGCAAAAACGGTTGCATTTTTTTTTCGGTCAAAATTTGGTTCTTTATTCGAATAATAAATACTGTTTTAGAAATAAGAAGGCGGGAATGTTTAGCACATGCTTACACGGATTCTCAGAAAGGCACACAAATGATAATACTGATATATCCACGACCTTGATACTCTCTTAGATGACTATAAACTTATTAATTGATCACTTGTGTAATGTATTTAAGGATGTTCCCTCATCTGTTTCAAAATAACAATCTTTTTTAAACGACTGTTATAAATTGATAGTAATTTAAAAACAGAAAAAATGGAAGGGGCGTGTCCTTGTTTTTGAGATATGATCAATTGAAAATTTGGCGGGAAATGATTCTCTCTAGTTTTTCATACATTGGACATTGGCACTTTTTTTTTCAAAAGCTATTAGAAAATAAAAGTATTTTATAAGATTTTCAGAAATGGTTTTTTAAACTATATGCAATAAAATTATGGAAAGAAGAGTAGGGGTTAGCGGTCAAAATTTTTATTAGCACTACACGGATAAAACTAGAGGATTCTTAATATCTGACAAAAAGTCATAAACAAGAATAGCGAACATCATTAGACTGCCTCACACTTTTCATTTCTTTCCACCAAGTAAATGGTGCACATAACAATTGTATTGATAAAAAATAATTGAAGTCGAGAAAACCATATTTTTCTTTGTATTATTTTGCCATCCTACATTTTCAGTTACCTTTGCCTTCTCGTGTACGAAATTGCTTATGATTTTTCGTCGTTAGGCCGTGTGTCCTCTTGTGTCTCCGATATTGTGACGATGGAGTGTTTAATGATCAATTCTTTTATCATTGTGATATTGTTTATTGTATCATTTATTTTTGGGAGAAATTTATACTTAGATACCTTTTGTTTTCTACATAGTGTATTTCTAATAAGGATATACGGATGTCAAGCCAATGAGGAGGGGATTTGGGTATTGAAACGTTTCATTTCACAGATACGTGTGGCTAAAGTAATCTTGAATATATGTGATTGAACTGAACCCAATGTGTATATGTAGTCCGACATTTCAACAATCTACCTATCAAATTGTTATACCGCGATAAGACCGGAAACGCTAACAACTTACATAAACCACAAAACTTAAACTAAATTGTTTTTTTAGAATTGGAAAACTCATCGTCAAAACATTATTAGACAGACAAAATTGGGAGCAGTAACTTGCACGTATTTGCCTGCCCTCTGTCGTGTATTTAGGATGAATTTCTCCAGTTGGTATTTTACACACAAAATTCGTTTCATCTCGGCGTTTAGCAGGTATGAGTATTTTACAACTAATATTTCTATCATTTTAATTAGTTCCCTTACTTTTATCAAAAATTGTTTTTCATTTTTGTGATAAAGCATATGCAAATAATAGAATTAATTATTTTTTGGAATGTAAAAAAAACTATTTTGACGTTTGAGATAAATTACGGGCTTTTCAATTGTCCATTAAATTTGGTGAACAATTATACCTTTTGGACTCTCTACAATGCCCATCTACTTTATCTTAACAAGCAGATTTTTTTCTTATCTAATAAAATGGTCCTTCGTAAAACCTTATTAAGCCAATAATAACTATTAAATAAATCATGTTCTTTCATATAAAAATATCAAGCAGCACACAACCTACGAATTGCCAATTTCAAAAGGTTTCATATTGTGTCGAGCAGCTGATATTTTACAATATAAATATGATGAAAATCTGATAATCGATTTATCGGATTGTATTTGCGTATTTTGCATGATAGAAACAAGTGTTTTCTTTTTTCACCAGCAAACCGGTAGATGACTTGATAATTTCGGGTCAAACTTATAAACGTCGGTTCATTCATTATGACGTCGGTCATATGTCCGGGTCAAAGTTATTTAGGCCGGGTTAGCGTATTTGACGTCACGAAGCCGTGATATACAATTTTATGAAGGGCTGAACAAAGTGATACAAACAGGGAACACCGATAAATAACTAAATATGTATTGCTGTCTAGGTATTATACCTTATGTTCCCACATTCTGTGGGTATTTATATTTGACTCTGCACAATGTGTTTCTGGTTTTCAAGTCTCATAAATCAATTAAGAATGTACAAATCAAGATAAAACAAAAACTAAGGAAAGAACATGAACTCCACACGGAGCGAGAGCGAATGCCGCAACATGGTTAGCTACTCCTACTATGTATGCATCTACCTCCGTACGAATCCACAAGCAGCCAAAATGTCACAACATTGGCAAATTCAAAAATCAGACGACCACTGTGAAGATCTAAGAATGAAAAAAAAAACGTCTCTTGTGAGTTGAGACACAGACACAGCATATCGATCATTCAATGGGTAATGGTTACCGTAAAACTTGTGTGCAGTAACGACTTCAGTCGTTCTTCCTCATAAATCTGCTGGAGCAGTTTTTTTGTTAGGAGCACGCCTCTGTAAATGAATTTCGTATAATGTGAACATGCACTCGCGGAAAGTATCAATTGAGATGAGTAACCGCCATACGATGTAACAGAGGGAATGGAAACAAATCCGTTCAGGTAAATTATGGCTCATTCAGAAGTTGAAATTGAGCTAGCTTTCAGTAACTGCGAGTACTCTAAGATCGGTACTTTATATCTTTTGTCATTTTAATAGTTAATTGTGTGCGTGGTACCGTTTTTCCATCTGATATTTACAGTTTGTTCTTTTGTTGTGCTTTTCCACCACTCTACCAGCTTCAAGAATCAATCGATAAAAAACTAGTTTTTTTTTTATGAGTTTTTTTTTTAAAAACTGGGTCGATGCCACTATTTGTTTAAGTTTCATCCTCAAGGGTATCACAAATCCAGTCAGTGTTACGATGCAGCATTGATACGTTCATTTTCTGTAAGTTGTTACAATAACGCTAATATCTGCCAAAACAGTGTTTTTCTTTCCAAAAGCACAGATAGCTTTCGCAAAATTTGACACAATCTTCTGGAATTTATGGTTTCCAATGATCTTAAACTTTGTCCTTTGTTGTTTTCAACTGTTTTCGAGTGATTCGAGAACCACTGGGAGTTTTAAGAGTCTTGTATGCGTCGAGTGTAATAAGATAAAGTCTAGTATCTTCATTGAGTTTTTTCAAGCCAGCCATATTCTTCATGCGCCTCTCCCGAGTATTGAGCATGCAATCCACAGGTTGTTGTTGGTTGCTGTCCGTTACAATAGGCCGTACGGTATAACTTTCTGTGATTAGATGATTAAAGCTGTATATTTTCTCCTAGAACACATCTTTATAAAATGAGAAGATGTGGTATGATTGTCAATGAGATAACTATCCAAAACAGTCCAAATGAAGTGGATTAAAGCAACTATCAGTTAAACCCGTAATAGACAACTATGAAAGTTCCCGACATGACAAAACGTGAAACAATTCAAACAAAAAAAAAACCAACGGCCTAATTCGTGACAAAACAATAAACGAAAACAGATATATCTGACAGCAACCAACGACAACTCCCGAATTACGGCTCCTTGCTTATAGCAGTCACATACAGAATGTGGCGGGATTAAACATGTGGGAGCTCAACCGTCCTCTAACTTGGGACAATAGTATAACAGCACAACATGAGAGCAAACTGTAAAAATCAGTTCGAAATGGCTTCACTCATCAAATCGACACGAAGCACAAAAACAATTAGCATAAAGAAAAATGATAAATACCTATAATCGCAAATACTGAAAGGCAGTTTTAAGCCAATAATAACTATTAAATAAATCATGTTCTTCCATATAAAAATATCAAGCAGCACACAACCTACGAATTGCCAATTTCAAAAAGGTTTCATATTGTGTCGAGCAGCTGATATTTTACAATATAAATATGATGAAAATCTGATAATCGATTTATCGGATTGTATTTGCGTATTTTGCATCATAGAAACAAGTGTTTTTCTTTGTTTCACCAGCAAACCGGTAGATGACTTGATAATTTCGGGTCAAACTTATAAACGTCGGTTCATTCATTATGACGTCGGTCATATGTCCGGGTCAAAGTTATTTAGGCCGGGTTAGCGTATTTGACGTCACGAAGCCGTGATATACAATTTTATGAAGGGCTGAACAAAGTGATACAAACAGGGAACACCGATAAATAACTAAATATGTATTGCTGTCTAGGTATTATACCTTATGTTCCCACATTCTGTGGGTATTTATATTTGACTCTGCACAATGTGTTTCTGGTTGCGTGGTACCGTTTTTCCATCTGATATTTACAGTTTGTTCTTTTGTTGTGCTTTTCCACCACTCTACCAGCTTCAAGAATCAATCGATAAAAAACTAGTTTTTTTTATGAGTTTTTTTTTAAAAAACTGGGTCGATGCCACTATTTGTTTAAGTTTCATCCTCAAGGGTATCACAAATCCAGTCAGTGTTACGATGCAGCATTGATACGTTCATTTTCTGTAAGTTGTTACAATAACGCTAATATCTGCCAAAACAGTGTTTTTCTTTCCAAAAGCACAGATAGCTTTCGCAAAATTTGACACAACTTTCTGGAATTTGTGGTTTCCAATGATCTTAAACTTTGTTTTTTGTTGTTTTTCAACTGTTTTCGAGTGATTCGAGAACCACTGGGGAGTTTTAAGAGTCTTGTATGCGTCGAGTGTAATAAGATAAAGTCTAGTATCTTCATTGAGTTTTTTCAAGCCAGCCATATTCTTCATGCGCCTCTCCCGAGTATTGAGCATGCAATCCAGAGGTTGTTGTTGGTTGCTGTCCGTTACAATAGGCCGTACGGTAACTTGCAGTTGTTCATTAGATATAAGAAGATGTTGTATGAGTGCCAATGAGACAACTCTCCATCCAAGTCAAAGGTGAAAGCTCTCTCACAGGCAAACAACCCATAATTGTAAATTATAAGGGCATACACCACCAGCACGGGGACACATTCTACTGCATCCAGACTAATTGTTTGTCTCTGGTGGATAGTTGTATCATTGACATACATAACCACATCTCCTTGTGTTTTGCTTAAAATCTCAAACTAACTCGTTTGTACTCTAGAGAGAAACAAATCATAAGCATAGGAAGGTACACAGTATAAAGAATGTTTGCAGCATGATTGCCATAAGAAGAAAGAAACACATGAATGATAAGAAAACAAGTTGCTTATATATATAATAATTGATCAAAGATATGAAAGTAAACCAAAATAAGGTTGTACGAAATAAATGGCGGTGTTTTTTTTCCATATTATGTGATAGTAAAACTCAATAAAAAGAATTAATAATTTAAAGCATACACCTTAAAAGTTAGGATCACGTCGTCAACTTTTTTTTTATAATAATTGTAAATAATTAATAACGTTTGTTTTGCTGACAAAAGGATTTATCCGTACATATCCTACTATAAAGCCTCTTTGCACAAAAACAAATTGGGCCAAACCGTTTATCACGTCAGATATGGATACACGTTGGTGAGACAGTAAGACCCTGTAACACGATATATACAGGAAACATACGTTGGTTAGAAAACAACCCTGAAACACGATATTTACATGAAAACATTTATAAGTGTTATAAGTGTCCGTTTCATATATCAAGCTCTAGATCGTTTCTCGTCAACAATAGTTATTCACTTATTGTCCATTCCATATATCATGGTCTAGATCGTTTCTACTCAACAATAGTTATTCACTTATTGTCCATTCCATATATCATGGCCTGGATCGTTTCTACTCAACAATAGTTATTCACTTATTGTCCATTCCATATATCATGGCCTGGATCGTTTCTACTCAACAATAGTTATTCACTTATTGTCCATTCCATATATCATGGCCTGGATCGTTTCTACTCAACAATAGTTATTCACTTATTGTCCATTCCATATATAATGGTCTCGATCGTTTCTCTTCAGCAATAGTTATTCACGTATTGTCCATTCCATATATCATGGCCTGGATCGTTTCTACTCAACAATATTTATTCACTTATTGTCCATTCCATGTATCATGGTCTCGATCGTTTCTTTTCAACAATAGTTATTCACTTATTGTTCATTAAATATATCATGGTCTAGATCGTTTCTCTTCGACAATAGATAAGTGTTCATTCCATATAAATCAAGCTCTAGATCGTTTCGATCCTTGAAATGCTATAATTAGAAATCAGGGACTACACAAAATTCAACCAAGACTTTATTAGATAAAATATTAAAAAAAAAACCACTGTATACAAATAATGCAAACCAATGACGTTCACAAGTTTACTTTCTCTGCAGAGTCCAGAAGTAGGTTACGAAAATATACTTATACATAACAAAATTTTATGTATAGGTAAAAGCGAGAATAACAATATATATATATATATAACTAAAATTATATTAGTGTCATTGTATGAATACGTATAATTGTGTGCTTTGTATTAGTTAATTGTGTAAGCTGACACTTATTGGTTCTGCTATTAAATGTCAGCATAATTGGAGTGATGATCAAATCATGTTAGAATATACATATTGATTTTATTGTCTCGCCTTGACGGAGTCAAAAAGCGAGACATAGGTATGCTGTTTCCGGCGTCGGCGGCGTCAACAATGTATTAGTTTGGGATAGGTCTAGTTTATGATGAACCACTAGTGGTAGGTCAATGATATTTGTTATGCAGTTGTATAAGCATTGGCACATCTCATTACCATGGAGATTATTTGGCCCCGCCCCCTCAGTCATGGTCTATTGACTTTGAAAGTTTTATTAGTTTTCATGTATTAGTTTGTGATTATGGGGAACTGTTAGTGGTAGGTCAATGATAATTGGTATGCAGTTGTATAAGCATGAGCACATCTCATTTCCATGGAATATATCTGGTCCTTACCAGTCAGTCATGGTCTATTGACTTTGAAACTTTTGCTTAGTTTATATGTATTAGTTTGTGGTTTTGTCAGTTTAAGATGAACCACTTATGTTAAGTCATTGATATTTGGTATGCAGTTGTATAAGCATTGGCACATCTCATTACCATAGAGATTATTTCCCCCTTTTTCCCCTAGTCATGGTCTATTGACTTTGAAACTTTTGCTTAGTTTATATGTATTAGTTTGTGGTTTTGTCAGTTTAAGATGAACCACTTACGTTAAGTCATTGATATTTGGTATGCAAATGTATTGGCATTTGCAATTTTCATTTTCACGGAGATTATATAACCCCACCCCCTCATTATGGTTCATTGACTTTGAAACTTTTGCATGGGTTACAAGTTAATGTTTGTGTTCAGGTTTGTTTTAAGGGAACTATTTATGAAAAAGTCAATGATATTTGGTATGCAGTTGTATAAGCATTGGCACATCTGATTTCCAGGGAGATTGTTTAGCCATGTACCTTCAGTCATGGTTCATTAAGGATGGCATATTTTGGTATTAATATTGATTCACTCATAGGGTCTTTGCATCGAAAATAAACACATGTATTCTAAAACCAGTTGTTGGCATGAAACGGGTTATGTTCTTCTCATATATTTTATGATGGTATGATACTAAACCCCTAACGGGAGGGATTGTACTTGATTTTCATATGATGAAGACATAATCTTTCGATCAGTTTAAT
This sequence comes from Mytilus coruscus, assembly GCA_017311375.1. Taxonomy (NCBI): domain Eukaryota; kingdom Metazoa; phylum Mollusca; class Bivalvia; order Mytilida; family Mytilidae; genus Mytilus; species Mytilus coruscus. The sequence goes on from CM029601.1 coordinate 82,333,700, forward strand.
TGAGGTCTGGAGCTGGCATGTCAGTAACTGCTAGTAGTCCTTTGTTCATTTATGTATCATTGTCATTTTGCTTAGTTTCTTTTGTTACCTATTCTGACATCGGACTCAGGCTTCTTTTAAACTGAGTTTTACTGTGCGTATTGCTATGTGTTTCTTTATTCTACATTAGCTAGAGGTATAGGGGAGGTTGAGATCTCACAAAACATGTTTAACCCCGCCGCATTTTAGCGCCTATCCCAAGTCAGGAGCCTCTGGCATTTGTTAGTCTAGTATGTTTTTTAATTTTAGTTCATTTATATGTTTTGGAGTTTAGTGTGACGTCGATTTTCACTGAACTAGCACACAATTTTAGTTAGGGGCCAGCTGAGGACCACCTCCGGGTGCGGGATTTTCTCGCTGCATTGAAGACCCATTGGTGGCCTTCGGCTGTTGTCTGCTCTTTGGTCGGGTTGTTGTCTCTTTGACATATTAACCATTTCCATTCTCAATTTTATTCATTGACTTTAAATATTTGCATAACTTGCATGTTAAAGTATTGCTATTTTAATTTCAACATTTGCATTATCAAAATAACAAATAGGCGAGACATATCTCTGTGTTAAAAGTTTATCTTAATTTTTTATATTCAGTGTGATTCAGAATGTTTTTCTGACGATTACTGATACAATCTCTTATAATGATGAAGATTGCATTTTTTACAGAGCTCATTATAGAAGCCGGATGCTGCCAATTTCGATTCTTAGCGTTGTCGCCTTTCGAAGGCGAAATCGCGATTTAACGACAGTGAAAACGTACGAAATCGAGAAAGCGAAAACGCAAAAATAGAGAAATCAACTTTATTTCTCGATTTTACCTTCTCGATTTCACAATTTTTGCTTTTTCGGGATTATGCGTTTTTTTATTTTTCACGATTTTGTTTTATCGTTTTCGACTTTTCGCGATTTCGCTATTTCTCGTTTTCGCGTTAGTCAATAACTGCCCACTATTGTCAGTCATCTCATATCTTCAGTCTGATTGGATAATGATTATAAATTTAAAGAGAAAATGACTGGATAATATTATTTTCAAATACTATTAATTGTTGCGACGAGTACTTACGTAAACTACTTGGTGATGATAACTGGTAACATTGAAAGTGCTATTTCATTACAAGTAAGCAGAAAAAAATTCCAACACAAAGTGAATAAACTCATCATAGATACCAGAATTAAAATTTTGTACACCAGACGCGCGTGTCGGCTACAAAAGACTCATTAGTGACGCTCGAATCAAAAAAGTTAAAAAGGCCAAATAAAGTACGAAGTTAAAGAGCATTGAGGACCAGAGATTTCGAAAGGTTTTTGTCAAATAAAGCTAAGGTTATCTATTCCTGGAGTAAAAATCCTTAGTATTCTGAAAAATTCAAAGTTCTATATTCAGTTAATTTATAATTATGACCATATCAATGATAATTCATGCCAATACAGAAGTGCTGACTACTGGGCTGGTGATACACTCGGGGAGAAACCTCCACCAGCAGTGGCATCGACCCAGTGGTTGTAAATAAACACAAAACAGATACCAGGATTCAAATTTTGTACGCCAGACTCGCGTTTCGTCTACAAAAAGACTCATCAGTGACACTCGAATCACAAAAGATAGAAAGGCCAAATAAAGTGCGAAGTTAAAGAGCATTGAGGACCCGAAATTCCGAAAGTTTTGTCAAATAAAGCCACGATAAACGTTTCATTTTCGATTTGAAATATCTTCAATATATTTTACAGAGATACTGAATGATCATGAATAGTTTAAATTTTTGACTATTTTATTATATTCTCGAGGTGTTTTTTTCAGTAAACCATTTAGTAACACTTGTGATGAAAATATTATTTATATTGCTAATTCAAAGATTATTTTATCAAAGTAAATTACAACAACAAAAAATACCAGTTAAAGATTCTTTTCTCATATACCAAGGGTTGTAACTTAGTAATTACTATTCAAAATGGGCTAGGAAAGATAGAGTGTCAAATCAGTCATCGTTTATAGTATATTGTATGCAAAATCACTCTGGATTTTTAAGGAATAGTTTTGATTTAGAAATATTTCGAAAATTCGGAGAAAAGCAAGAAAATTTGATATCATAATGGAATTTTGACCAATGAAGAACTGGTTTGTAGATGAAGAACTTGGACCACTCAGCCACCAAGGTCCCGTTTTTAATAGATGATTTATCACTAAATGTTTACAATTATTAATGATTATAAGCTTCAAATCAATTCAAGAATATAAATATGCATATGAGTTACCAAAAATAATGGACTGATAACTGCAACATAAAAGGTGCTATAAAGAACGGAATGAAGCCGAATCGTAAAGATGTTCGACACAACATCTTTCAAAAGTTATTACCAACATTCTTTCAACGGCAACAAATAGCCTTCAGAAATATTGCAAACAGGTATATACAACTCAGTTTTTGTTTGTTACTTTGAAAAGACTATTTTCATATTACCGACTTTTGACTCCGGATTATATAATTTGTCGACTGGTTACTTTGTCATCATGGTACTCGGTCAAGTAAGAGCAACCAAAATAAGTAAAATCAAACATATAATCGGTGTAATTTGAGGGGAAAGTTTACTGTTTTCCGATGATTTTGTAGTGAAAAAAAAATGTTAAGCAGGTAATTTCCCCCAAAATTGTACCAATTGAAAGCTTGGTTTAACTTCTTTAGCTTGCTCTTACCTGACTTGGTACCATGATGTCAAAGGTAACCAGTCGACAAATTATATAATTCGGAGTCAAAAGTCGGTAATATGAAAATAGTCTATTGTATAACTACTGTTGCCTAATTTATATACAATAAAAACTTTTGGTTTCCCAACAGGTCACAAAATATATGATACTAATGTTCATGCGCATGACAAGTAAATGTCGCAAAGGAACTTCTTAATGGTATTACTTTTGTAGTGTGTGTCTGTTGTTTGGGGGTACGGGAAGTGAGAAACTCATCATATATGTCAGTCGCTCAACTATGAGTCCTTGGTGAAAAAAAAAAAACACTTACTGAATTTCATGCGTCCAAAGCTTTTTTCTGGTTTTACCTTCATTATGAACGCTCTACACAAATATTTTAAAGCCAGGGATGTATAAACTCGTAGAAACGTTAGGAGCTGTATGACCAAAAGGGAACCTAGTAAAACAATACCCAAGTGCACATAAGATCAGCTTTGCCTGAGGGAGTTGAACCTTACCCTTCCGGAGCACCTGGGATCACCCCCAGCTTTTGGTGGGGTTCGTGTTAGTTTTCTATGTTGTGTCTTGTGTGCTATTATTTGTCTGTCTGTCTTTTTATTTTTTAGCCATGGCGTTGTCAGTTTATTTCCAGTGTATGAGTTTGACTGTCCCTCTGGTATCTTTCGCCCCTCTTTTACTTTCTTAATAATTTCTTAATATATCAACGGCCGATTTATCTAAAATTTCATTATTCATGTACAGCAACAAATACCCCTACATATGATATGATGGAAACAATTGGGCCAACATCCTAGAAGTTCAAAGGTTTATACACGGTACTAATTTATTATACATAACTCTCCGATGAATATATTAAATTGTATTTAACAGTAGGTAATAAGGGTTGACTTACGACCAAGCAACTTATGTTACGAAGTACTATGCCATACATTGTCATAAAACATCTCAAGTATGAAATTAAAAAGCTGTATATTAATTTTAATTATCATGGCCATTATCGAAGTGATCAGTTTTCCCCATTTATGATGAATAACTTATTAATAATTAATTATATGTCAAACTGAAACGAGATTGAAATCATCGGTTTCAGTTTCTCATTAAAACCTCGATAGACATTTAATCCCTAAAACAAATTCCGACAAGTAATAGAATAACAGTGTAAACTTCCAAATGATAACAAATTTATATAAAGAGTGCTTCACCCTTCCCATCATAAAAACCTAATTATTTTATGCGTACTCTCTGATATTTCTTTGATTGTTTTTCTAATATTTTATTTCGATACAGCACGAAATTGTCTATCATGGGGTGTCTACTAGTACTATTATACCCTCATATACTCTTCATGACGTTCGTGCAAGTTTACCCCGAACCACACAGTTACGAGTGTATGACGGCATAACTTTATATTAGTATGTTTGATACTTGGAGTTTGCTTTCACCAATTGCGTGAATTTGTTTTATACTTCTTTTTTTTTAAATTTGTTTATAGTTTTGCTTGTATTTGTATATTTTGTCACCTTAAAAAGCCCCTTGCGAATTTTTTTAATTTTACTTTCAGATATCTTGATTATGTCCTATCACTGAATAACCCAGTTTTCAGTCAGTACTTGCATCTCATATATCCCAGTGAACTTGAAATTAAGGATACTACTGATACTAGAGCGACTGCTTCATACCTGGATCTTTTCCTCAATATTGACACAGATGGACGACTTCACACTAAAATCTATGACAAACGGGATGATTTCAACTTCCCAATTATCAATTTCCCTTTTCTCAGCAGTACTATACCCTCAGCTCCGTCGTATGGTGTTAACATATCTCAATTGATACGTTATGCTCGTGCATGTTCACACTATACGGACTTCATATACAGGAGTGTGCTCCTTACGCAGACACTGCTCCAACAGAGTTATGAGGAGGAAAGATTAAAATTGACACTCCGTAAATTTTATGGACACCATCACGAATTGGTTGATCTATACAATGTGTCTGTGTCTAAATTAACTAACGATATTTTTATCACGTCTTAGATTGTGGTTTACCATCTACGTCGTATGTCTCCTAAGTACCGAACGTGACCTATTCCCGAATATGACTGTTTTACCGAGTGTGAATTCCCATTGCTATACGACGTGTCTCGGTATTTATACATCCAACATTCATGTATTTAGTTATGATGTTTCTTTTGTAAGTACAGTTCGATATTGTATTATGTCTTATCGTTTGTGGTTAGAATTCTGTATTTTCGGTACATTTCACATATGTCTTATTTGTCAGTATAGTCGAGTTAATTTCCATTTTCCATGGATAAAGTATTGTGTTAGTTCAAATAATTATGACGCCGTCACAGCATTAATTTAAAATAGCCTTTCAAGACTGTCATAATCATGATAACTATTTGGACTAGTATTGTGAAAATATTGTGAATTTTGGGATCTCGTTCCATATAATTGTATGAATTTCAAGATAAATATATACGTCTCAAAAATACGCCACTTTTTGTGACGTTAATCAATTCTTGTGACGCACAGTTTGTGGTGTCCTGTGCTGTCGTTAATTTATGGGAGATGTCCGTTGTTATTCTGCGGTTTACATGTTGTAATGTATATTATCTATTTATATATTTCTCTGTGCTGAGTGTTCTTGCGTTTATTTGTACTGTATTCCAGTCACGTAGTTTTGTCATTTTAGCGGTATTTTTTTAACATTGCCATGTAAGCGGGGGGTTTGGCTAGCCATGAAACCAGGTTAAACCCACCATTTTTTTCTTAAAATGTCCTGTACCAAGTCAGGAATATGGCAGTTGTTATCAAATAGTCCGTTTCTATGTATGTTGGCGTTTGTTTTATGTTCCAGTTCAGTGTTTCTGTTGTTCCGTTGATTTCCTCGTTTTTAGTTTGTAACCCGAATTTGTTTTCTCTTAATCGATTTATGACTTTTAAACAACGGTAACTACTGTTGCCTATATTTGTAATCCATATACCCGTATGATAGATATATATAGACTGTGCTGAATATTATTGTACGTTCTTTTGTGTACTTTTAGTTATTTAAATGATCGAGATGAAAATGGGGAGGTTGAGATCTAAAAATATAGCCACATGTTCATTTGCCTTCCTAAGTTAGAAATTTCTCTCTTGACATCATTTGTTAAATCTTAACGTTTTTGTCATGGAAAGGGGGGGAGGGGGGTTGTTTGGTCAGATGGCAGATATTTAATTATTTCTGTTACATTTGTTCGAACATATCTGTTTTATAAATAAATAAACATTAGCCAAAAACACACATATACACCCTCTCCAGCACATACCAAACGAAACGCACGGAAGAAGAAAAAAAAAAACAACTGAAAACTTAAAAACCAAATATTTCAATATTCACACAAGTATCATCGTGTCTTATATAAACAATACTCACACAAGTATCATCGTGTCTTATATAAACAATACTCACACAAGTATCATCGTGTCTTATATAAACAATACTCACACAAGTATCATCGTGTCTTATATAAACAATACAATCATTTGAAAAAATATGTGTATCAAATGGACTCCAGAAAACTCAACTATTTTTTTTCTTCAATCTTCAAATTATGGCATCGTTTATTCACTGTCGAATGGGGGATCATTTGATGAAATGGCGTCATGGATTTTGCTGGAACGCAGGAACAACTAAAATCCAAAGCCATGCCGTGTATAAACCTATTAAATGTTCCGATATGAAAAATTTTTAACAATTCAAAACAGAAAACAAACAGCCTGATTTATACTGCAAAAATAAACAATAAACATTTATGGCAGGCATAAATTAACGTCAACAACCTGGATAACAGACTACTTAGCTGGGGCACCAACATAAAGAATGTGATGGTGTTAGGCATGCTTGCGTGCACTCAAACCCACCTCCATCGTCAGTTGGAATAGTGGTAGAACACTACGAAATTTAGTTTTCTCCTAAATCACGGTATAAAACAGTCAAATTGTAGAGACAATTGGAACCGCATGGAATATTAACGGAGGTAAACTCGGCGATAAGTTAAGCATCTCAAATTACAAATTTTGATTCCTAAATCTTATAAATTAAATGATTAAAACCAATCATACTGTAGACATATTTCATTCTACATTCATAATATTCAATGTTGATATGGTAAATAATTATTATACCAAATGTGGTTTATATAAATAGCAAATTATGATGATATATAAATCATTCATTTAACAGAAGAAAAATTTGTGTAATTTCATCTGTTGCACTATATATATTAAGTATTACACATGGACAGGATGTTCCCCATAAAATTAAGGTATTCCACACCCAAGAGTACACGCAACTGTCAAATAGAAATTACTGCTTTACCTGTAATCAGCCATACAACTTATCAGTTGACCGAACATGCCACTATAATTTAAAAGTTTGTTGATAGATGAAAATGAAAATCATCATTTTGACGAAAAAATTGAATTAAAATGGATTTTTTTCATCAAAATTATGAAGTTAATTATTTTAACATAAAACAAATTGAATAATTCCCAAATATTAAAAGAAAATTATTATCTACTCCAGGAATAATAAAAAAAAATGTATTTATAATGGTTCCATCAATGATTTCTATAGAAATCATTGGTCTTATGGAATGGATCTCAAACAGACATGCACAATATAGTTCTAAACAATCGTTTTAATTTCAGGAAGGAGTTATCACAAATATTTATTTTGATAAAAATTATAAAATTCAACACTCAAATTTGAATAAAAATGTTTTTGGGTTGTTCTAAAAATGAATAAGGTTTTGAATCAAGATGGGAACAAATTCTTTGACCTAAACGAAAGCCCCCTCTTTTTTATCCACATACAGTGGCGGATCCAGAACTTTTCATAAGTGGGGCACCACTGACTGCCTAAGAGGGACCCGCTCCAGTCATGCTTGAGTGATTCCTATATAATCAACCAATTTTTTCCCAAAAAGGGGACCCGGCCCCTGAAAACCCTCTAAATCCGCCTCTGACATAAACCCAAAAGATGAATTGTGGGGTCCAAAAGAGACCAGACACTGCTCCAACAGAGTTATGAGGAGGAAAGATTAAAATTGACACTCCGTAAATTTTATGGACACCATCACGAATTGGTTGATCTATACAATGTGTCTGTGTCTAAATTAACTAACGATATTTTTATCACGTCTTAGATTGTGGTTTACCATCTACGTCGTATGTCTCCTAAGTACCGAACGTGACCTATTCCCGAATATGACTGTTTTACCGAGTGTGAATTCCCATTGCTATACGACGTGTCTCGGTATTTATACATCCAACATTCATGTATTTAGTTATGATGTTTCTTTTGTAAGTACAGTTCGATATTGTATTATGTCTTATCGTTTGTGGTTAGAATTCTGTATTTTCGGTACATTTCACATATGTCTTATTTGTCAGTATAGTCGAGTTAATTTCCATTTTCCATGGATAAAGTATTGTGTTAGTTCAAATAATTATGACGCCGTCACAGCATTAATTTGAAATAGCCTTTCAAGACTGTCATAATCATGATAACTATTTGGACTAGTATTGTGAAAATAATTGTGAATTTTGGGATCTCGTTCCATATAATTGTATGAATTTCAAGATAAATATATACTTCTCAAAATACGCCACTTTTGTGACGTTAATCAATTCTTGTGACGCACAGTTTGTGGTGTCCTGTGTTGTGGTTAATTTATGGGAGATGTCCGTTGTTATTCTGCGGTTTACATGTTGTAATGTATATTATCTATTTATATATTTCTCTGTGCTGAGTGTTCTTGCGTTTATTTGTACTGTATTCCAGTCACGTAGTGTTGTCATCTTAGCGGTATTTTAACATTGCCATGTAAGCGGGAGGTTTGGCTAGCCATGAAACCAGGTTAAACCCACCATTTTTTTCTTAAAATGTCCTGTACCAAGTCAGGAATATGGCAGTTGTTATCAAATAGTCCGTTTCTATGTATGTTGGCGTTTGTTTTATGTTCCAGTTCAGTGTTTCTGTTGTTCCGTTGATTTCCTCGTTTTTAGTTTGTAACCCGAATTTGTTTTCTCTTAATCGATTTATGACTTTTAAACAACGGTAACTACTGTTGCCTATATTTGTAATCCATATACCCGTATGATAGATATATATAGACTGTGCTGAATATTATTGTACGTTCTTTTGTGTACTTTTAGTTATTTAAATGATCGAGATGAAAATGGGGGAGGGTTGAGATCTAAAAATATAGCCACATGTTCATTTGCCTTCCCTAAGTTAGAAATTTCTCTCTTGACATCATTTGTTAAATCTTAACGTTTTTGTCATGGAAAGGGGGGGAGGGGGGTTGTTTGGTCAGATGGCAGATATTTAATTATTTCTGTTACATTTGTTCGAACATATCTGTTTTATAAATAAATAAACATTAGCCAAAAACACACATATACACCCTCTCCAGCACATACCAAACGAAACGCACGGAAGAAGAGAAAAACAACTGAAAACTTAAAACCAAATATTTCAATACTCACACAAGTATCATCGTGTCTTATATAAACAATACTCACACAAGTATCATCGTGTCTTATATAAACAATACTCACACAAGTATCATCGTGTCTTATATAAACAATACTCACACAAGTATCATCGTGTCTTATATAAACAATACAATCATTTGAAAAAAGATGTGTATCAAATGGACTCCAGAAAAATCAACTATTTTTTTTCTTCAATCTTCAAATTATGGCATCGTTTATTCACTGTCGAATGGGGGATCATTTGTTGAAATGGCGTCATGGATTTTGCTGGAACGCAGGAACAACTAAAATCCAAAGCCATGCCGTGTATAAACCTATTAAATGTTCCGATATGAAAATTTTAACAATTCAAAACAGAAAACAAACAGCCTGATTTATACTGCAAAAATAAACAATAAACATTTATGGCAGGCATAAATTAACGTCAACAACCTGGATAACAGACTACTTAGCTGGGGCACCAACATAAAGAATGTGATGGTGTTAGGCATGCTTGCGTGCACTCAAACCCACCTCCATCGTCAGTTGGAATAGTGGTAGAACACTACGAAATTTAGTTTTCTCCTAAATCACGGTATAAAACAGTCAAATTGTAGAGACAATTGGAACCGCATGCAATATTAACGGAGGTAAACTCGGCGATAAGTTAAGCATCTCATGCAATAATAATTTATTTATGAAACATGATCGAGTTTGAAGGTTAATTCATTCTAACTAGAAAATATACCATAACATATTCTGTCTTTATTGGATTAAATTACTTTCCACTTGAAATTGTTTCTTTATTTTATCGTATCTTATTTGGAAGAGGATGCTTTTAAAAATAATTGTATTTACTAACGAATCTTAACCGCATTGATTTGATAATTTTTATTTAAAATCATACTTTGTCTTTGGTTAATATTTAACGTGCAATTGTTGAAATCAATAATGTTTTAATGCTAATTGTGTTTCATTAATCACACAATTAATTTTTGTACATTTCTGTTAAACCTTTTGCTTTTGTTATTACAGAACAGTGCACTGTTCCTGTACTTGAGTTTCAATATTTTTAGTTCATTGGTAAAGTAACAACACAATAGAGAACATGCTAATACTCAGAAAGTCGGGCAGTTCTATCGACGTTTCATCGACCCCCGTATTTAATTGCAAGGATATCCGTAAACGTTAACCAGAAGCTTTCTGACAAATAAATTTAACATTAACAAAAGCAATCTTCTATCAAGGAAATCATGTATTTTCATTAAAATCATTTCAAAAATTGACCGGAAAGTAGGAAAAATCGTTAGAAATAAAATAAAGTCAGACAAGATTTTTAAACTATTATCTTTTACTACACAGAATGGTACATCTAGAAATGAATTTTAACCAACAGTTATAACAACTAAAATAGATTCACCAAATAGAATGTTCCTATCAATTTTTAATTTCTACTCGGAAGTCTAAACAAGAATGCTTCTATCAATGATTCATGTGTAATGAGAGTTTCAAATTGAATGTTCCTATTAGTTGGTTAATGATCCGATTTAGATCTTATTTTTACCATGAAATAAATGGATGAAAATATGTAGTACTTGACAATAAGATACCTGCAATCCAATGACACACGCAAAATAAACCACTTAAGAACTGCGCCATGAGGGCATGATACGCCCGTCACCCTTTTAGCTCATCTTTATGCTTCCAATGAATATATATGATCAACTAGAAATATGTTGAGCACTGCTCAAATAGACCCCACCCCTAAAAAAACAAAAAACGACATGCACACAAAGTTGTACCCATTGACACTAAACATGAACAATTTAGCACTATTAAGGCTATCTCAAGTTAAAATAATTCTGTGGCCTCGATTTTGGAATGAGTACAATCCTCTAACCGTCCAAAGTGTAAAAAAATGGAGAGTTTTCGCCGATTTTTCAACGAATAAATTTCCATAACTCCAAAATGTTATGTCAGAAATTTGTTAAAAAAAAACTAAAGGGCGCTTATTTCAATAGATATGAACAAATCACCAAAGTTATATGAAAACTGCTCAAAGCGTTATTAGTAATTGTCCGAAAACTGGAAAATCTCCCCTTTTTGTCGAGCCTTCGACTTTTGTCGAAAAAGCAAGACATAGCGATCCTACATTCCGTCGTCGGCGTCGGCGTCGTCGTCGTCGTCGTCGTCCACAAATATTCACTCTGTGGTTAATGTTTTTGAAATTTTAATAACTTTCTTAAACTATCCTGGATTTCTACCAAACTTGGACAGAAGCTTGTTTATGATCATAAGATAGTATCCAGAAGTAAATTTTGTAAACAAAATATCCTGTTTTTCCGTATTTTACTTATAAATGGACTTAGTCAAATAGAAATTACTGCTTTACCTGTAATCAGCCATACAACTTATCAGTTGACCGAACATGCCACTATAATTTAAAAGTTTGTTGATAGATGAAAATGAAAATCATCATTTTGACGAAAAAATTGAATTAAAATGGATTTTTTTCATCAAAATTATGAAGTTAATTATTTTAACATAAAACAAATTGAATAATTCCCAAATATTAAAAGAAAATTATTATCTACTCCAGGAATAATAAAAAAAAATGTATTTATAATGGTTCCATCAATGATTTCTATAGAAATCATTGGTCTTATGGAATGGATCTCAAACAGACATGCACAATATAGTTCTAAACAATCGTTTTAATTTCAGGAAGGAGTTATCACAAATATTTATTTTGATAAAAATTATAAAATTCAACACTCAAATTTGAATAAAAATGTTTTTGGGTTGTTCTAAAAATGAATAAGGTTTTGAATCAAGATGGGAACAAATTCTTTGACCTAAACGAAAGCCCCTCTTTTTTATCCACATACAGTGGCGGATCCAGAACTTTTCATAAGTGGGGCACCACTGACTGCCTAAGAGGGACCCGCTCCAGTCATGCTTGAGTGATTCCTATATAATCAACCAATTTTTTCCCAAAAAGGGGACCCGGCCCCTGAAAACCCTCTAAATCCGCCTCTGACATAAACCCAAAAGATGAATTGTGGGGTCCAAAAGAGACACATGGTCACATTTTAAAACTGCCTATAAGACACCTATTTTAGTAAAGCAAATTTGACTGTCAGTTTTGCGAACGGCAAAATCTAAATGCTGTTTGTTAGTAACTTTGACTTATATTCCAAGTGAAAACAATTAATTAAATGTTTAATTAAAATAAATCAAAATTAAACTACATGGGGAATTATTCAGGGTATTCCAACTTAGTTGCGCCAAAAGGGTATCTTACTATACCAAATTGATCCTTGATTCTTCAAAGTTTAGTTTAGCCATAATAAAAGGAGTAAATAACAGCAATAGAATGTCATAAACAGTGCAGAATAAGTCTGTTCACATTTCAGGCCAAATTTATACTGTTGAGATAGTGTCAAGACATATTTAAGACTGTCAAGAATGTGTCGAGACATATTCAGACATTATTTAGAATGTCAAGAATATGTCGAGACATATTCAGACATTATTAAGAATGTCAAGAATATGTCAAGACAGATCGAGACAAATTTAAGACAGTCAAGAATTGGTCGAGACTAATCCAGACTCTTATCAGATGATACAGGAAGTGTCGAGAAATTTTAAGACAATGTTCATACTGTCAAGACATTTGTCAAGAAAAATCAAGAGCCTTCTTAGACAAATTCAAACTATGTCAAGAATTTTAAAAATTATTTAGACAAATTATGAATGTCGAGTAAAATTTCATGCAAATTCAGACAAAACTGGTCTTTTCAGACTTTTTGACTTTTGTAGTGTCATGCAATAATAATTTATTTATGAAACATGATAGAGTTTGAAGGTTAATTCATTCTAACTAGAAAATATACCATAACATATTCTGTCTTTATTGGATTAAATTACTTTCCACTTGAAATTGTTTCTTTATTTTATCGTATCTTATTTGGAAGAGGATGCTTTTAAAAATAATTGTATTTACTAACGAATCTTAACCGAATTGATTTGATAATTTTATTTAAAATCATACTTTGTCTTTGATTAATATTTAACGTGCAATTGTTGAAATCAATAATGTTTTAATGCTAATTGTGTTTCATTAATCACACAATTAATTTTGTACATTTCTGTTAAACCTTTTGCTTTTGTTTTACAGAACAGTGCACTGTTCCTGTACTTGAGTTTCAATATTTTTAGTTCATTGGTAAAGTAACAACACAATAGAGAACATGCTAATAATCAGAAAATCGGGCAGTTCTGTCGACGTTTCATCGACCCCGTATTTAATTGCAAGGATATCCGTAAACGTTATAACCAGAAGCTTTCTGACAAATAAATTTAACATTAACAAAAGCAATCTTCTATCAAGGAAATCATGTATTTTCATTAAAATCATTCCAAAATTGACCGGAAAGTAGGAAAATCGTTAGAAATAAAATAAAGTCAGACAAGATTTTTAAACTATTATCTTTTACTACACAGAATGGTACATCTAGAAATGAATTTTAACCAAAGTTATAACAACTAAAATAGATTCACCAAATAGAATGTTCCTATCAATTTTTGATTTCTACTCGAAATCTAAACAAGACTGCTTCTATCAATGATTCATGTGTAATGAGAGTTTCAAATTGAATGTTCCTATTAGTTGGTTAATGATCCGATTTAGATCTTATTTTTACCATGAAATAAATGGATGAAAATATGTAGTACTTGACAATAAGATACCTGCAATCCAATGACACACGCAAAATAAACCACTTAAGAACTGCGCCATGAGGGCATGATACGCCCGTCACCCTTTTAGCTCATCTTTATGCTTCCAATGAATATATATGATCAACTAGAAATATGTTGAGCACTGCTCAAATAGACCCCCCACCCCCTAAAAAAAACAAAAAAACGACATGCACACAAAGTTGTACCCATTGACACTAAACATGAACAATTTAGCACTATTAAGGCTATCTCAAGTTTAAATAATTCTGTGGCCTCGATTTTGAATTGAGTACAATCCTCTAACCGTCCAAAGTGTAAAAATGGAGAGTTTTCGCCGATTTTCAACGAATAAATTTCCATAACTCCGAAATGTTATGTCAGAAATTTGTAAAAAAAAACTAAAGGGCGCTTATTTCAATTGATATGAACAAGTCACCAAAGTTATATGAAAACTGCTTAAAGCGTTTATGAGTAATTGTCCGAAAACTGGAAAATCTCCCTTTTGTCGAGCCTTCGACTTTTGTCGAAAAAGCGAGACATAGCGATCTACATTCCGTCGTCGGCGTCGTCGTCGTCGTCGTCGTCCACAAATATTCACTCTGTGGTTAATGTTTTGAAATTTTAATAACTTTCTTAAACTATCCTGGATTTCTACCAAACTTGGACAGAAGCTTGTTTAAGATCATAAGATAGTATCCAGAAGTAAATTTTGTAAACAAAATATCCTGTTTTCCGTATTTTACTTATAAATGGACTTAGTTTTCTGCCAGGAAACATTACCAAACTTGGTCAGAATAAAATTGAGAATGGAAATGGGAATGTGTCAAAGAGACAACAACCCGACCACAGAACAGACAACAACAGAAGGTCACCAATAGGTCTTCAATACAGCGAGAAATTCCGCACCCGGAGGCGTCCTTAAGCTGGCCCCTAAACAAATATATACACTAGTTCAGTGATAATGGACGTCATACTAAACTCCAAATTATACACAAGAAACTAAAAGTAAAAATAATACAAGACTAACAAGGCCAGAGGCTCCTGACTTGGGACAGGCGCAAAAATGCGGCGGGTTAAACATGTTTATGAGATCTCAACCTCCCCTATACCTCTAGCCAATGTAGAAAAGTAAACGCATAACAATATGCACATTAAAAGTCAGTTAAAGAGAAGTCCGAGTCCGATGTCAGAAGATGTAACAAAAGAAAATAAACAAAATGACAATAATACATAAATAACAACAGACTACTAGCAGTTAACTGACATGCCAGCTCCAGACCTCAATTAAACTGATTGAAAGATTATGTCTTCATCATATGAATATCAGGCACAATCCCTCCCGTTAGGGTTTAGTATCATACCATCATAAAATATATGAGAAGAGCATAACCCGTGTCCTAACAACTGGTTTTAAATAAATGTGTTTAGTTCCGATGCAAAGACCCTATAAGTGAATCAATATTAAAGCCAAAATATGCAATCTTTAATGACCTGACAACAGTATCGTAACTATATCCTTCTTAATAAGTCTATTTAAAGGTTTTGTTAGCTTCTGAGGTGAATACTGACATTTTAGTGCTTTATAAAGAATATTACCATAAAGATTGGATGTGAAATACCTGAACGTATAAGAAGTCTGCATGTTGAGCTATATTTACGAATGATGTCCTTATACCGATGATAAAATTTAGTAAATGTTTTGACTAGTTTGTGATATCGAAAACCCTGGTGTAATAATTTTTCAGTAATACATAAATTTCTTTCGTTAAAATCTGAAACGTTGTTACATACACGAGCGAATCGTACAAGTTGAGATATATAACACCGTAAGATGGTGACAAGGAACGTCACCATCTAAAAATGGATAATTAACGATAGGAAATGAAAAATCATCTCTTTTATCATAAATTTTTGTATTAAGCTTTCCGTTAATGATATGGATATCAAGATCGAGGAAAGGGCAGTAGTCATTGTTAGTATTAGCTTTATTTAAAGTAAGTTCAACAGGATAAATTTCTTTAGTATACATACTGAAGTCGTCATTATTGAGAGCCAATATATCATCCAAATATCTAAAAGTATTATTAAATTTTGTATCAGATGTTGTTTCGATGGGTCTTTGCTGATTTTAGTCATAAAGCTTGTTTATGATCAAAAGCTAGTATCTAGAAGGAAATTTTGTTAAAATTTTTTACCTGTTTATCCGTATTTTACTTATAAATGGACTTAGTTTTTCTTCCAGTTAACATTACATACAGTCTGCAGTTAAAGATTTAAAACATTTATTAGATTCATAAACTATCCGGGATTTTTACCAAACTTGGACAGAAGCTTCTTACAATCAAAAGATAGTATCGAAAGGAATATTGTTATTATTTTTTTTTCTCATTTTTGTTGAGCCTGCGATTAACAGCAAAAGTAGGCGAGACACTGGGTTCCGCGGAACCCTTACGAATTTTTTATGAATAAAGTCCCAATACTCCAAAACGTAAAATCAAACATTTTTGAAAATCGAAAGAGAACTTATGTCAATATATATAAACAATTCACTAAAGTTTCATGAAAATTGCAGAAATCAATTTTTAGTTATAGAAAGAAAACTTGAAAATCCCCCATTTTTTATGAATAAAATCCAATAACTCAGAAATGAAGATCATCTGAAATTTAAAAAAATCGAAAGGGAGCTTACGTCAATAGATATAAACAATTCAGCAAAGTTTCATGAAAATTGGTGAAAGTGTATTTGAGTTATTGTCCGACGTGTAGAAGAGGGACGGACAACGGTATACCAATATTCGTCTCGTAAACGGGAGTATAAAAATCAAAGGACAACTAGAAGTCAGCATTTGGTCTTCAACAATAGAACAAAAGTCCTTGCACAATATCAAGCTGTTTATACACCCGAAAAGATATCGATATACTAGTATACCAAAGATTATCTAAGATCTGCCACCACACCATCTCGCTAAATGACCAAAACATTAAAATACATAAAGACATCCATTGAGTGTGACACGAGACAGACATATGGACATGTTGCAGGATTAAACTATTTTTTTAGATGTTAGGTTACAAGGTAGTGTAGGTAGTCAAGTGAAAGTAAGATGTTGTCTGCATCAATGAATCTCAGATTTAAGTACTCCCTTTCCGGTTTCTCTTCGTAGTTTGTTTGATGTCTCATTGGCATATTGGGATTATCAACACATGCATATGTGCTCTTGTCTAAAATTGTACTCCATATATATTGTTTAGTTTTGGTGCGGTTATATTTAGTTTTGTGTATGTTTGTTTGTGTTATTTTTTGTCGTGTGTAAGTCCTGTTAATTTTCTAGTTTGGTAGGGTTATTTTGCACTCATTTTCTATAGAGTTTAAGTTGTTATGTTGTAGTTTTGTTGTAGTCATGGATTTTCTTCCTGTGTTTAGTTTAAGTCGTGGATATGCATTATTGTGGTATGGTGATGCCTTTGTTTTTGTTGTCATGTTTGATTGATTGATTGATTGATTGATTGATTGATTGATTGGTGTTTAACGCCTCTTTTAGCACTTTTGTGCTATTTTGTGGCGATCAGGTTTTATTGGTTGAGGCAGCCGGAGTTTCTGGAGAGAACCACCGACCGTCGGTTGGAAAAAAATGACGATCTTAATTAACTAAGATTGGAGTCGAACGCACCTGCCACGTGAGAGATTCGAACTCATAACCTCAATGTTGATAGGCTTGTGATAAACAGGACGACTACTTAGACGACTCGGTATGGAACGCCAAAACTGTCTTGTTATGACCATTTTCATTATATGATGTGCATTTACCTTTATATGATGTGCACTTGTCATTATATGATGTGCAAACACCTTTATATGATGTGCAAATATCCTTATATTATGTTCAAATATACTTATATGATGTGCAAATGTACTTATATGATGTGCAAAGATCCTAATATGATGTGCAAATATACTTATATGATGTGCAAATATACTTATATGATGTGCAAATATACTTATATGATGTGCAAATATTCTTATATGATGTGCAAATGTACTTATATTATGTACAATCAGCTTTATATGATATGGTTGTGTCATTATATGATGTGGTTGTAACCTTATATGATGTGGTTCGGTTTACTTTATTATAAGATGTCGAAACGTCATTATATGATGTGCTTTCATCGTCGTTATGGTCAATGAACATGATTACGATTAGAACGATTACTGTCTACGTCATAACTGATTGCGATCAGCTTCTGTGGAATTACTATAAACCTGGCGCAAATCTGTAGCTATCGTTTGGAAAAAGGTTGAGATTTAAAAAGAGATAAACCTTGGCTTGTTGGTACCTCGTTTTAAGATGAAAAAGATCACATCTGATATTGTTGGAAAATTGTCAAAATGTGAATTGCAAAGTTCAGTTTTAATCGATGGGTCTACAATAATAAACATAAGGGGTCTACAATAATGAACATACGGTTATAGTTATTAAATATAAGAAATAATTCTTTTATGCCATGCTCTAAGATCATTTTAACAAGGGTAGGCATTATATTTGTCAATATCTTTATACCTAGCGTTAGCGTTTTTTCTATAAGAAGTTATTACATGAATTTCCAGTATGTTCATTTTTTTGTAAATTTTGCCTTGCTGATCATTTTAGCTGTTCAAGTTTCTCTTTATATATTACTTTTCTTAAGATAGACACAAAAATGGGGAAAAATCGGACATTGATAGGGTAATGACTCATATAAGTGACCGGTCATTTGTAACCCCAAAAAGAGGTGTTAAAAGAAGTCCGTAAATATTTTGTTGCCAGACAATAACTGTTTAGGAATAAGGGGCCAAAACGGGACCAAAACAAACAATTCTTATGGTTCTTTGATATGCTGAAACTAACAATATATTTAGATTTTGGATATTGGACATTATAATAGGTAAGTGTCCATTTTCATCTTTTTAAAATCTTAGACCACATGCATTATGTGTCACAAACCTATGATGTGTCAGATATTTAATTATATCAAAATTCAGAGCTGTATCAAGCTTGAAAGGTGTGTCCATACTTGCCCTAACTGTTCAGGGTTCGACCCTCATCGTACACCCCCCTTTACAGTAAAAAATAATAGTTTTGACTCAAAAGACATCAATTTTTACGCCTCGCTGAGTTCGCCTCAATTATTAAAACCTAAATCCTTAGTTTCAACAATTTCTTCTAGCAGAGTATTTTTTTTATCTGAAGCTAATATTGAATGAAGGTGTGGTAAATATCAATGAGACAAAAACCGACATATCCAAATTAAGTTCCCTAAAGTCGCAAACAACTTACACACTTGAAGTTCTAGATCCACTACTGACGCAATATCTTAAACTTATAATGCAATAGAAACTTAATGAGTTTTTTGTTTGTTATTACGAACAAAAGTATTGAGAAATGTGTGTGTGTGATTGATCGGTGGTGACTTTTTTTTTTGGTGGGGAGGGAGGGTGGAATGTTTATGTCTTTGGAAAAAAAGGGGGGTCGTGATTGATTTTTGTTTTCTTTCTTCAAGCAAGACTTGAAAAACTAAGAGAAATTCCCATGTTTCCTCACACGTCCCCACCCCCAATGAAAGAAAATGACCATAATTATAATTTATTTATTTTAAATCTGTTCATGTTTATACCATTTTGCTAAGAAAAGGTTTCTCTATAGATGAGTTATCAAGATAATAGGCAATAAAACAACTAAACCGACAAGAGCCAAAATAGCCCAAATGGGACCTTTACTATAGAATATATTCAGACACATTGCACTATTTGTTTTTTTTTTTTTTTTTTTAATCTATTGTAGTTTTCAAGATAAACGCAAAATATTTAAAGCCGACGCCGTAAATCTTCACTTAAAAAAATTAAAACACAAAACACAACTCTCTATCTATAAGAGACCAACAGGCCTCAGTAAACAATAAATTAATGCAGTTTTTTATGTCAATTTAGACACCAATCTGATTAAATTACAGATAGTGTGTGTCCAAGCTTTGCTTACGCGGATCTGAAAACGCTCCATTATATTTTCTGTTTTAAAGACCATTGGGATTCTCTGGTTTTGTCGGATTGATACACACTTTCATAAATTTGAAGGCTGAAATTTCATTGGCTGATGTAATATTTACCAGAACAGAAGGTAAAATAAAGTGTTGTCAGATCCTTGTATCCAAAGCTTAGACAGATGATCTGTACATTGTATCTTAATCAGATTGGTTAGGCACCGACATTTCATCTAGTGTGGGCAGGAGCACGTGTATTTCCTTGTGCTTAGGACAAATATATTTTTCGTTTTTGATAAAAAATAAACTTTTTTTTTCAATAACATGGTTATTTTTTTTTTAATTTCATTATTGTTTTATTTTTCCCTCATTTTCAATGGAAACAAACTATTTCGCTTCCCTTCTGAAATAGATAAAATCTCTTTCAAGAAATTTGGAATCAAACATTTACAAAAAACATGCCCCTACTCGCCAAAAAAAAATCAATGTTCGGTACGTTAGCCCTGTTTACTTGAGTCTGGAGGTGTATATATGAGCGGCTTCCCACGAAACCTTTTATATAGCGGGTTACTGTCTAGTGGCGGTGTTTTCGTGGTAGCATATTCGCCTCGAGTGCGGGAAGTCGTGGGTTCGAACCAAAGACTTGAAAATCGATATTTGCTGCTTCCCTGCTAAGCACGCGAAATTAATGAGTAAGAACAAAGACTGGTCGGCTCGGAATCAGAACAATGTGTCCGGGTAAGGCGACATGTCTTCCTGTGAAATAGCATGTTGAAAATCCGGCTCAGGGTGTCGGTCTAGTACGAAGCAGGGTTAATATTCATATCACATTAACATGATTGTTCTCGTACGAATATGCATATCAATTTGCCGCTGGACGTCAAGCATCCATCCATAATCATCTTGTTGAAGCTGTGAAATAAACACACGAAAACAAAATAAAAAGCTGCACGCAAATGTGATGCACCGAGTTGAAGTTCATCCCATATCTCCTTTAACCATTTCTGGGAGGAGGGGGGACTCGGTGGCCGAGTGGTCTAAGTAGCTACGTAGTCGAACTACTGTATCACTAGCCTGTCAACACTTAGGTTGTGAGTTCGAATCCCGCACGTGGCAGGTAAGCTCGACCCCAATCTTAATTGACTAGAATTGTCAGTTTTCCTACCGAAGGCCGGTGGTTCTTTCCGGGCACTTCAAGTCGGCTTCCTCCACCAATATAAACTCACCGCCACGAAATAGCATGATAGTGTCGAAAGTGGCCACAAAATTTGTTTTATCATATTTTCGCCGCAGCCGGGAAATTCTTCAAATAGATACTGTATTAATTGATCCTAATCTTCCTCCGAAATGTTTGAAACGTTGTTTTTTGTTAAATTGCACCGTCTCATTTTTCCTATAAAATGCATTTCGCTAGCGATAGCTACAAATTTCAGCCGGGTTTTGTTAACTCCGCAGTAGCAGATCGGAATCAGTTATGACGTAGACAGTAATCATTCTAATCGTAATCATGTTCATTGACCATAACGACGATGAAAGCACATCATATAATGACGTTTCGACATCATATAATGAAGTAAACCGAACCACATGATATAAGATTACAAGCACATAATATAATGACACAATCACATCATATAAAGATGTTTGCACATAATATAAGGGAAAATGCACATCATATAAGGATATTTGCACATCATATAAGTACATTTGCATATCATATAATCGTATTTGCACATCATATAAGGATATTTGCACATTATATAAGTACATTTGCACATCATATAAGAATGTTTGCACATCATATAAGTACATTTGCACATCATATAAGTATATTTATTTATTTTATTTTGGTGTTTTAACGCCACTTTTAAGCACTGCTTTTGGGCTATTTCGTGGCGGCCAGTTTTTATTGGTGGAGGAAGCCGGGTGCCCGGAGAAAACCACCGACCTTCGATAGGAAAACTGACAATCCTAGTCAATTAAGATTGAGTCGAGTGCACCCGCACGAGCGGGGTTCGAACTCGCAACCTCAGTGTTGACTGGCTAGTGATTACAGTAGTAACTACTAGACAACTCGGCACATCATATAAGTATATAATTATGCACATCATATAAGGCACATCATATATAAGTATGTTTGCACATCATATAAGGATATTTGCACATCATATAAGGATATTTGCACATCATATAAAGGTGTTTGCACATCATATAATGACAAGTGCACATCATATAAAGGTAAATGCACATCATATAATGAAAATGGGCATAACAAGACAGTTTTGGCGTTCCATAACTCGGCCACCGAGACCCCTTGTTATGTTTGAAAATGTCTTTCTAATGTCGTTATATTTAATCATTTAGATTGCAATAATCAAATATTATCATTTTATTTTTTATTTATTTATTTTTTTTTTTTTTTGTCATTGGAGACTTGGTAATATTTTTTGATATAATGTTATTATCATGCTCTAAATTTACTTTTGGGTGTCTTTATTTATGTTGTGTATTGCTTTTGTTGCAGTTTTCTGCTATTATCATTTGTTCAGTTATTTTTTTCATTATTACTACTTTTTTAATGCTTTCCATCTTGGTACTGTATAAATGCTTTTTTAAGGAGGTAATGATGTTTGCTTATTCAGTTAAAAGTATAAAGGACTTTGACTGTCCATGACGTTAAAATACTAAATCCCTGGGATGTGTTTTAGTTGATTTTAGTCTCTGATGCATGATTTTTTATTATTAATTGTTTTGGCTTTTAACTAGCTGTCAGTAACTGCGAGTACTATCAAATCGTACTTTCTTGTTTATTTGACCTGTTGATACTAATTGTAATGCTTTTTTGTTATTTAATGTTATTCAGGGTTATATCTGGTCTATATACCAGCTTTGATAAGTGTTTGGTACTACTATAAATTTCCACTTCGTACTATGAACATCAAAACTATTTATTTTGTAAAAATATTTCCTTTCTCTATTGTAACTGTACACGTATACCTAACAACAAAATTATTTTCATTTACCTGTGTTTAAAGTTATTGCAAATGGCTGATATTTTTGTTCGAGCATATTGTTTTTCTTAAATTGTTTAACATTTCATACCAATATAACATGTTACTTTTATTATTCTTCCTTAGTTTATTTATTTTGTATTTACATTGTATCATAGGTCAAATTTATTTGTTCAGTGTATGTTCAGTGGTGTTAATATGTCCTTTGATTGAGTAAAGCTATTTCAGTTAATATTTTATAGTGTGTCTTTCTATGTTGTGATGTTACACTATTGTTTCAGAAAAAGGGTGAAGGTTTGGTACCATTAAAACGTTTAAACCCGCTGCATTTGTTTGCACCTGTCCTAAGTCAGGAATCTGATGTTCAGTAGTTGTCGTTTGTTGATGTGGTTCATAAGTGTCTCTCGTTTCTCGTTTTTTATATAGATTAGACCGTTGGTTTTCCCGTTTGAATAGTTTTACACTAGTAATTTTGGGGCCCTTTATAGCTTACTGTTCGGTGTGAGCCAAGGCTCCGTGTTGAAGACCGTACTTTGACCTATAATGGTTTACTTTTATAAATTTTGACTTGGATGGAGAGTTGTCTCATTGGTACTCATACCACATCTTCTTATATCTATTATATTTATTCGATGAAATACCACCATATTGAGCATGATGATAACATAATATTATTTGAAATGTATCCTATAATCAAATCGTATAAAAACGACCTATTTACCGGAAGGCATCATAATAATTATGTTCTTGGTAGTTTTAACTGAAAGTTACCAGGTTAGGTTTAATGGTTTGGAAACCAACAATCATTCCAATAAAAGAAATTGAAAAAAAAACCATTTTTCATTGAACGATCAATATTTCAATATAACACTCGATGTAACAAACAGATGATTAAATAGTTTGTGTAGATTCTAGAAATTGTATTCACATTTAATTTACTTTTATTGGATTCTATTCAGTTCTCCATGATTATGTTTGATTTGCCTTGTACGATTAAAATCACCTGCAATTACCCGCCAAGAAAAAAAAATGGTTAATCATCAATAGATATTTCAACATAGGAAAAAACATTAAACCAAATAAATTAATGACAAAAAATATGACATTCAAGTTCTAAGAACAACATGAACAATTATGAATTGCTATTTCATATTATCGCAAATTAGAGGTAACAGTAGATTAAATTTCATGAATCCGTTTAGACGAACTCCCAAGTCAAACAATCGAATGAATTATGCCAAACACATATATTCATGGTTATCCCGCTGTGTTATTCTTCTGTGAATTTTGAATACAAAGTTTCTTTTCTTTAACCGTACATAAAAGATAAAATGGAATATTCATGAAAAGAAGCCAACAGCTAGCTTATGCATCAATCACATGTCATACAAATATTGTACTTTGTATGAAATGGCGGCATATCATGAAAAATTCAGCATCAAAAGATTTGATATGTATTGGTAGTTCATATGGTAATGTTCTACGCTATATGACCTTTTGTATAAGTGTGACACAGTTTTACATCTTACATCTTAAGCGTGACAATGATGTGTCATATAAGTATTCAGGTTATTGGAACAGCTATTCGATTTGGAGTAAGAGGGTTTCTTTTAAATGAATATGCTGGGCTGGTAGGAACTGAAAATAGATAATCTTGCCAAAGACACGATGAAAATGACAAAATTCAAAATACAGGACATCATTATGCAATAACTTTTCGTAACTGGTGAAAATGATATTCCATCATTCTAAAATCATCCTACATCACCCATAGGTAATCAAATGGTCGTCCAATAATACATTTGTTTCTCTAAATTACAATACTTGTTGCTGTAGAAATTGACAACGAATTCAGTTGGTGGGTACTTCAATAAAAGTTGTGCAACTTGTTTTTTGCATTTAATGAATGGCTATTATTTATTTTGAATTTATTGAACCATAAAATTAATTTTTGACTCTTCACATTGAATAATCCGCGAAGCGGATTATGTAAAATGTGAAGAGTCAAAAATTAATTTTATGGTTCAATAAATTCAAAATAAATTATTGCCATTCATTATAAATAAATTTCTATCAAAAATAAGGCTCAAAGAACTTTTTATATTATTTATATTAACAATAACAACGTACACACATGTTGGCGTATGAATATACAACGTCAGAGTGGGCATGCGCCATAAAAATTGACAACATTGAAAATAAAGGTAATACTTTTAACCAATCAGAAGACAGTAAATACACCAAATTTATTTATTAAACTTTCAAAGACAAAATGGAAATTCCATTACTGATAAAAATGGTGTATACTGAACTGTGAGTATGACCATGTAGCAGGTTTATGCTTTAAGTGGGTTTTGAATATACTTTGAAATGAAAATACTCTTATTTCTGAATAATGATAAACATGATATTTTCATAGAAGCACTTTTGATCAAATTGTACCAATGATGTGAATTAGATTTTGAATTTATACCATTGATACAGCAACCAGTATTGATCATACCAAAAACATCTATGTTTAACAAGTTAGTGCTGTAAAATATTCAGCGGTATGAAGATTACAATAAATGGAGGTTTGGGGTATACGATCATGAACAAACTAATGACACAAAAAATCATAAGACATTTAGATTTCAACATACAGCGCTTGATCAATTGACACATATTTTTCAAACTCTAGCACTGGGTCCAGAAAAAAAATATAAATATACATATAACAAAGTTTATCAAAATTATGCCGTCAACACCACATTCTCTAAATGATAAATAAAGATATAGCTGAAGTCGAGCACTGAGCAAGATCGTTCTTGACATATGAATAGCAAATAAATACATTGCGATGAAATTAGTGGTTTTTTTTTTTTTTTTTTTTCACGTATCCATTTTTTTAACAGAGAAATACTAATAGAAATATAGAATAGCATTCAAACTTAACTTTTTATATCATTAGAAAAGAAAGAAAATTACAGAAGCAAGTACAAATAATGATGAATAATACCGTATCACAGAACGCTTGCTGAAAACCAGCACATAATATTTTACATGCCGATATGAAGTGATACTCGGCGACTGTACCTCGGACTATTTCTATAAAAGAGCATCACCACCACTGTAGGAAACATTATCTTGTGAAACTGGCGTACTTAATTATAAACATAGTATCTTTGAAAAGTTGTTTTAAGCAATACCTGGAGTAATAATGGCATTTAACGATACGAATGTTATTGCACCGGAGAATTAAACATCTCATCTGTGATGATCGAGGCTAAAATATAACGAAAATCCAAACTGAATGCAAACGTTGAAGAGCTGATATAATAGAAATGGCCCAATAGTATAACCAAACTAGGACAAAGAATCAGATCTGGGCATTAATTTAAAAAAATGTCAATTGTTTAATCAATGCCATAAGACCAATATCCATATTGTTTTGCCATTACCGAAGTATTGAGATACTGGGTTGGCGATACCCTAGGAGATTAACAGTCCACCTACAGTTATAAGAGGGGTTTAAAGGGTAAATTAGATTCTGTTAATCATTTGATGTTGATGTGTTGATCTGGTATCCCATACATATATGTTAATCTACGAAATTTAAATGCAGTACCACAAGAATCTCTATTTTAAATTATTACAACTTTGTTTGGTATCTATTCAAAATAGATACAATTTCAGAATAAATTTTGCGTGATTTCGATATATGTCTTCTTTACCAATTAATCCCTTCAACGAAACAGTATGTATATTTCATCGTTACAATTAAAATGTCATAATTGAAATTTAATAATAAAATGAGAGGATGAGAATGAAATTTACACTGAAAGGAAATATTTGAAAATGGTCTGAATACTTTTTCACAATTGCATAATAACTTGACTATATCAAAGGGAATTTACATTTCTGCAAAAATGTGTGCTACAGTAATTGTTTCTCTATCGGATCTAAACAATGCATTACTATGCGCTAGTTACATGAAAATGTTTGTTGTATGCATGTTCACAACTTAATTAAAGGATCATGCCCGTAGACTATTGATTTGGCTAGCTTTTAATGTTCAAGTGATTAAATTCTTGTTATAGAATCAATAATCATCTTCTGAAACTCTATTCAAAGAATGAAAATATAAAATCTTTTATCGAAATGATACACAAAGCAAAATTTTAGTTTACAGATATATATAAGCGTGATAGTCCCATTAGGTCCCTATAGCTGTCTAATCGTAATTTCCATGTTTAATCAAAGACCTGAGACATTGCTATAAATAAGCTCTATAGAGTACTGTTTCTGAGTATTATAAATGAAAAGTGAAATGACTAAAAAGAAATTATCAAGATTAACAAACTTTAATGACATTCTTCAGTCAGTTAGTTACCTTGACTGATAACTTTTTTTCCCTACTTCAAACTTATACATATACATGTAAAGTGAACAGTTTCAGGTTAAAATATGTTGACCATGGTGTTATGCCAACAACATATATGTATTTTCTGCATTAAAAAGTCGATCATCAGTTTAATTTATATCCAAAAAGTAAGATTAACAGTACGATTACTTTTACAAACAGAAATATATAAAGATAGATTTAACACACTATGAAAACGGTGTCCTCTATAAAATGTGCCTTCTTGTTCTCGGTGTACTTTCATTTTGCAACACCAAATGACAACAGTTTATTCAGTTTTGTAAGTTGTTTTGTTTTCTTTATTGATTCTTCATTTTTTGATAACCTGATGAATTACAGAATGAATTTTGCATACATAAATTGCATATTTACATAAAAAAATAAAACAATTTAAAAGTATTTGGGAGTATTGTCTAAATATTTGATGGCTTCCTAGATTTTTGACAATTCAGTTAGAATATATTGTTACAAATGCCTAATCTGAATTATACCTCTCTTTAAAATCATTTATCTTTGATATCAAATGAACATGATCCTTAGTATTGCTGTACATGTATACTTTTACATGTAATGATTATACATAGTCGGTTTAGTTTGCAAGTGTGCTGTGACTTCCCGTTCATTTCAGTCCAGTGTACTGTGACTTCTTGTACAAAGCGATTGCGAATGTACTGTGACTGCATATACAACAAATGCAATGTTATTTTAGTTCTTTAGAATCCTTTCATCTCTGGAAGCTCTAGGCCTTTGAGACATTATGTGGTGTTGTTCTCATCTGACCTTTATTAGTTTTATGAAGGATCTGTATTTTGTGACTTGTAGCATTCATTGTACCTTTCCAGTTTATTTTTTTTTTAAATGTTTGTTTTGTCGAGTTCACTGTGCGAATGACCCATTCAGTTACTATTACTGCAATGAGAGGTATTGGCAAAGAGAAACATACTGGAGCATAGCCAATCATGGAAATAAATCTAAAGAATGGAAATGCGAAACAGTTAAATTATCGCCAACCACTGGTCATTACGGTAATCTAACTTTAAGTTATATGAAGTTCAAACAAACATATGGCAAACCGACTTCATTAATATCAATGGAAAAGTAATAACAATTGCATCAGTTTTGAAATTGCCGTCAACAGTTAGTCTAACTCATAAAAAAATTAAACAAATAAATACATCATCTAAGCAGAAACTGTTCAAAAGTTTTCCAGATCCGACTATATTCTACAATATATCTATAAAGTTGATATCTATACATTTAATAAAGATGATGGTGGTGATAACGAGGATGACATGCCTTTTGATGATGATATGCATAGTATTATCGAACTTTTACTAGAGGTTATTATTTTCTTTGAGAAAAAAAACGAGCAGCCTGAAATTATAAAACATTTTTTTTTTTTTTTTTCTAAAAAATGATTCAAGATAAAAACTTTTCCGCCAAACCAATATTCGTATCTTCTACTAGATGATGTTAAACTACTAAGCTTAGATAATGTAAGGCACATGAAATATTCAGATTCGATTAAACAATTGTGACAAGCTGGGGGTACATTTTTTCCATAGAAAATTTCTTCGATTTATGTCTTTAGAAAAATCCATTTTCAAATTTTTCAATAGAGGTTCGTCGTGCCATCAAGGTCAAATTTACAAGCCAACCAGCTGTATCAAAGAAATGAAATGAAACCAGGATAACTTCCGCATATGCTTGAAATATTTTCTGTGAATGATAGACTCAAAAGTTAAAATATTGGTGAAGATAGCAAAAAAACTGAACATGTCCTCTAGATCAATATGCAAAGGTGTAGATCTCTTTGGTTTTGAAGACGATCGAATTATGTATTTACGATAATGAAAATGAAAAAAAAAACATCCTTAGCCTTAATGATGCTAAAAGATATTAACAGTTTCAACTGGAGATATTCTATATTTGCCTTAGCAATAATTGTTGTTAATACTAGTTTGTACCAAAATGATGAGGCTTTGGACGACTGTCTGAAAGCTATTGATGACATTAGATTAGCCTGCATCCTGCTGCAAAAATCCGATTAGTTGTTTGCCCAAGGGGAAACTTTACACATGCAAACCCAATGCAACCATATGTGCTTATCCGGAGTTGAGGATATTTTGTCAGAGAATGACAATTTATAAGATTTGTTGACTGTTATTCATCAAAGGACAGAAACGTATACATCGACTAATAGTTTCATATAAAGTTTGCGGGATTAGGATATGGTAAAATTGAAATTACAAACCAATATGATAAACCTAGGATATGAAAATTGACAGCTGAGGTTGTAATTTATATGTTACAACAACACGAAGTCACAGAACACAAAATCTTGAAGGTACAGTACCGTATTTCAGAATATGAACGCGAAGTCACAGTACACTTGCAAACTAAACACTCTATGTATTTTCATTTGATGTAAAAGTATACTGTAATATTAAGGATCATGCTTGTTTTAAATCAAGACAAATGATTTTGAAGAGGGGTTTAATTCTTGCTTTGGCATTTGTAACAATATTTTCTATCTAAATTTTCAAAATCTTGGAACGTCATCGAACATTTAGACAAAAACCCAAATTCTTTTAAACTGTATTATTATTTCTATGTAAATATACAATTATTATATGCAAAATGCATTCTGTAATACATAATATCATTAAAATGAGAAAAATCAATATAGAAAATTAAAAAACACACCAAACTGAACTGTTGTCATTAAGAGTTGCAAAATGGAAGTCACAGTACACTGAGAACGCGAAGGCATATTTCACAGAGGACACCGTTTACATAGTGTGTTTAATCCATTATTGAAAACATGAAAAGAAAAATATACACGTTACAATGAGTCAACATTCAAATCGTTTGTTTTTTTTAATTAAGAGTTTTATAGATTTGTGCTTTACTCCCAACATTCTCATAAAATATAATGACACTCAAATATTAAAACGTATATTTCTTACATCACCAAATTGAATTTTTATCGATTTTAGATATTTTCACCACTTAACTGAAACTGTCTGTATTAACATGAGGATTAAAAAATATATATATATATATATAAGTCATATATTTGTTTTTCTTTTAATATAAGATTTTATTTTCCGCCCTACAACAAAAACCAAAAATATGAAAAATAAACATATAAATATTAGATTCAAAACTTTATCTGTTATTTTGACGGAATTTTTTTTTTTTTTTCGAGCAAAATTCTGTATTATTATATATAATCAAGAGATGTGTGATTGCCAATGAGACAAATATCCACCAGAGACCAAATGATGTTGTTTATGATACTTTTATGTTACTGTACGGCCTTCGACAATGAACAAAACCCAAACCGCATAGCAAATATTGAAGGTGTCACATTAATAAAATATAAAACAATTCAAATGAGAAAACCAACGGCCGGATTTATGTACAAAACAACATACGAAAAACAAATATGATATACATCAGCAAACGACAACTACTGAATTACCAGCTCCTGACTTGGGACATAATCATGTTTGCGGAAGCCGGATTAGCTAATTAATCTCAAATACAAAGCTCTGATTTCTTGTCCGGATTTTGCTATACTTTAGGTCTTTTTTGGTTTAATCCGCTCTTCAACATTTGTATAAGATTTTGGATATTCAAATATTTTGGCCTTGGGCATCACTGAAGAGGCATTACTTGTTTAATTGCGCATCTGGTGCATAGACATTGGTTCCGTTTATTGTATTATTAATTGTATAATAACACATAATAAGTTATGTTTAAATTTATTGATAAGAAAATCAATGATAGTACCGATGATAACAATATTCAAAGATCGTATTACAATATTAAATTGATAACCATAAAGAATAAATGTATTCAAAGGATCGATAATCTTACTCAGATCTATCATATGTATGGCATTTATATATAAAGCAAAAACATTTAATTACTTTTTCGAAAAATATTTTCTTCTTTGATGCTTAATAGAATTACTGTCGTAGGTTATATACACTAATTTCGGGTTTCTTTTTATGAATGACCCAAGGTTAATCGGTGTAAATGACATCATTGAAAAGTCTACTTTTAGTGAGACGTAATATTTGTATTTGTGCCTTCAAATCTTGTTTTGTTCAT
This sequence comes from Mytilus coruscus, assembly GCA_017311375.1. Taxonomy (NCBI): domain Eukaryota; kingdom Metazoa; phylum Mollusca; class Bivalvia; order Mytilida; family Mytilidae; genus Mytilus; species Mytilus coruscus. The sequence continues at coordinate 82,365,265 of CM029601.1, forward strand.
TTAAGGGATTAACCTCGTTTCACTGTTAACATTCTGGGACACGATTGGAAAGATAAAATTACTTTTCCGTATTGAAATTTTGAAGATTTGTGAACTTTGAAATTTTTGCATGGTCTTATTTTTTGTACTTTTCAATATGTTTCAATTTGAAATCTATGTGGAACTGCAGTGGTCTGATATTTAAAAGACATGAATTCTTTATCCAACAGATAAAACTCTCTGAGCTTGATTTCTGTAACTGTTAGCATTCTTATAATGTTGTTTATCTTATAAGTTGACGGAAGGTCTTTATGGTGAACTAATCAGTTCATACCTAAATTCAAAATCAAGATTATTCATTATTTGAAAGATCCATATAATGATGAATGCAGATTAAGTACTAGTTCTTTACTTTTTCACTCTTAAAAGCATCGAATGAAATGAAGGGATTGCTTTTAAAATCATAAGTTAATTGAAAGTCGTTATTAATAAGGTTATACCACACACTTCCTTTCATTCATATCATATATCTGTATAATTATTTAGAAATGAATTTATCTCCCTAATTCTAGGACAAAAAACTTTTTGTAAACGACTTTTGATCGATTGAAATATACATTAAGTATATTTATCTTTCCAATTTCAGATAAATATGCATATCAATCAAGGTGTTTTTTTGTAAAACTCCTCGTAGGAGTAGTGTTGATTTTAATCTTGAAATAATGAAATTGTAATATAATTGAGAATGGGATGGGAAATGTTTCAGAGAGACAACAACCCTACCAAATAGCAGAAAACAACCCAAGGCCTCCACTGCGTCTTCAGCGCAGCGAGAAAATCCCGCACCCGGAGGCGAATCTGCTAAAAGATAAATATTCAAAATGCTAACAGATAATTGTTGCCAAGGAAAACATTGAGTAGTTAAACTGGCCTTGCAATTTACCAATATCAAAGTTTTAGAGGAGATAAAACTATTAAAAACAAACAAAAATAATTAAGTATTAACTCCGCATTCTAAATTGTTGTAAAAGTAATTGACGACTCATTAACTGTAAGGAGAAGTCAACTATCTGTATTTATTTACCATGCCCCAAGGAGAAAAATGTTAAATTACCATCATATTTATTAATAAATAATTAGTTAAGAATACAACAGAAGACAAATTGTAGCTTATCCGTTAATGGTCATCTTTGGTTATCGCTACTCGACGAACTCGTAGCAGAAAGCAAATTAATTAAATAGCATTCTGCAGTATATTATACCGATCCAAAAAAGTTCCTCTGTAAAAGAAAACGAGAAACAATTTCTCTTAACAATAATTAAAACCCGAGCAGCATCGTTATGTCCTTTCTTAGCATTATGTTGTGATTAGAACGAGCATGAATCTGATTACATATACATAATGAATTTAAAGAAGAATGATTACGAAAAAAATCAAAACAGTTATAATTGTGAAAACCCAGTCACAAAAAATAATTTGAAAGGCTCAAGAGAAGCACATTCGAAACACAATTTTACGATTTTGAATACAAGAACTGCACAAGAAAAGGTTTGATGAATACATAGCCCAAACAGATATTTTCCGTCACTTAAGGTCAGAAAATACGGTTTAATAATGTACATTTGTGCAAAAATCTTTTAACAAAAAGGTTTAGAAATACGAAAACGTTGTCTCAATGCCAACTAATCCCTTTTTGTTTATCGTACTAAAAAGGGAAACACTAACACGCCTTACCATCAAAAGCAAATCAAGGACACCAAAAACTAAGGCACAGGTCCAGACAATTTATTTGCAAATTAACTCGGAAATTTATCAATATTTCTCAGAGAAAAGATAGTAAAATATATAATATTTCAATGCCAAAGGACAAAGGACAAAAACATGCGACAAATGGTTCATTTTCTATATTGTCCTTTATGTATAATATTTGAGAATGTAAACAAGTAAAATCAATAATGAAAATAATATATAAAGAAAGATCTTTTTTAATATGAAAATTGAATTAAAAAATGCATACAAGGTACGCACAGGAAAGGAACGCTCAACAAGCGGAAGGATGACATATTTTTTTAGCACAGGCTGTTGCTTACATCAATATTCAAAATTTCAATTTTGATTATAAGATTACTTATGCCGTTCTTAGGATTCAATTCTTTATAACGAATTAGCCGTGAAATGGCCATGGTGAATGATTTTTAACGATATAATCATTTATTTTCCAAGTTCCCCAAGCGAAAATCAATTCGATAAAGAAAGAGGGCACAGTATCAACGAGCTCAGGTCTCGATATAACTTTAATCATCTAAGAATTAGGCAATTTTCTAATCTATTTTTTTGAAAAATCCATTCTTAAAAGTATTTCAGGAAAACTATCATGAAGTTAGTTTGTTACGGCCATTGATTTCGAACGACGTCGTATGACTGTGTGGGTAAAATCCATTGTTTTCCTGTTTGTAACTTAGGGAAAACCATCAATTTAATTGCCAGAATTCACCAGTATGTAATTTCGTCAATCAGGATTTTTTTTACCAGTAAATGTTTTTGTTTCTTGTCAGATTTTCTTCCGTTCTGTAGTACATGTATAAACAAAGTAAGCCTACAACCGCTCTTTGTTAGGTTTGACACCGAAATCGTACCTATGGCATCAAACTGTTATGAACCCTAAGATGAGAACAACAATTGTATTTTAAGCTTGACCATAGTTATAATTGACAAACAAATGGATCAACTTTCATAAAAAAAGATATTACAAGACTTAGTGTTGATCATTTTCAAACTATTAGACCACAAACCTATTGTTTCATATTTTATACGAAAGCTATCATTTTGTGGATTCAAAGTGTTACCTTACTCCTTAACGATTAAAGATGAAAACTATTTTCTTTTTTATACATATGGTTGTTCTGTGTTCCTCATTCATTATTCTATTATTGGTGTATTTGATGATGACAACCAATTCCTTTATTAATTATTTAATTTGCTTCTGATTTAATCGCTCATTAGAATCCATAGATGAAAGGACTTTTAATAAGTTCAAGTAAACCATCGAGACCGCAAACTGAATATTGCTAATGGGCGAGAATTATACTCAACCTTTTCTCAGCGGTTGCAAAGCACTTTTCTAAATCAATTTAGTTTTAAATCAGGATGACACTGTCACTATAGTATAGTAAATAGTCTTTTGATGTTCTAAGACAATGTCATAAAACTATGACAATGTAATTAACACTGTTCAAGCATCACCGCACGTTAAACTTTGTGCAACAGAAAAGCTTATTGGACATTAAATTTAGTGACACTTTGACACGCCCTCCTGTAAGCGTTTAAAAACGGGCTCTATTCGGACATTTTGAGTGGTTTCAGTGCTGTACTTAATTTGTGTGTAAAGAATTTTAGAGGTCAATTTGACTTTTAATCAGTTGGATTTTCAATTTTAATCAAAGATGTGCTGGGTTTTCTTCTTCTTTTTAAAATTTATATCATTATGCTCTGATATTTCCCATCATCTTCTGAAATTTTGTTTTGGAGATCAATGATTTCACATATTTATACCAAGCTGTTAAAATTTTACTCTTGGTTTATAAATACCATTGAAAGTACAACATTAAACAAAAGATATACATTGCTAGAAGAAAATGATCTACTCGTTCTCAGGTTGAGATGGAATATGTCCGTCATTTAATTTCATGAGGTAAACGAAAAGTGGTGAAACTGAACTTCCAACAACGAGTGATGATTTCTAATCATATAATACTCTTGCAATGGATTTTTTAAATGCAATGTTAAATGTATCAATTTATCAATTTTTTATCCCGAATTACTTCTTTGTTAAAATCATTATACATTATTTCATGGTACACCGACTACAGAAGTAAAATGAAATATGGTAATTGTTTCATGATATATTTTGGCCATCATTTGTGACTTCAAACAAGTGGCATTCCCTTTTGGTCACTTAAAACACTTCACAATATTCATTTAACATATACGTTTGTACCTGACCTTTAGAATAATCGAAAATGAAAGAAAACAGAGTTCCAAGAAACTGAAAAAACACATTTTCAATTTTTTTTCTTCATTTATCATGTATTTTAAGGAAAATTTGATTACATTTTGAATACAAACTGTGTTATTCACTAACTAGTCTTTTTTATTTGTATTGATGGTCTACTGCCTCATTTACATATATCTTAAATATCGTGAAAATTTTGTTTTTCGAAGAAAGACCTATATTACAATATATTTCAATAAGCATATTTAGAGTACATGCCGCTGCATGATAATTCGTCATTTTTTAAGGCATAGCAAACTGTCACTAGTATTAGAAGTCCTAGTAATGGACCTCTGCTAGTATCCAATCAACTGTTCTACCGCACATAGATTGACGTAGGGTGATGTTTGAAACAATGTAATTTCTAAAATGACATTGTCATAGTTTAAGGACACTGTTGTTATCTGTATATATATATATATATCTGTATCAACATCAAAGAATAAAGTACTTCATTGTCGGAGTTATAGACTACTGATTCAAAATAATGTTGATTTCGACAACGAGCGATGTAACCGCGGAGAAAAAGTTGAGTGTAATTGAGCTTGGTGCATACATACAAAAAATTTCATTCCTGGCAGCAAAAACAATGCAAAACCGTCTTTAGTTTTCTGTGTTTTATTGACTGTTGTTTGTCTTTTTGTTCTTTTTTGTTTGCCTTTTTTTTTTTGCAATACCGTTGTCAGTTTGTTTTTGACTTATGAGATGGAACATCTTTTTGGTATCTTCCGCCTCTCTTTTTTTTACTTGTATTTATTTTTAAAAAAGCAGTCCTCTCCATGTAGTCTTTTATAATAAGTTATCCATAGTAATCAATAATCAGTCTTTAGTTTTATATGTTGTGATTTGTGTACTGTTGTTTGTCTGTTGGTCTTTTTCTTTTTAGCCATGACGTTGTCAGTTTATTTTTGACTTATGAGTTTGAATGTCCCTTTGGTATCTTTCGCCTCTCTTTTCAAATCTGAACAGCATAACCAAATTAAATGACTTCGTTCATACAACTGTGCGCACTTTCTCGTAAACTTAACTCTTTCGACATTTACTAAGCGTTGATTTACAGCAAAATCTTGGTGATCTGGCGTCTTGGCATTTTTAATTTCGATTTATTTTGACAAATTGTTCTTCTATTGCATTTTCAAAAGATTTGATGTCAACGAAAATCTTTTAGAATGGAAAAATGAGAAAATTTTATTGCAACAACGAGAAAAATGATTCATACAAGGTATATTTTTAACTAAATGATCTCTAATCTGGTGTTAGTGGACTCGTACATGATAAAGTACGGTCTGATCCGTCATGGTTATAAGTATGTACGACTGAAATCGACATAACACAATCGTTAAAATTTGATTGACCCTTACGATATGTCTGTCTGAACTCTCTTAAGACGTGATTATGCACTCACAGATCCTTAAATAAACCAGAATAGTTGTTTGATTGTAAATGTGCGGATTGTGTCCATATTGTGATATTTTCTAAATATGCATTCGCATGGCGAATGCTGAATGCCCATAAGGAGACACGTACCATGTCGACTCACTAATTCTCAATCTTTAGCAATTCCTACTCTGCTTGTATAATATAAGTGGATTGATTCGTACTGTCTGAATATATCTAGGACTATTCTGAACTTTTTAAATTAATTCTCAACATATTTTTGAGTTACAACAGTAGTATACCTCTGTTCAATAGTCATGATTCGATTAAGCAAAAACAAATCCGGGTAACAAATCAATATGAGTCTTACTGTCCTTAAGAAAAGCAGTTAAATCTATCTAACTGTGATTAAGAAAATCAGTACAAATCAGTGTAACTGTCCTATAATAGGAATGCACTGAAATTGTTAACATACTAAAGACAAAAGGACGTAATGTTTTATTTCATGACAAAGAATCCTTTATGCATTTGACGAAGCTCCAAAAAGACAGATTAAAGATAACTTGACGTATAATGTGGTTCACAAAACGCGCCTTTCACCTATATAAGACTCATCAGTGGCTCTAGTATTAAACAGATGGAAGGTTCTATTGAATTCGAAAGCGCATTGAAAATTCAAAACAAGATGTGCAAAATTTGGATAAGACAACGATGCTTTGGTGTAGTAAATGAATAAAGCTTTCATCGTGGCAAATGTGATATCATTCTTGCACTAAGTCGAAGACGACACTTAACTTGAAGGGTGCCATATTTGGAACAGGATCTGCTTACCATTCATGGGCAACTGAGATCAACCCCGGTTTTTGGTGGGGTTCGTGTTGCTCAGTCTTTAGTTTTGTATGTTGTGTTTTCTATTCTGTAGTTTGGCTTTTGGTCTTTTTCCTTTTTTGCCATGGTGTAGTAAGGTAATTTTTGACTTATGAATTTGAATGTCCCTGTGGTATCTTTTGCCTCACTTTTTAAACACTAGTTTGAGAAGAATCATTGCTAATGTCGAAAACACAATATTAGTAGCAGAGTCTGTATTGAAGTACAGAAGTGCAAGATAAATAAAAACAATGGCAATAAATCGAACAAAGACTGTCATGATATGACCGGTAATCACAATGAAAATAAAATGGATATATAAAATGTAAATAAAATAATAAAATAATTAAATAATAAAATAATATTATTATAAAGACTGAAATCAATTTGATGTATTTGCACATCTATTACACAAATGGATAGACAGATGAAAAAATGCAGTAGCACAAACAAGTGAATGCATTTGGGAATAATTTTAAAATATGAAATCACCCACCTCTTTGTTTAATTTTCTATTCTGTTGGTGGATACCGGCTCTTTGATAATCCCTAAATTATCCAATAACCATTATAAAATAGTGCGTAGTTTTTTATATTGAATGAATGAATGAATGAATATTTTATTTGCAAAAGCATAAATAACATGCTATGGCAATAAATAGACAAGTATATACAATGTGATAAAACGACATATAGCAGAGAACAATACATAATGTAATAAAGGTACAATTAATTCACAATACATGATCTAATTTTCCATGCATGTTTCAGATAGTTACACAGTTTAATTGTAATTGATTTAGATTTTGCTTGAAGCAAATGAAAAAGTTTAAAAGTATTTGGCAAAGAACAATAATATTTTGGCAAATATTCTAGTCTCACAGTTTTGTAGGCTGGACATACAAGTACGAAGTGGTACTCATTTTCAACACAACCCATATTGCAGCATTCACATAGACGCATATGTCTTGGGATATTTTTATATCTACCTAATTCCAAGTTCAATTTCAAAGTACCACTTCTCAATTTTGTAAGTAAATTACTATTAATAAAAAAATCCAAATAATTCTCAATTACAAAGTCTGTTTTGAGGTGTTTATAAATACACAGTTTTTCACAATCATTTAATGATGCATACCAAGTTTGTAAATACTGGTCCTTTATACGAGTTTTTATAACATCTAGCTGTATATTTATACAATTCTGTGCAGTCCAAACATAGTTTATACCAAGATTAAACAATAAATCACGAACACTAGACGCCCAGTTCGTTTTACCATTGTTTGCATCTTCTAATAAAAGTTGATAAACATCATAAACAATAGGTGGCTTATTTACAATAATATGAAGCCAATATTTCAAAATAATTTGTTTTCTTGAGATATACATAGGCAAATGACCTAGTTCACCACATAAAAAACTTAAAGGAACATTTTTACCTAGTTTTAAAACAAATCTACAGAAACGGTTGTGTATTTGCTCTACATCATTTGCACGGTGAAAACCCCATATTTCAGATGCATAGTTTAATACGGAACCAACCATACTATCAAAAAGTAGACATTGTTGACTTGCGAATAAGAACACATGTTTTAAAGAGTTCAGAAGTGATGAAAGCGCTGTCGATCCCTGTTGAGATAATCTTTTGGGTATGTAAGAATTTTCCATTATAATGAAGTAGCATACCCAAATACACGTAAGAGTCCACTATTTGCAGTTCTTTACCGTCATACATGAAACTGTAGTTAGCTGGCTGCCATTCATTTCTAAAAACAACAATTTTGGTTTTGTCTGTATTTACCTCGATGTTCCATTTTACAATAGATTGATAGATTATCTAATAACTTTTGTAACATTTCGGGAGACTTACTAAACAAAACAGTGTCATCCGCAAAAGAATTAGGTATATTAGAAAACCATTTAGTTGTACAACGTCATCACTAGCATTTACGGACATATCTTCGATTATATCATTGATGAAGAACAAAATAATAAAGGAGACAATGGGTCCCCTTGTTTCACACCAAGTAAATTGTTAATTGCGTCCGAAAGTAAACCACCAGATCTTACTCGTAGACGGACAGACGAATAAATAGATTTTAACATATTAACAAATTTGCTACTGACACCATTTTGTAGAAGTTTGTATATTAAGATCCTTCTGCTGAGTTTATCAAATGCTTTACGGAAATCTACAAAGGTACAAAACAGTTTCATTTTATGTTGTAGAATATGTGTAATAATCCCATGAATAACAAAACTGCATCTATAGTTGAACGACCTGGTCGGAATCCAAATTGGTTATCAATTAATTTTTCCTCGTCCTCAGACCACGCCAGTAAGCGGCTTGTTAATATAGAAGTAAATAGTTTAGATAAGACACTTACTAATATAATAGGTCTATAGTTGTTTGGGTCCGTTAAATCACCACTTTTCGGAACAGCAATAACTAGTCCTTCTGTCCAGAGTTCAGGAAAAATCCCATTTTCAAATACATTATTAAACAGTGTTTTTAAGATCGGTGCAAAAAATAATGGACCTGCTGATAACATTTCACCAATAATTTTGTCATTACCCGCACTTTTTCCGGATTTCAATTTTTGTATTGCTTTGATTACTTCGTCATCAGTAATTTCAGAATCTAAAAGTCAACATGGAATTCATTCATTTGTATATTATTTAGTAAATCTAATATTTCGTTACATATATCTGGCGGGTTGTCCCCAAGAATGGTTTCAAAATGATTAAACAGTACCTCATTGTCTACACTACAGTGCGATTTATTCTTAGGTTTTATAGTTGACCAAAATTTTCTAGGGTCTGTTTTGGCAGTAGTACATAGTTCAATTCCTTTACGACGCTTAAACCTTGCTCTGGCTTGTCGTTTCGCTTTGTTAAATGAATTTCTGGCAGAAATATAGAATTGTCTGTTAATATCTGTCGGATGACGCAGAAAAGTGTTCCGAAACTTATGAAAGTTCTCTCGTTCTTTAGCGCACTTTTCATCAAACCATTCATTATTTTACGAATCTTATTCTCATTTTCATTTATCAAAACAGATCTTCCGAAAACTTCAAAAGCACTGTTATAAAGTATTTGAGTTACCTCCCTTACCGAATCATTGACATCGTCTAAGGTAGAAATATCATTCACTAGTGAAAGCAATCTGTCTTGTTGATTATGTAGTAATTGGATATAATCAATGTTTTTATTGTTATCCCATTTAATATACGTGTGAAATTTTGGAATATTGTGTGACGGACGATTGTTTGTAAAAACTAGTTCAAAATAAAGTGGCGAGTGGTCTGAAAACTCGTTCAACTGTAACACTTCGAAATTACTAATTAACTCGTAATCACAAGGAGAAACAAGTAGATAATCATTAACACTTCTTCCATTAGCTGTACAGAAATTGAATTTACCGTGTTAGTCGTTTCCGAGTCTTCCATTGAGACCAGTGTCATAACACATCTGTAAAAGTTTACGACCAAAAGAATTGACGAATTTGTCCATAGAAAACCTATTTAAAATAATGGAGTTTTGCACCTGCTCAACACTCTCAATATATTTGTCTAAATCATCATTAGTCAAAAAGTCGTTTGCTTCCCTTATACGACTATTCAAATCTCCACAAACAAATACAGTACCCTTTTCTTTTAGATCTACAACGATACTTTCAATAACTTCATGAAAATCATGTTCACATATTTGATAAAATTAGACTTTTCATGAGGAATATACGAGAAACACATATAAATATCATTATTAATAGCAAAAATCCCTTTTAGTTTAATTACAACAATTCCATAGTTCAATTCTTTTTCAATAGAAATACCGTCACACAAGTAATTTTTGCAATAAACAGCTATACCTCCTTCATTTCTAGTACCTATATTCATACTACGATTAATACAAGAAATGTTAACGAAACCATTAATATCAATTAAGTTATTTTCATTTAACCAAGTTTCACAAACAAATAAAATATCGTATTTATTAACTAAATTCAGAAAATCGTTATCATCATAAATTGATATGAGTCCATGCACATTCCAACATAAACATTTTAAATTTTCAAACTGTTCTCTGTGTAAATCCTATGGAGTATATTCTTTCCCACCAACGAAAATCTTATCCTTCACAAAGTAGGCTTTTACATCTTGGTCACGCAACTGTTTCATGATAGGTAGTTTCTCTTTCCTGCGTTTTGGATCTCCGGATGTTCCGAAATTCCGAAATTTGACCCTTTGAGTTTTTGCACTTTTCTTGACGTTGTCCCTATTCTCAAAAGACAGTAAGAAAACAGAGTTCCAAGAAACTGAAAAACACATTTTCAATTTTTTTCTTCATTTATCATGTATTTTAAGGAAAATTTGATTACATTTTGAATACAAACTGTGTTATTCACTAACTAGTCTTTTTTATTTGTATTGATGGTCTACTGCCTCATTTACATATATCTTAAATATCGTGAAAATTTTGTTTTTCGAAGAAAGACCTATATTACAATATATTTCAATAAGCATATTTAGAGTACATGCCGCTGCATGATAATTCGTCATTTTTTAAGGCATAGCAAACTGTCACTAGTATTAGAAGTCCTAGTAATGGACCTCTGCTAGTATCCAATCAACTGTTCTACCGCACATAGATTGACGTAGGGTGATGTTTGAAACAATGTAATTTCTAAAATGACATTGTCATAGTTTAAGGACACTGTTGTTATCTGTATATATATATATATATATATCTGTATCAACATCAAAGAATAAAGTACTTCATTGTCGGAGTTATAGACTACTGATTCAAAATAATGTTGATTTCGACAACGAGCGATGTAACCGCGGAGAAAAAGTTGAGTGTAATTGAGCTTGGTGCATACATACAAAAAATTTCATTCCTGGCAGCAAAAACAATGCAAAACCGTCTTTAGTTTTCTGTGTTTTATTGACTGTTGTTTGTCTTTTTGTTCTTTTTTGTTTGCCTTTTTTTTTTGCAATACCGTTGTCAGTTTGTTTTTGACTTATGAGATGGAACATCTTTTGGTATCTTCCGCCTCTCTTTTTTACTTGTATTTATTTTTAAAAAGCAGTCCTCTCCATGTAGTCTTTTATAATAAGTTATCCATAGTAATCAATAATCAGTCTTTAGTTTTATATGTTGTGATTTGTGTACTGTTGTTTGTCTGTTGGTCTTTTTCTTTTTAGCCATGACGTTGTCAGTTTATTTTTGACTTATGAGTTTGAATGTCCCTTTGGTATCTTTCGCCTCTCTTTTCAAATCTGAACAGCATAACCAAATTAAATGACTTCGTTCATACAACTGTGCGCACTTTCTCGTAAACTTAACTCTTTCGACATTTACTAAGCGTTGATTTACAGCAAAATCTTGGTGATCTGGCGTCTTGGCATTTTTAATTTCGATTTATTTTGACAAATTGTTCTTCTATTGCATTTTCAAAAGATTTGATGTCAACGAAAATCTTTTAGAATGGAAAAATGAGAAAATTTTATTGCAACAACGAGAAAAATGATTCATACAAGGTATATTTTTAACTAAATGATCTCTAATCTGGTGTTAGTGGACTCGTACATGATAAAGTACGGTCTGATCCGTCATGGTTATAAGTATGTACGACTGAAATCGACATAACACAATCGTTAAAATTTGATTGACCCTTACGATATGTCTGTCTGAACTCTCTTAAGACGTGATTATGCACTCACAGATCCTTAAATAAACCAGAATAGTTGTTTGATTGTAAATGTGCGGATTGTGTCCATATTGTGATATTTTTCTAAATATGCATTCGCATGGCGAATGCTGAATGCCCATAAGGAGACACGTACCATGTCGACTCACTAATTCTCAATCTTTAGCAATTCCTACTCTGCTTGTATAATATAAGTGGATTGATTCGTACTGTCTGAATATATCTAGGACTATTCTGAACTTTTTAAATTAATTCTCAACATATTTTTGAGTTACAACAGTAGTATACCTCTGTTCAATAGTCATGATTCGATTAAGCAAAAACAAATCCGGGTAACAAATCAATATGAGTCTTACTGTCCTTAAGAAAAGCAGTTAAATCTATCTAACTGTGATTAAGAAAATCAGTACAAATCAGTGTAACTGTCCTATAATAGGAATGCACTGAAATTGTTAACATACTAAAGACAAAAGGACGTAATGTTTTATTTCATGACAAAGAATCCTTTATGCATTTGACGAAGCTCCAAAAAGACAGATTAAAGATAACTTGACGTATAATGTGGTTCACAAAACGCGCCTTTCACCTATATAAGACTCATCAGTGGCTCTAGTATTAAACAGATGGAAGGTTCTATTGAATTCGAAAGCGCATTGAAAATTCAAAACAAGATGTGCAAAATTTGGATAAGACAACGATGCTTTGGTGTAGTAAATGAATAAAGCTTTCATCGTGGCAAATGTGATATCATTCTTGCACTAAGTCGAAGACGACACTTAACTTGAAGGGTGCCATATTTGGAACAGGATCTGCTTACCATTCATGGGCAACTGAGATCAACCCCGGTTTTGGTGGGGTTCGTGTTGCTCAGTCTTTAGTTTTGTATGTTGTGTTTTCTATTCTGTAGTTTGGCTTTTGGTCTTTTTCCTTTTTGCCATGGTGTAGTAAGGTAATTTTGACTTATGAATTTGAATGTCCCTGTGGTATCTTTTGCCTCACTTTTTAAACACTAGTTTGAGAAGAATCATTGCTAATGTCGAAAACACAATATTAGTAGCAGAGTCTGTATTGAAGTACAGAAGTGCAAGATAAATAAAAACAATGGCAATAAATCGAACAAAGACTGTCATGATATGACCGGTAATCACAATGAAAATAAAATGGATATATAAAATGTAAATAAAATAATAAAATAATTAAATAATAAAATAATATTATTATAAAGACTGAAATCAATTTGATGTATTTGCACATCTATTACACAAATGGATAGACAGATGAAAAAATGCAGTAGCACAAACAAGTGAATGCATTTGGGAATAATTTTAAAATATGAAATCACCCACCTCTTTGTTTAATTTTCTATTCTGTTGGTGGATACCGGCTCTTTGATAATCCCTAAATTATCCAATAACCATTATAAAATAGTGCGTAGTTTTTTATATTGAATGAATGAATGAATGAATATTTTATTTGCAAAAGCATAAATAACATGCTATGGCAATAAATAGACAAGTATATACAATGTGATAAAACGACATATAGCAGAGAACAATACATAATGTAATAAAGGTACAATTAATTCACAATACATGATCTAATTTTCCATGCATGTTTCAGATAGTTACACAGTTTAATTGTAATTGATTTAGATTTTGCTTGAAGCAAATGAAAAGTTTAAAAGTATTTGGTAAAGAACAATAATATTTTGGCAAATATTCTAGTCTCACAGTTTTGTAGGCTGGACATACAAGTACGAAGTGGTACTCATTTTCAACACAACCCATATTGCAGCATTCACATAGACGCATATGTCTTGGGATATTTTATATCTACCCAATTCCAAGTTCAATTTCAAAGTACCACTTCTCAATTTTGTAAGTAAATTACTATTAATAAAAAAATCCAAATAATTCTCAATTACAAAGTCTGTTTTGAGGTGTTTATAAATACACAGTTTTTCACAATCATTTAATGATGCATACCAAGTTTGTAAATACTGGTCCTTTATACGAGTTTTTATAACATCTAGCTGTATATTTATACAATTCTGTGCAGTCCAAACATAGTTTATACCAAGATTAAACAATAAATCACGAACACTAGACGCCCAGTTCGTTTTACCATTGTTTGCATCTTCTAATAAAAGTTGATAAACATCATAAACAATAGGTGGCTTATTTACAATAATATGAAGCCAATATTTCAAAATAATTTGTTTTCTTGAGATATACATAGGCAAATGACCTAGTTCACCACATAAAAAACTTAAAGGAACATTTTTACCTAGTTTTAAAACAAATCTACAGAAACGGTTGTGTATTTGCTCTACATCATTTGCACGGTGAAAACCCCATATTTCAGATGCATAGTTTAATACGGAACCAACCATACTATCAAAAAGTAGACATTGTTGACTTGCGAATAAGAACACATGTTTTAAAGAGTTCAGAAGTGATGAAAGCGCTGTCGATCCCTGTTGAGATAATCTTTTTTGGGTATGTAAGAATTTTCCATTATAATGAAGTAGCATACCCAAATACACGTAAGAGTCCACTATTTGCAGTTCTTTACCGTCATACATGAAACTGTAGTTAGCTGGCTGCCATTCATTTCTAAAAACAACAATTTTGGTTTTGTCTGTATTTACCTCGATGTTCCATTTTTTACAATAGATTGATAGATTATCTAATAACTTTTGTAACATTTCGGGAGACTTACTAAACAAAACAGTGTCATCCGCAAAAGAATTAGGTATATTAGAAAACCATTTAGTTGTACAACGTCATCACTAGCATTTACGGACATATCTTCGATTATATCATTGATGAAGAACAAAATAATAAAGGAGACAATGGGTCCCCTTGTTTCACACCAAGTAAATTGTTAATTGCGTCCGAAAGTAAACCACCAGATCTTACTCGTAGACGGACAGACGAATAAATAGATTTTAACATATTAACAAATTTGCTACTGACACCATTTTGTAGAAGTTTGTATATTAAGATCCTTCTGCTGAGTTTATCAAATGCTTTACGGAAATCTACAAAGGTACAAAACAGTTTCATTTTATGTTGTAGAATATGTGTAATAATCCCATGAATAACAAAACTGCATCTATAGTTGAACGACCTGGTCGGAATCCAAATTGGTTATCAATTAATTTTTCCTCGTCCTCAGACCACGCCAGTAAGCGGCTTGTTAATAGAAGTAAATAGTTTAGATAAGACACTTACTAATATAATAGGTCTATAGTTGTTTGGGTCCGTTAAATCACCACTTTTCGGAACAGCAATAACTAGTCCTTCTGTCCAGAGTTCAGGAAAAATCCCATTTTCAAATACATTATTAAACAGTGTTTTTAAGATCGGTGCAAAAATAATGGACCTGCTGATAACATTTCACCAATAATTTTGTCATTACCCGCACTTTTCCGGATTTCAATTTTGTATTGCTTTGATTACTTCGTCATCAGTAATTTCAGAATCTAAAAAGTCAACATGGAATTCATTCATTTGTATATTATTTAGTAAATCTAATATTTCGTTACATATATCTGGCGGGTTGTCCCCAAGAATGGTTTCAAAATGATTAAACAGTACCTCATTGTCTACACTACAGTGCGATTTATTCTTAGGTTTTATAGTTGACCAAAATTTTCTAGGGTCTGTTTTGGCAGTAGTACATAGTTCAATTCCTTTACGACGCTTAAACCTTGCTCTGGCTTGTCGTTTCGCTTTGTTAAATGAATTTCTGGCAGAAATATAGAATTGTCTGTTAATATCTGTCGGATGACGCAGAAAAGTGTTCCGAAACTTATGAAAGTTCTCTCGTTCTTTAGCGCACTTTTCATCAAACCATTCATTATTTTTACGAATCTTATTCTCATTTTCATTTATCAAAACAGATCTTCCGAAAACTTCAAAAGCACTGTTATAAAGTATTTGAGTTACCTCCCTTACCGAATCATTGACATCGTCTAAGGTAGAAATATCATTCACTAGTGAAAGCAATCTGTCTTGTTGATTATGTAGTAATTGGATATAATCAATGTTTTTATTGTTATCCCATTTAATATACGTGTGAAATTTTGGAATATTGTGTGACGGACGATTGTTTGTAAAACTAGTTCAAAATAAAGTGGCGAGTGGTCTGAAAACTCGTTCAACTGTAACACTTCGAAATTACTAATTAACTCGTAATCACAAGGAGAAACAAGTAGATAATCATTAACACTTCTTCCATTAGCTGTACAGAAAGTGAAATTACCGTGTTTGTCGTTTCCGAGTCTTCCATTGGCTGCCGTAAGACCAGTGTCATAACACATCTGTAAAGTCTACGACCAAAAGAATTGACGAATTTGTCCATAGAGCACCTATTTGAAATAATGGGTTTTGCACCTGCTCAACACTCTCAATATATTTGTCTAAATCATCATTATACAAAAATCGTTTGTTTCCCAATACGACTATTCAAATCCCCACAAACAAATACAGTCCCCTTTTCTTTTAGATCTACAACAATACTTTCAATAACTTCATGAAAATCATGTTCACATATTTGATAAAATTAGACTTTTCATGAGGAATATACGAGAAACACATATAAATATCATTATTAATAGCAAAAATCCCTTTTAGTTTAATTACAACAATTCCATAGTTCAATTCTTTTTCGATAGAAATACCGTCACACAAGTAATTTTTGCAATAAACAGCTATACCTCCTTCATTTCTAGTACCTATATTCATACTACGATTAATACAAGAAATGTTAACGAAACCATTAATATCAATTAAGTTATTTTCATTTAACCAAGTTTCACAAACAAATAAAATATCGTATTTATTAACTAAATTCAGAAAATCGTTATCATCATAAATTGATATGAGTCCATGCACATTCCAACATAAACATTTTAAATTTTCAAACTGTTCTCTGTGTAAATCCTATGGAGTATATTCTTTCCCACCAACGAAAATCTTATCCTTCACAAAGTAGGCTTTTACATCTTGGTCACGCAACTGTTTCATGATAGGTAGTTTCTCTTTCCTGCGTTTTGGATCTCCGGATGTTCCGAAATTCCGAAATTTGACCCTTTGAGTTTTTTTGCACTTTTCTTGACGTTGTCCCTATTCTCAAAAGATGAAAATTTAACAAGGATTGGCCGATTATTGGTGCCCTTTTTACCTAACCGATAAGCATCAGTAACTACAATATTAGATGGATTTTCAATTTTCAGCTTTTCCTCACAAAATTTGCCAATGGTATTGCGACAATTTTCATCATTAACTTCCGGTATATTGTAAAATATTAAATTGTTACTCATTGCTTTCATCTGGACTTCAAGTAATTCATTTTGCAATCGATCATTCTCCCTTTTCATATCATCAAGCGATGCACTTAGTTTTTTATCAACAGTATTCACGCTAGAGTTATTGGTTTTTAATTGGCTTGAAATTTTATTTAATTCCGCTTTAATATCGGTGAAATTTTGTTTATGGGTGTCATAGTCATCACTTATCAACTGTGTGCTCTTTTCGACTTGGTCTAAACGTTCATCTAAGGATTTGGTACCCTGTTCCAATCGTATAACCTTTGCATTCAAAGAAGTAACAAACGAGTCAATTTGATCTAGTTTATTCAGTTTGTTTTCAAACTTGTCCATTCGTCGGAATAACTCGTCAACCCATGTAGGACGCTGTTGCGTAGATGCTGGCTGGGCAGGAGGTGATATGTGTTGCATATGATGTATAGGTGGTGGGTACATTCCGGGAGTCGGACTGGAGCACAAGTGCTGGTTTTGTGTCATGAACCCAGCGTTCGGGCCAGGGTTGTAAGGATATATAAAGTTTGGATCCTGTGAAAAATTTTGTTGGCTCATATTAACACTGGTGTTCGTTGTATCTAAAACATTAGGAGTAAAAGGTGTATTGGATGGTTTGTTTACATTTGCAATGTCACCTGTACAGTCACCTGTGTTGACACCTGAGTTGTCTTTAGTAGATTTACTTTTACTCTTCTTTTTACTCTTTTTTTTGGACGGTTTTTTACTTTCAGAGTCATTTAGAACACTGGAATCGCTAGTATTAGTCCGTTTAACGCCTTTTCCAGGCATTATCACACATTTTTATAAAATTTTCTCTCTCTGTTCAAAAACACTACTACCCGCCATTATGTCACACCAATCAATTGTTACATGTATGTTAAAAGATGTAGTAATGCTGAAAAATGAAAATCCTAATCGATATAATTTAATAATTATTTGTTTTATAGTGCGGGATCAAACAAATTGGTCACTTATCTCATGTAATTTGTTTTCTTACAGAAAATTGCATTTGATATTAAAAAAAAAACTTCAAAATATACCACAGCGTATGTTTTAGAAATAACCTTTATCTCGTATGCTTCAGGCGTAAAGTTGTCAAATTTATAAAACACTTTAGAGCAACAAAAACTACAGAAAACATCAACATAATAGAAAAAAATCATTTTTGCTCAAAATCCCTGGAAAATCGAGATAAGTTCAGATTTAAAGAAAGGAGAAGACTGTCCGATTCAATGACCAAAATAACATGTTTTGTTTATTTGACAAACCAAATTTAGAAGAGACGATAAATGGTTCTCGTAAATATGAAATATCACACAGAAATCGCCACACTAGTAATACGCTTTTCGTTGCTAATAAGAAGAGTTAATATCCAATATAAAAATGAAGATGTGGTATGATTGCCAATGAGACACCTGTCCACAAGAGACCAAAATGACACAGAAATTAACAACTATAGGTCACCGTACGGCCTTCAACAATGAGCAAAGCCCATACCGCATAGTCAGCTATAAAAGGCCCCGAAATGACAATGTAAAACAATTCAAACGAGAAAACTAACGGCCTTATTTATGTACAAAAAATGAACGACAAACAAATATGTAACACATAAACAAACGACAACCACTGAATTACAGGCTCCTGACTTGGGACAGGCACATACATACATAATGTGGCGGGGTTAAACATGTTAGCGGGATCCCAACCTCCCCTAACCTGGGACAGTGATATAACAGTACAACATAAGAACGAACTATAAAAATCAGTTGAAAAAGGCTTAACTCATCAGATGGACAAAAATACAAGTGGACGTGGCAGGGTACTTGTACATCCCAACAACAAAAAGACACTAGGAACAGATCTGAGAGTACTCGCAGTTATCTGACAGCTAGTTCAAAGCCACTAACAACTAATAAAAAATTCATGCATTTAAGACTAAATTATCAATCCGTACACATCCAACATCCAATGGATTTAGTGTAAAGACGTCATAAACAGTCAGAGAAAAACATGACAAGTCTATGATGCTAAATAAAGGCAACAGTAGTATACCGGTGTTCAAATGTAACAAATCGATTGAGAGAAAACAAATCCGGGCTACAAACCAAAACCGAGGGAAACACATCAACTATAAGAGGAAAACAAAGAAACAACAGGAACACCGAAGTGCAACAAAAACAAACGCCAACACACATGGAAACGAACTATTTGATAGCAACTTGGTACAGGACATTTTAAGAAAACAATTTGGGTTGAACCTGGTTTTATGGCATGCCAAACCTCCCGCTTTATGACAATGTTAAAAATATCGCTAAAACACTACTAAGCTAAGCCTTACTTTTGGTAACATTTCCTGAATTTCCAATCATAGTTCCCGACAGACAATATAACAGTAAACACTGTGAATTACTGATGTATAACATGTATTAAACAAAGGCAACAGTAGTATACCGCTGTTCAATAGTCATAATTCGATTAAGCAAAAACAAATCCGGGTAACAAACTAAAACCGAGGGAAACACATCAACTATAAGAGGAAAACAACGGAACAACAGAAACACTGAACTACAACAAAAGCAAACGCCAACATACATAGAAACGGACTGTCTGCTAACAACTGCCATATTAAATCAGTTTAGTTGCAGTTCCTTTTGTTATACCATTCATCATATTAAGGGATGGGTAACCTTAGACTGTTTAATCTGATCAAGCTTCAATTTTGTTTAAGTTGAACATCTGACGTCCAAAATATTGTCGCACAAACATTTCGTGTACTGTAATATTGAATGGATATATTGTCTATTCGTTAGTTCTACAAGTTAAGGAAATCAAATTATTCGAAAATTATGTTTTCATTCAAAATCAAAAGTCACAGATAATAAAGTTAGATCTGTTTAATTTTCAGTTGATTTAAACCTTGACGCTATCGGAAACATACTTGTTCTATCACTGAATGATTGATGTATATGTAACAGTGTTTATCTGGTCTATCTAAGACATATATAGTTTACACACATACGGATTAGTCTCGATTTATAGCTGTAAATTGTCCTTAGTTATGTTACGTTTGGTACGTGTTTTTCAATGGAAAATAAGCACTCCTTTGATAACAACTATACTAATCTTATCGTTAACTTGTTCCTTTCTTCGTATGAAGCAGATTTCATACAGGGGCTTCTCGAGAAGAACGACAAGAAGCTAGCACTATCCCTAAAATCATGTTCCGCTATATAGATGATGTAATCTATTTGAATAATTCAAATTACACTGTATTGTAAATAGAGACAATTTCCTTTTTTCTTATTGCTTCTTTACCATTTCTATATACCAACATTCTACAGCACCTGTACATGCAATTGAAGCTACAAATATCAATATGTCAGGGGAACGACAATGTATTACCAAGTTTACAGGTTTTAAATTTCAACAGTAAACAATAAAATACATTTTATCCATTAAATCATTCAGTTGGTGAGGTAAACTTAAAATGAGTTATACCAAATTTATAAATGTTTCACTGAACAAAAAACTCAAAACAAAAGTTTAATCTATATACTAACCTCAGTAACCAATAAGCCATAAATCGGTTCTAAAGGAAGTGCAGGATTTGTATTTAGTCACTTATGAAAATATACGTAATGGTTATATATGTAGAATTCTCGACTAAGGAAATGAATTATTGGCATTAAACCTTCATAATAATAGGACAAAAGGACAAATGTGTCAACAAATTTCAAGAATGATAATAAATTGAGGCAGAAAAAGTTCACCAATGTTAGCATCTCATAAATCGATTCAAATAGCACAAACCAAAACAAGATGCAAAAACTGTGGGAGTAGCGTGAACTCCGACAGGAGCGAGAAAGTCATAAAATTTTGGAACAAGATTATCGTACTCAGACTCGGGAATCAACTATTTAAAATTCTGAATTAGATGTTTTCAGGTACTGAGTAGAGTTTAATGACTGAAAGGTCAGATGGGTCGACAGGGTAAACATCTTCTGCTATGCATGCATCGCCCGCCATGTGGATCAACACTCAGTAAAAAGTAAAACCTAAAATAGAACACAATCGGTAAAATTACAGATAAGACGACTATTAGGTATCTAAATTTCTCATAAACCGTGGCACATCCATTTATCATTCAAGAGACATTTCTAAGCACCAAATGTTCAATATTGAGCTTAATTCTTTAAAGTAGTCGCATGTACAATTTAAGGTCTCTCAATAATTTCTACAAAAGACTCATCAATAATGCTTGAATGAAAAGAATTAAAAAGTGCAAATAAAGTAGAAAGTTGAAGAGCATTGAGGACACAAAATTTAGAAATATCTATGAAAAAGGAAAGAAAAATACTTCATTTTGAAGATTTGAAATGATAACAAAACGCTTATAAAGAAATACATTCAAAATACGACTTTTTGCTATGAAATATTAAAATTGGACTTGAAAATGTATATCAAACATCACACCATTACAGTTTTAACTCTTGCAAATTATTTTGATTTTCACATTTCCACACGATAGTCAATGTAAATACTAGTCAATGTTACTATAAAAAAATTCTCATATTAAAAAGACCCAAGAATAAAATTTTTGAGAAGATGCTAAACTTATTTACATTCACATTGACAGTAATCCCATCTATGATATATCTACAATTTGAAACACGATATTTAAAAAATCGAATATCCATATCCTTGTTAAGTCACATTAATATAAAATGTGTTAAAACCTTATTTAAGTAGAACCATTACCGTAATTACGATAACAGATAAATTATTTTCCATTTCAATTAAAAATCCTATTAGTACATTTCTGTTCGACTATAAAGGTTTATTCTGTACTAGTTATTCATTATTGATTTCTTTCTAAAATTATTTCGATGACGATACACGATTACTTGATTTAATTTAACGATGATTTAATTGGTTAATGGAATGTACAGTTAAATGAACTTTTTAAAGTTTAGATAATCATCAGTGGCAAAATATTGAATACTGCTATTGACTGAGAATTGATTGTGTTTCTATGAAAAAAAAATATTGTCGTTTAAATGGATCAAACAATTTTTTAAAAGGTCATAACTGAATGTTGCATTCAAAACGTTCCGTAGTATAAATAAACAAAATAGACCCATGATGTAATAGAATACATTGTAGAAATGCATATGTTTCTATCACCTGTCATATACAATTTGTTTTTGTAGTTATATGTCGTCAATTCTGATGCGAGAATTGATAGTATACATTGAATCATAACATCGAAATCCGAAAGACGCTTGTATGCTATTTCAACCAGCAGGTTAGATGAAACTTGAATAAATCTTTCCTTTGACCCTAAAAAAATTCTTTAAACCTTAAATATAACGGAAGTATCGGATCAAGAACTTCATTCTTCGTTTTCAACAGTAATCGCTAATATTTTACATTCAAGCTTTAGACAATTAAGGCAGGTATTTGGAAGGTGATTGTTTCAAGTGAAATATCAGCAATCATGTTACCCGTGAATGTAACAGAACTGTCTTTTCTACTTACTAGTTCACTGGGTACAATCATAAACCTGTTAATAAATTGTTCAAATAAGGACTTTGAAAATAGTGGAATTAATTACTTTTGGAGTGTCCAAATTCGTTTAAGTTACTTGATAAATTGCATGCTCATATTGGTGATTTCGAATCTGTTCAAAGTTTTTATTTTTCTATCTTATATACCACTTTGCCTTATAGTCTCATTAAGAAAAAAAGTATATACCTAATCTTATGGGCATTTAGAAAGTCAGAATGCGAATATATATGTTCAAAACTCTTTTAGGTCTTTTTATAGTAACAACAAACAAAAGAATTATGTCAATTGGACCTGCTTTGATACGATAACTGCATTTCATTTTTACTAGATAACAATTCTGTTTGCTATGGAGATTCCGTATATCGTCAAGTTATCGGAATTCCAATTGGGACCAACTGTTCACCACTTATTGCGAACCTGTTTCTGTATTGTTACGAGTTACAATTTATGACTAAAATCAGCAAAGACCCATCGAAACAACATCTGGTACAAAAATTTAAGAACACGTTTGGAAATTTTGATGATATATAGGCTCTCAAAAATGACGACTTCAGTAAAGAGATCTTTCCTGTTGAACTGACTTTAAAGGGGCATTAGCTTTCAAATTCATAATCCCCAATTTGACTCAAATTCTCATATTTGATTTATAACACTAAAACGTATATCAAACTTACAAAAAATCTAAAATGAACAATTAATATAAATGAACTCGATAATGTGTATCTGCATTTCGTGTGTATTCTAGTCTAGACGCCATTTAATTAAGCATCGAGGTGACCTCTGAAAACTTCCGACGGTCATATAACCCGATATAAACATAACATAGATATATTAGATAGCAAACACGTGCAATTGGACTTTTCTAGGTCTGTTTGATTTCATATTATAGGTTAAACAAATATGTTAATCATCGTTTTTACCTGTATAAGAATGAGTTTTTAGTTACTAGTAATTCCCCTTTAAATAAAAACTATAAACAATGTCCTTTCCTAGATCTTGATATTTATATCTTTAACGGGAAGCTAAATCCTAAAATTTACGATAAAAGAGATGATTTTTCATTTCCTATTGTTAATTATCCATTTTTAGATGGTGACGTTCCCTTTACACCATATAACGGTGTTTATATATCTCAACTTGTTCGATTCGCACGTGTATGTAACAACGCATTTGATTTTGACGAAAAAGTCTCTGTATTACTGAAAAATTATTACACACGGTTTTTGATATCACAAAACTTATCAAAACATTTACTAAATTTTATCATCGGTACAAGGACATCATTCTTAAATATAAATCAACGTCTAGACATCTTATACGGTCAGGTATTTCACATCCCATCATTTATGTTAATATTCTATATAAAGCACAAAAATGTCGTCATGTACGTCAAAAGCTAACCAAACCTTTAAACAGACTTATTCAGAATGGATATAGTTACGATACTGTTGTCAGGTCATTAAAGATGGCATTTTTTGGAATTAATATTGATTCATTTGAAGGGTCTTTGCACCGGAAATAAACACATTTACCGTAAAACGGAAAGGATTATGCTTGATTTTCATATGATGATGACATAATCTTTTGATCAGTGCAATTGCGGCCTGGAGCTGGCATGTCAGCAATTGCTAGTAGTCCTTTATTAATCTATGGTGATCATTGTCATTTTGCTTAGTTTCTTCTGTTACCTATTCTTACATCGTAATCGGACTTCTTTCAAACTGAGTTTTACTGTGCGTATTGCTGTGTTTGCTTATGCCACATTGGCTAGAGGTATAGGGGGAGGGTTGAGATCTCATAAAACGTTTTGCGCGTGTCGCAAGTCAGGAACCTTTGACCTTTGATCTTGTATTTTTTTTTTTTTTTTTAATTTTGGTTCATTTATATGTTTCGGAGTTTAGTGTGACGTCCATTTTCGCTGAACTAGTATACATTATTGCTTAGGAGAAAGCTGAAGCCCGCCTCCGGGTGCGGGATTTTTTCGCTGTGTTGAAGACCCATTGGTGACCTTGAGGTGTTTACAGCTCTTTGGTCGTGTTGTTGTCTCTTTGACTCATTCCCTGTTTCCATTCTCAATTTTAGGTTAAAAAAAATGAAACAGAAATACCGAACTGCAAGGTAAATTCCAAAAGGGAAGTCTATAAAAACTGACAAAGTCAAACGTTGGACTTTTTTGAAACCGCTGATTATTGTATCTTACTGAATAGCTGTTACGCTAAAAAAAAAAAAAAGAACAAACTTTCACCGCATT
This sequence comes from Mytilus coruscus, assembly GCA_017311375.1. Classification (NCBI taxonomy): domain Eukaryota; kingdom Metazoa; phylum Mollusca; class Bivalvia; order Mytilida; family Mytilidae; genus Mytilus; species Mytilus coruscus. Next base: position 82,390,400 of record CM029601.1, read on the forward strand.
AATTGCCGAAATAAACATGAATAAACTCGATGTTCTGTTAAGGACTGATAAATTATGAGCTTCTTATTTAGAGCAATACAAAATTACATAAATTCGATCAGTCGATTAGTCAAACAGAGGCGAATGATATCAAAGGGACATTTAAATTCATAAGTCGGAAATAAACTGACAATATCATGGTTAAAAAAGAAAGAGACAAACAGACAAAAAAACAGTAAGCAAAACACAACATAGAAAACTAAAGACTGAGCAACACGAACCCCAACAAAAACTGGGGGTAATCTCAGGTGCTCTGGAGGGGTAAGCAGATTCTGTTTCACATGTGGCACCCGTTGTGTTGCTCGTATTAGTATAAATCCGATTATAAATCTTATTCTGGAGGTCACATCCGGGGAGAGGGGACGGGATTGCAATTACGACAATTGAACATATCCACTGTAAACTGTGAAACAGATAAAGGGTATTTTCTAGATTGTGTTCCTCCAATGACTCTGGATTTCTTTACGTTCGAATGTGTTGTGCTCTGTGGTGTCATTTTTTTCCTTATTATTCAATCTAATACATATATCTGTGTCAAGATGATAGTTTCATATATGGTCTGTAGAATGATTTTTCTGAAAAAGGACCTTTTAAGTTTTAATATCAAATTAAATGGATCCATTGAACAATAGAATGTTTTAAGTCACGTAGAACGTAAACCTGAACTGATGTAATATAAGAAAAAAATAGTTTTACCGTTCAAAACACTTATACATTGAATATACGTCTCTTGATAATTATTTGTTTACGGACTGAATATTAAATTTGAATAAAAACCTTGTTGCTGAAAAGTCTCCATTAAAAGATTTATAATTTAATGCCTGATATATTAGTCAAATGCAATATAAAAGTGCAGATCAAAGTATAGACTTTTATGATACAAAATTTCATAACTATTAATCTTTTATCAAAATATTTCCAATAGGGTTTCTATCCCATCAAATTTTTCATATTGGTTATTGTTTTAATGTTTCCTTGTGATGATTGTTCCATAGAATAATTTCCTTATCCAAACAAATTTTAATTTGATTCAAATTTAAACATTGGCTCGCCATAAAACAAATATATTTAACTGATTACATATGTGTTTTTATACGGATTATTGAGTTATTATTAAGCAAAAAAATTAAGCTTAAAGTTTCGTATTTTACAAAATTGAATTTATAAATTCATCGAAATTATTTTTAATGTAAATAGATAAGAAACAAATAGTTTTAATTGTTTATGTTTTATCTTTTTAAAACGGCGAAGTAAAACATACATGTTATCAAACGCAAGACGTCAAATTTATGACGTATTCTTTTGGTATAATCATAGAAGCAAACACTGCGCACATTATAACATGCCAATCCTATTACTTGATATCTAATCCAATAATTATATGGACGTCAGCATTTTTCTTTATATTTTTCAAATGTAAATTAAAATCGATGTAACTTAAAAATATGTTTTTACCTTGTGAGTATGTACAAATTGATTGCAATATATAAATGAAATAAACACTTTATAAATTCCATGCGCCTGAAACTATTTTCTGGATTTATCTTCATCAGGAACGCTGAAACCAAAAATTTGAAAGGCATGGATAAATAAAAGAATATTTTCTTTCTGACAAATTGCATATGATTAATAATGTTTAAACAACATTGCGCCATTAATAAAGAAATAAAAGATTAAATCCTGACATATTTTACCAAACAAACAATATCAAAAAATGAAAACAACACGTTATAAATTTCATGCGTCCGATGCGCATTTCTGGATTTACCTTCAACAGGAACGCTCAAAGACAAATATTTGAAAGCCAACAATGTATATAAATTGAAACAGTTGAGGAGGTATATGACCAAAAGGACATTAAATAATAGCCAAATCCATCTAAGGTCAACTTTGCCTGAGGGAGTTGAAACTTTAGTTTCTATATAATTCAAAATTTATAAACAGACAATTTCAGAAAGATTTGTTATAAATCATGTCAGTATCGAAGTACTGACTACTTAGCTGATGATACCCTCGTGGACTGATAGTCCACTAGCAGAGATATCGACTCAGTGCTGTAAAAGATGAAAACAACACGTAAATAATTTCATGCGTCCGAAGCGCTTTTCTGGACTTACCTTCATCAGGAACGCACAAAGCCAAATATTTGATAGCCCAGAATGTATAAGAATAGAAAAAGTTGAGGAGCTATATGACTAAAAGAACATAAATAATTAGCCAAATCAATCTAAGGTCAACTTTGCCTGAGGGAGTTGAAACTTTAGTTTCTATATAATTCAAAATTTATAAACGGACAATTTCAGAAAGATTTGTTATAAATCATGTCAGTATCGAAGTACTGACTACTTAGCTGATGATACCCTCGGGGACTGATAGTCCAACAGCAGAGGTATCGACCCAGTGCTGTCTAAAAATGAAAGAGAACGCGTTATAAATTTCATACGATCGAAGCGCTTTTCTGGATTTACCTTCGTCAGGAACGCACAAAGCCAAATATTATCAAAGTGCCATTCAAATTTTAAACATTGCAGATTTTCATGATTTCTTTTATGGTGTTATTACGCAAAAATCAATTCCACGTCTCAAATGATTTGCTTAGAATTGAAATTACATTTGATTTTCAAAAATAATTGTTGGTTATATGATTGACTTCATAATTTATTATTTAAACATACAGTATACAAGTAAAGATCAAAGTAAATATATTTATTAAAATAGTTTCAGCGTCATTGATCTGTTTCTACCCGATTAATATCTCTTGGACAAAGCTTTTGCTTATTGGTTCTTTATTTATTATTTCCTTTAAAAATTATTTCATAAAATCATTTCCTTATCAACACGGTTTCATTTGATGTATGGTACCTTTAAATATTTAATGACCATCAAACAAATACACTGAACTGATTTACGAAGTTACGAAATTATAAGCGTTTGATAAGTGTTTACTTTATCTTGTTCTATTCTACAGGTTTCAAAGTTATGGATTTGTCACTATAATTCCAAAGTTATGGACTTGTCACTATAATTCCATTTTATTTTGTGTTTGTTAGTTGAACATTCTATCATAAAGCAAAAGAAAATGGAATTCAGTTGGCATTTTTTTTTATTAATTCTAATTGAAGCAGGATAGTGGTGTATGAATTCATGACACCAAATTCCTGCTTATACTTAGCACCGAAATCAAAGAAACAACACTTAAGTTGCTGTCCGTCACCACAAGGTCACAGTAATTCCTCCACACATAGCAAACGTTTTTATCTCAATGAAAGTTCAAGACGGCCATTAGCACCGGTTTTTGCTTTATGTCGAATAACGCTACAAAACATGAAAGCAACGCTTTATAGATTTCACGCAACTGTGCATTAAAAAACATAGCTGTGAGACTATCACGAATTTATGTGATGTGCTGTACTAGGTGATATTTTTGGCAATTCATGTGAATTTTTATGTAATAAAGAAATCTAAATGATATTGTTATAATTTTTTCGGTAACCACTTTTTTAAAGACAGAAACAGTACAAAAATTGTCTTTTGAAATAAACAAAAAACAAAACACGATATACTCATTTCGAACGATTGAAGAACGCAGGAAAAAAACATGGCCTCAAATATTCCCTATCTTCATCAAAAGTAATGTCTAATGACCACGTCGACTAGCATGGCATTTACTACCATTAATAACATTAATAAGAAAGAAAGTTAAAATCAATAAACATTTGATTAAACACTCCTAAAAGATGCCGTTACTGACAAAATTGATATCAGACCTTGGTGAAAAGATATGTGGTTCCCTTAAAGAATTATGGTCGACAATACCATTTACCGTGACAAATGACCGCATCTGTTACATTTTTTGAACAAATAACAGACAAGTCGGTAATCTGTTATGGCAACACCTGTCAATACTTAGCTGAACAAGACTATATGATGAGTTCCATTTTAGGGGTAAATTCAGTAAATATATATACGTCATCATAGACCGCCCATTTGGGAGAGAGTTTTCTGTATAACACTGAAGTCCTGTGCTCTTCTGATTGGTAGATAATGTTCGTAATAAATAGTTTTTTGGTAGATGGATCAAAACTAGAGTTAAAAACAAATACAAAATGAATGCTGAATGCACTTATTTTTTTTACTACAGGGTTGAAAAGTAATGGGGGTCAGTATAGGAATTCAGTGCAAATATACCGTGTTTGTAAACAAGGCCATGTGAATGCCCAAAAATGCCGCATGACCCTATATTTTTATTGTTGCAAAAGAAAGGGCTATATTTGTACTTTAATGAATGATATATGAAAGCTTCTAATTTCTAAAGGTTAACCCGGTATAAATTTAATTCAAGACATAGATTTGCATTAACGTCAATGGGTGATTTTTTACTGAATTTACCCCTATAATCATATTCCTAGTTTGGTCCTAAGTTGTTTCTGTAATAAAAATACAAAACTTCTCTTTCAAAACGTTTTGATAACAATTTAATTCATATTACTGAAATAGTTGAAAACTCGCATCTACTTTTAACATGCATCACAAAAGAACGCACAAGTTTTCATTTAAATGTGATCACTTTGGATTAAATGTTCAAAATGAGAAGAAATAAAATTTCATATGACGAAAGTATTTCTTCTCATAATTTTTTTGCATGATAAAACGCATCATAGGAGTTCTTATAGTTGATACTATATGAAAATAATTTGTTTTTCGAGTTTTACCACTGATATTTTATTGAACAGATAATTTGATGTTTAAAAAAAGACGCAAGCATAGAGATCGACAAATCTATAACAAAAAATGAAATTTCTAGATGTAAATCAAGATATGAGGCAACATCAACTATTTTCTGGTTTACCAAGCAGTTTATGTAATGTGATTTACTACCAAAAACGATATTATTAGCGGCTTTGCCTGCGGGGACAAAAACATTTTTGTACTGGTGGTAGGACAAGTTCATCATTTGGATATTTAAAGAAAGTAGCAAGAGTGTTTATAGACCCAAATGTGTTTAATTCTAATTTGTATCTACAAACTTACAGTCTTAACGCATTTAGAAAGAGTATCTACGTCTTCCAATTTACATTAGCCCATTGCCTGGTATAATCCTCGCCCGAATCCTTTATGATATTACCAGTACATAGAGGAAAGAACCTAGTCCTGCATCTATGTCGAAATTCCACAGGAACAAAGAACAGACTGATGATTGTTCAAGATTTCCACTCTGTTTAATGTCGTGGGAGTATATGTTGAGTTTCCAAATAAATTTACCAAAACCTATTTCCTTTCCCATCAGTTTATATAATGTGGTGTACAACCAAAAATGATGCTGTTGGGGCTTTACCTGCTTGGACAATAACAATTTTGTATGGAGATAGGACAGTTTCGTCATTTGGGCATTTGAAGAATGATGTAGCATGAGTGTTCATAAAAGTATTAAATTTTTAATTTCGATTTGTATCAACGTCGTTCTAGCCTTAACTTATTAGAAAAGAGCATCGTACGTCTTCTTATTTACATTAAGCCAATTTCCTTATATATTACTCGACTGAATCCATCAGCAGTTTAAAGTTGTGTTTCCAATGTATGGCTTTAAATTCGTGGTATTTAGACCTGTTTCTTTTGTTGACAAAAAAAAGGTCAGGAGAAATAAAGAGGCCAGCCGGATTATGTATGATAAGGGAACAAAATCAAGTTCAACCAGGAGATTAAGACTAGATTCGAAGTCGTCAATATTGAGATCATGCAACGCATGTAAGAAGTTGAAAAGTTTAGCCGCAATAGGTGTGGTATAGGTATAAGAACTGATAGGAATGGACTGATTTTTAGAGTCTGGAGGTATTTTTGTTCTGATTGCACTGATTTATGATGAAGAAAATTGTCTGAAGTGCAGACATCGAGACCTTCGTTAACATATGAAAGTTTTATACAGGATCGTTTCTCTGTTATATCTTTTCACCTGACAACATGACAAGTTTGTGACGGGCTATATCCGAGATAATAGCTGTAAGTTTGTCTTTGTTTAATTTTGGATTCTATTGGTTCCATCTAAAATCTCATCGAAGGAATCAAAATCTAAGACTGCTACTTTATTTATAAATGGCATCTTATGATGAACATGACAAATTTCATGACAACATTTGTTCTAAAACGACTGGACCGATTTAATTGATACCTTACAAATGTTTAACATTAAAAAGGCAGTATCTAAGAAGTCATGATTATTTTTAAAGCCGTGAAAATGCAGTAATTACAGATATCAATAAATATGTTTCGTGTCATTTTCAGGACTCTAATGATTGTAATTAACAGCAAAAACACTATGTTTTTTTTTGATCGGCTAGACCAGGCTCATAAATTATGCAAGAATGCACACTAAAGTCACGAGCTATGTCCTACCCCTTCTAAAAGGTTTGTCCATACTAATTTTACACGTAATTCCTTCTCTGTCTTTGCATGCTTTTGCTTTTTCTTTGAAAGTTTTAATAACCATATGAAAATAAATAGCATGACAAATCTGTGTTATTTGACGTATATTCCTGAAGGAGATTTCCCATATATTAAGTATTTAAGAATATTCGTCTGATCTGAAATTTGACTGATTGTGTCTCATACCCAATTTTTATATTTTTACTGAGTGTTTATTCATATTGCGTGTTAGAAAGCATATCAAGAGACGCTTACCTGTCGTGGCACCCGGTCTCGCACCCTTTCGAGTTCATGCGATGTTTATTACCTTGATTTACCTATTCTTTTTGAAGGTTTTTCAATGTTTGTAGTTGGGTAGTACACGTGTGGATACATTTTCTTGTTCTCTTAAAAATCGAATGGTATTTGCATAACTGCGTAACACAATTTTATACATGATTTAATTTTTGACAAGTTCCAGTATAATGTTTGTGTTACATGTATGTGCGTATGTTTATTTCTGACACTACAGAACTGCAATTTGATTTTAACAAGGTCATTCTAAATAAAAAAAACAAGACTTCGTTAACAGCTGTGCTGTGCATTTTGTGCAATACTTATTTTTTCTAAGTAAAAGACATATAATATTCAAATTTGAGACAAATTCATTCTGAAATGTTAAATTTTATCGATGTGTTTATGTCTGTATCTTTAAGAAAAGATAAATGTAATAAAGAGTCTATGCAAGGTAAAAAAAGAAGTGTATCCCACTGAAAATTCTTATACAACCTTGATCTTGTACATTGTATGTACACAGTTGTAACTAAGATTGTTCACATTAATAAGATATTAATATGATTATTTCCCGGTTCATTCATCAATTATGCCACACCAAAGTGCAGATCAAAGCATCACATTTCAAATAATAATTACTTTTATTCTCGGAGTGAAAACGAACATATCGATTACACTTCTCAAACGGTTTAACAAAATTATTTTTTTTTTTTTTTGGTTTCTAAAACAATGTTGCTTTATAATCTGCTATTTACAGACTTGTGAATAATTTCAAAAATATTCATTAACATGCATTTTTAAAGTGTAGATCAAAGTTTAAACATTTAAAATTATAAAATAATTATAACCGTTTAATAACTAGTTTTTATCCCATCAAGGGATGACTCCGATTCATTTCATATTTTCCTTTTGGCTCGTTTTGAACGACATCAATCTATAATATATGACAAACGTGATGATAACTTATAGAAATTTACTATCCATTCGTCAACTTCCTATTTCTTAATAGTAACATTCCATCGTATGGCTTTTACAACACGACTGAACATAGTTTTTTTGTTCACATGTAGTATCCAAACTATATAAATATTGACATTGTACATAAAACATGCGCTAAATACGTCAAATGCTTATGGTACTGTGCATACTTACATTATACTCACAATGTTTTGTACAAAATGCAGTATTCTTCCATATTTAAAATATGAATACAGTTTACACTTTTAAGACCCTTTCAATGGAAATGGCCCTTTATTTATTTGGTGCTGTCGAAGCACTTTTCTTGATTTACTTCTAAATACAGTTAATAATTGTAAATAAAGCCTTTTGGTAAATATTTTATGCACCGACACGTCGACCGAAGCACTTTTTTGTAGGGCGCGCGGAAGCACTACATACTAAAAATATACACCCGTTCTACGCCTTTACAACCCTTTAAAAAAGAAGCACTTAATTCGTATGATTACATTTTATCTGCTACATACGTGAAATTACGAGTTAGATGATTAACAAAAAAGTTGAATTTGATTATTACACTGAACTAATCAAGTTTAAAAGATGCCGAATAGATATATCAGCTATTTACACAATCTAAATTATTTACGACTAATGAATTATTATTAAAAAACGCAGATATCGGAACGGAATTAACGGGTATCTCATTTACATCTCTGACAGCGTCTATGACAAATAATAAACACCAATATCTACTCAAAATTTGATATTAGTTGTTAGAAAATGAAAGGATATGGAGTAAATGTACATGGGACAAAATCGCACACAATACATAGAAAACATAGAAAATTATCAATGAACAGGGCTTTTATTCCTGTTCTTCATCTTGACAGTTGATGTAGGGTCTTCAACAATGAACAAATCATTCATACCCTACAACAAGGTCAAGACGGCCCCTAAGCGTCGACTTAAGCGGTACTATTGATAAAAATAAAGTAATTTTGAAAGACATCGATCGCCGCTAAAATATGCCTTGAAGTTACACATGTCGGGAGCGGTCAATGAATTACATAATTTATAATTACGGGCGAGGTTTTTGAACATATATTTGTCATACATTGCCCAACAAAAGACCAATAATTTCGAAACAACAAATGATAGACAATACATATAACACTAAAAACAAATGATAGACAGCACGGGGCACATCGAAATATATGTAAGAAAACCTAGCAGTTTAAAAAGTATGAAAGGGCAATATACAAAACAGATGACCAGACCAGTATTTTGAAGAAATTTAACCAAACATGAAATTTTGACGGTGTATTAATATGAGACATTCTCACATGAACAAGCACACCATAACTGTAAATATTATAAGAGCATACACCTCAAGCACGGGAAACGTTCTACTGCCTCCACACAGCAGTCTACCATTACAAAAATAACAAGAGTGTCTACTTCATAATATGTTTTTGTATACAATTTTTAGATATTCTTGTGTCAAAATTATTACAATTGTACTTATCAGTGTCATTTGAATAATGTTGCTGTTTCGTTGTTTCTGTATTATCAATTCACCCTTAATCACGATCTATCGTATATATTATGTACTGACGGGTGGTATCCAGTTCTGATCAAAGGTGTTAACAATTTTGAATAAATTGCGTTGTTTAGTCTCTCAATACAGCTTATAACAAGTTCACGAGCAATGTGAACAGCACCATTTTTATCAATAGCCAAATAGTAATTTTTTTAGAAAAAAATCTTTCGGGTGCTCTGTATTGCATTATGAATCGATTTCATAACTATCAGCAGCCCATATATACTGCGAGTACAAATTCATCTGTTACCTTACCAGACGAAATAAATGAGCAATAGATTTCGCCGAAAAAAGAATGAATTGTTTTACTTATCTTAGGTATCAGTGAGTGCGTATGTATCTTGATTTTGACGATTAATAACATCTAAAATTGTCTTTGGTTAAATTTCTTCAGGTGGTCTATCAAAAACCTACATGCTTTAAGTTTGAGGACACGTTTATCGAGCCGGTCGTGTGTTATTAAGTGATAAATTTTCATAAAGTATGAAAAACAAATAACGGTCTATGGGCAGACAACTACAATAAATTTATTTCTAACAACTGAAATTATTTTATATATAAATGCAGCTTATTGGTGGTATGAAATAAGAGAAATAGAAACTTATACATGTGCCAGATATTTTCAACTGAATTGATTATGCGCAGTTAATCCCTACTTGTCTTTTCTATATAGAAATGAGACACAAACGCTGCACTAAACACACCAAACTGAACTCTATAAACACAGCCTTGAAGAAAGCCGTTCACACATTTTATGGTTAATACGAACGTACATTTTTTTTATAGTATTCATTGTAAATATTTGTATTTTCACTCTCTCCTTGCAAATTATTAAAAGAAATTAAAATTTCTTCTTGTCTCGAACATCCGATGAAGGAAATTCCAGAAATGCAAACGTATTATGGGGTCGGTATCGTATCATTTTGATTTTTAGCCCCCGTTTAAACCATCTGTTCAGTAGACAGTTGTTTTGGCTTCTGATCCATTTTTAGAATGAATTATCAGTCTATAAACTATGTTATATTTTCAGGGCGTAGCTAGGCCAAAATGATGTGTACCCAATGCTGTGGAAGGAAGTCATACGGCGAGGGGTCTCCGGGCCGCTCAAGGCCCCCAGAAGTTTTGGAGTAAATGATGCAAAATCCTGCATTCTCGCGATTTCCTGGGACTTAAAATGACCTCACAGAAATCTTATTTTAACGAGTAACAAGTCAACTTTTCAAAATAATTAAATTTGAAAAAAAAAAAATTATTAGAGAAAGTAAACTTGGTAGAACTTGTTTGCCACCACCATATATATATTTTAATTGTTACCAAATCAGTCTCAACCCACTATACAATATAAAATTCAAATTTCTAAGCCAACACCGTGCAACTTAAATGGATTTTTTATTGGGAAAATACATAAATAAATGAAATCACATTTCTCTATGTTTTACTTTATAAGAGAACAAACAGTCTGTCTTTAGCTTTTAATTTTAAAGTAAATTCTGAAAGTCAGTGACCATTTCCTTTCCTTTCTTCTACTGAAGATGTCCAAAACCGTGTCTGTTGAAATTTGTTTTTCACGGTATATGTTCAATAGACCAAGCCCAGATAAACGATTGGTTGTCATTGTATTTCTCTAGTCTTCTCATGGTACCGATAGATCGTTCTGTTGTTGCCGTCGAGACCGCATACATGCATATCGTCGCTGGGCTTCAAAATTGTAATACATATCTAATTTTTCAACTAAAAAAAATTCTCACAAACAGGCTTTAAAAATTTGGTTGAAATCTGTGCTTTCAAAATGTCGTATGTGAACTTCAACATTTTGTAGATGGCATGGAAATAAAAACTTGAAATTTCTGGATAACACAAAACTAACCTTATTATCACAGAAATAAAGAAATGTAAAAGTTTTGATTCCCAAAGCCATTATACAACAATTTTCAACTTTACATACAACATTTTGAAGCTAACTTTACAAACACTTGAGACTGGCAATTTTGTCTCATGTCTTATTTCAAATGTTTTAATTGGTCTAAATGTATGATACTTTGGTATATCAGACATTACCTCCCGCCAAGCCAGTTTGTGTGAAAAGGTAGTTTTAGCTATTTTAATTGTCTGCATCAGCAACACAATCACGATTGAAAAGAGTAGACTAGTTTCCGGAACGAAATATAGTGACAAAGTGACTATTAGCATATTTTATAATACTTTTAATTTATTCTAGTACTTTAGTTTTATTCTTACTAGATTTGCAATATTTTTATGTTTGTCCAATTTTCGATGTGTACGCAACTGCGTTTTGCGTAAGGGTTGCTACGCGCCTGATCTTTGTTCTTAATTGTGAATTATATGTTATGGTGTTTGGATGTATAAATACTCATCCACGCCTGCTATTTTTATTATTGCCCCTTGCTATGGTTTTACTAAGATGTCTTACAATCTCTGTTTTTGTCCTGTGTTTGTTATATGTGAGTATTGTAATACTTAAGTCTTTACGTCGGGCCTTTTATAACAGTTTTTGTAAGAGTTCTTTTACTGCTTTGCCTATTATTTCCTATTCCGTAATTGTGATCCTTATTCAATGTTACAACCTCCGGTCTTTTTTATTTTTCCTATACCCCTATTTAATTATCATGATTTTACGCAATGGAAAGAAAATTATTAACAACACAACTTCTAGGATATCCACGTGCTTAAACAAACGTATTTGTAATGCCTCTACAGCCAGATTGTTTAACAAAAATGCACGTGGATATCCACAAATTTCCCCCTGCAATGCCAAAAAGTGACTAACCTGTTTTAGATTAACTTCACAAAATACTGTAAGGTCAACAGTAAACGGGAGAGCTTTTTCGCTCTCCTTTTCCTGTGACATTACCTGAAAAACTCAAAACCTTATATATGTGGTAACCTGAACCCAACCTAAGTCTGGTATTAAATATGTGGGACAGACGGGACGAGAGTATTACAAAAGAAATCAAGAACACCTTTACCGCTTTCGTAGACCTAAAAAATTCAAGTTTGATATATCAACATTTAGATAATCATAATCACAATCTATAATTTATAAAATTCCAACCACTTGAAACCGTTCAGAAATAACCAGGAGAATCACACAAGCAATTTAAAAAATCACGTGAAGTTCGCGAATTATTTTGGATAAAAAGACTTCAAACAGCTTATCCTCTCGGTCTTAATGACAACATATTAGGACATGGGAACATAACTAAAACTTCAATCGATGTCATGAATATTGTCGTTAAATGACTTAGAAACAAAAGGTCTCCTGGCAAACGCAAAAACCGTAATCAACGTATTAAACATCGTATAAATTATACACTTGCTGATCTGTTATCTATAATAAAAAATAATGGCAGACATCAAGTATTATGCAAACTGGGCCAGATACCAATAAGTAAATTATATGCTATTTTTCTGGAGTGTGATAAAATTTCTTTTTATAGCCCAATGTATGAATACACCCGTATTATTACAACCTTTTGTCATCATAGGCTGTTTCCTAGTATCGATAAACCTGAAAATCATGAACGGCATTTTCTTAAATTAAAATATATAAAAAGTAATACTGCTTTGCCTATTACCAAAAATGATTAATACCATTATTCCTGTATTGCTATGAAGCTCAGTCCATACCTTTGCGTTTGCCATGAGACCTTTTATTTCTAAGTCATATAACGACAATATTAATGACATCGATTGAAATATATAAATAGAGGTATTGATTTTATTAACTTATCTAGTATATTCAATGACTCTACCATCCAAAGTCAAATACCTCCATATTTTGATAATATAGAACCACCTATTATTCCGTATTCTTATAAAAAAAACCAGCAGAAGTTTGATTTTTAATTATACGTCAGTTACATCAGACGTCAATATAGAAAATAATGTTCATTCCACTTGAAACTGTGAAACATCTAGTTTTAGATATGTTCCCTATGGTCATGTCCTTACAGAAGACCTCAACATCGTGGAAGACCGTGAGGTCATAGCTTTTCTTAAGAAAGGACCGAAATATTGTCCTCCATCTAAAATAGATTGGAAACAGTGTCGTCAGGTCATTAAAGACGCTCTTTTAAAAATTGGTGTAAGCGTGAAAAATCTGATAAAAAATCTCTAGACAGTTATTTGAATAAAATTATGAATACTGTTAATATTCGTATATCTCATTTTGAAAACAATTTTGAAATTAGTAATAGGGTCCATGATATTCCCATTTCTAGAATAAAAAATAAACTCCAAGGACTCGCAAAGCGGTTTGTGTTCGTACCGGCAGACAAAGCAGCAAATAATGTAGTGGTGGTGTGACGCATATACTACACGGAAGTTCTTCAAAGCGAAATTATAAATTCTTCTACATTCAGGTCCGTACGCTCCACAGAGAGCCAAATTGTAAACAAGCATATCACTGCCACTACCCAGCTCAAAGCCTCTTCCGAACATTTGAAAGTCCCTACTATGTACTGGTTACCCAAATTGCACAAATAACCATTTAAATTGCGTTTCATCTCCGCATCTAGTAAGTGTTCTACTACCAATCTATCAGTGCTTCTAACTACCTCCCTTAGTACTATCAAAGAACTTGTTATTAACTTTTGTAATAAAGCCTATGAAAATAATGGTATTAATCATTTTTGGAGTGTTAAAAATTTCTTAGAGGTTTTAGATAAAATACATGCTTTTGATGGTCCTTTTAATTCTGTTGACAGTTATGATTTTTCTACTCTCTATACTACACTTCCACACAATCTTATCAAGAAAAAGTTTTCATATTTAATTAAATGGTCTTTTGAAAAATTTCATTGCAAATTTATTTGCCGTAACTCGTTTAAAGCCTTTTCTGTAACGAAAAGGGAAAGTATGCTAGATACACTTACTGGAAATGTTATGATATGATTGAAGCTTTAAATTTTCTCCTGGACAACATATATGTACGTTTTGGCGATAGAGTGTATCGACAAGTAGTAGGTATTCCTATGGGCACTAACTGTGCCACTTTAATAGCAGATTTATTCCTGTATTGCTATGAATCTCAGTTTATGACCAAACTCAGTAAAGACACGTCATTGTTACATTTGGTTGATACATTCAACAATACCTTCCGTTATCTGGATGATATTTTTTTTCGTTAAATAATCCAGAGTTCTCTAAATATACTACCGAAATTTACCCAAAAAAACTTACTTTAACTAAATCTAACATAAACAGCAGTAGTTGTCCTTTTCTAGATTTGGACATTTCAATCTCTAAAGGAAAACTCCATACGACAAAAGAGACGACTTTTCATTCCCTATTGTTAATTTTCCTTTTTTTAGACGGCGATGTTCCTTTGGTTCCATCATACGGTGTTTATATATCCCATCTCATTCGTTATGCCCGTATGTGTAGTGATGTCATAGATTTTAACGAACGTAATCAATGCATCACTGGTAAATTATTAAGTCAAGGATTTTGTTACCATAAATTAAGTAAAACTTTTACTAAATTCTTTCATAGATACAAATATTTGATTAGTAAATTTGGCTGTACCTGTAGAAAACTGATTAAAACGGTATTTCACATCCTAAATTTTACGGCAATATTGTACTTAAAGCGCGGAAATCACTATGTGATCCGTGTAAACTCATCGAACCTTTAAACAAACGTATTAGTAAAGGTTATCTTACCAATGTTGTAATTAGATCTTTGAATATAGATTTCATTGGCACTAATATCGATTTTGTCATCAGCAAACTAAAACATAACTAAATTTGTATTCTTTTCAAACGGGATGTATAAAGACACACCCACGTTCATTTTGATCTATAAAGAGGTTAACTCCTAACTATTCTACTGCCTGTCGATACATTTATTTTTGGCATTGCACAAGTCATGTCTTCTTTGACTGTCCATGACGCCAAGACACTAAATCTCTATCATGTGTTTTAGTTGATTTTAGTCTCTGATGCATGAATTTTTATTATCAATTGTTTTTGGCTTTTAACTAGCGGTCAGTAAGTGCGAGTACTCTCAAGTCGTACTTTCTTCTTTATTTGACCTGTTTATACTAATTGTAATGTTTTTTTGTTATTTAATGTTTACTTTTCAGGGTTATATCTGGTCTATATACCAGCTTTGATAAGTGTTTGGTATTACTATATATTTTCACTTCTTCGTTCTATAAACATCAAAATTATTTATTTTGTAAAATATTTCCTTTCTCCATTTGAACTGTACACGTATACCTAACAACAAAATTATTTTCATTTACCTGTGTTTAAAATAATTGCAAATGGCTGATATTTTTGTTCAAGCATATTGTTTTTCTTAAATTGTTTAACATTTCACAACGGTATAACATGTTACTTTAACTATTCTTCCCTTAGTTTATTTATTTTGTATTTGCATTGAATCATAGATCAAATCTATTTGTTCAGTGTATGTTCACTGGTGTTAATATGTCTTTTGATTGAGTTAAGCCATTTCAATTGATATTTTATAGTGTGTCTTTCTATGTTGTGATGTTACACTATTGTTTCAGAAAAGGGTGAAGGTTTAGTACCATTAAAACGTTTAAACCCGCTGCAATTGTTTGCATCTGTCGTAAGTCAGGAATCTGATGTACAGTAGTTGTCGTTTGTTGATGTGGTTCATAAGTGTTTCTCGTTTCTCGTTTTTTAAATAGATTAGACCGTTTGTTTTCCCGTTTGAATGGTTTTACACTAGTAATTTTAGGGCCCTTTATAGCTTGTTGTTCGGTGTGAGCCAAGGTTCCGTGTTGAAGACCGTACTTTGATCTATAATGGTTTACTTTTCTAAATTTTGACTTGGATGGAGAGTTGTCTCATTGGCACTCATACCACATCTTCTTATATCTATATAGTATACTAAAATAAAGTTGTCATATCTCCCTGATTTTGCTTATTTTTGTCTAAACGGTTTTGATGTTTCTAAATTTTTTTTTTTTTTTGTGTGTTTGGTATAACATTAGCAAAAATGGTTTTATTAACTTTCTTTCTTAAAATAATCACAGAAATTTCGCCAGTGCGACTGCTGACCTAAAATGAACTTTTAATGAGACACAATATCGTGCTAAATAACTATATTTTTTTTTATATGT
This sequence comes from Mytilus coruscus, assembly GCA_017311375.1. Classification (NCBI taxonomy): domain Eukaryota; kingdom Metazoa; phylum Mollusca; class Bivalvia; order Mytilida; family Mytilidae; genus Mytilus; species Mytilus coruscus. The sequence goes on from CM029601.1 coordinate 82,406,806, forward strand.
TTTAGTTTAGGATTATATTTTTCCCCATAATGCAATTCTAAAAATATGCATATTTATTGTTTTGGTTTACTATCTTCATTAGATCTTCCACTCATAAATGAGTAAAATATAGGTAACTCATTTCAATACCACCAATCTTGTCATAATCAGCAACGTATGATATTGATTGTACATTCGTGATTTTGTTCTACTTTTAATGCTTTCACATATATATAGATGTTTTTTTGCTCATTTGTTTCTTTACAAATTTTGAAATCTACGGTTTATCAAAACTTACTTTATGTTGCAATATTCTGATCATTGTAACGGGTCATCTTCCTTTGTCACACACACATATATGTATATATATACACACACATATATATGCACACATATACGTCTAAACATGTGAAGACTTTACGACGTTACGACAGACTTTTCTATATCGGATAACCTAACCCGTGGTTATACAGGATTAACACCATAATTTATTTATACTTCGTCTTAAATTAAGCCCAGAAATGTTAGATCTGCAAATTTTGTTTTTCTTTGAGCTTGATTCGAATCTCTGCTACCGTGATATCATGACACCGCCTGCACTTCAGACAATTCGACCAACTAGGCTATAAAAATAAAGCTTTCGGTAGTCGAGTAATGCCTTTCCTCGTAGACTTTATTTAGGGTTGTAACACAGTAAATGACTTAAAGTGGCAAGTAGATAGTGTACCAAGATATTGTTGTGTCTGTCGAAAGGATGATTCTGTTACTTACAATACCGTCACATCAAATTTTAATTTACTTATAATATACGTCTCAATATGTGACAACTTTACGACAGACGTTCTCCATCAGATCATCAGATAATCCTTGGTATACGTATATAATAAAATTAAAAACAGAAGAATTGAACTTTTAATTCTTCATCCTTCAATTGATTTCATCAGTGTTGTTTTTTTTACATATAGAGAATTGGAAAATTTTGAATTAATTATTTCCGCATCGTTCAACGTGTTTTACAATGAGATGTTATTTATTTTGATGTAAATTTTTATTTCAAATATATATATATACAAGTCTAAATTGAAAATAACGTTTAAACCTATGATTGCGTTGGATAAAAAACGCAATTTTTATACGTGAGCATGCAAAACAAATTTCTTGGTAGAGGGGTCTAAATACAGCACAAACAACAGACCAAAAAAGTGAAAAAGTATATTTTAACAAAACGCATTTGACTAACAGGTCGAACAACTGATGTTCTTAAACCCTGCTGACTGCCATTGGCGATTGCCAAATAAACGGATCACCAGATGTAACAAAATGGATCTTATTATTAATTTATTACCAAACAGAAAACAATAAACTTGCATATATATATATATATATATATATATATATATATATATACATACATGTATATATCATGGTTACATTTTACTATACTGTAATATTTTAATGTTTTGTAAATATTGACCTCTGGTTAAATTGGCTGTATAACTGTTTATTTGTATACAGAGAAAATTAATGACGCAAGGCTAGTTTGACGAATGGCTAGTTTTATTATCTGCAGTTAAAGTTGAACTGAAAGATGTAATTAAGACAAGTAACGATGTCTTGGGGTGTAGGGTAATAAAATTAGTTATGCCTATTTGTTTTGTCTAGAGAGAAAGTAATTAAACTCTATGATAAAGGTCAGTTGGTCAAGATACTGGCAGATTGTGTATCAACTGTGATACTGTAAGGATGTGATTTTCCTTGAAGTCTTGAATCAGTAAAGATTCTGGAGGACTTGTATTTGAAGTTTATATGTTTAAACTTTGTAGCTAACTTTGTCAATAAGTCGGAAGTAATGTACATTTGTTAAAGAGGTACTAAAACGCTAAAATCATGTTTGTCTTATTCTAGAGTACGTAATTAATGTTTAAGAATGCAAAAACCGATAAACTTTCATCTTGTAATTATCGAGATATTTGCAAATTACTGTCAGTTTTTCATTTGAACACCTGAACGATTTAGTAAACAACAACTCACTTATTATACCCAATGGAAGTTACGCAGATCGGGTCCCCTGATCATATACGTGTGTTATATCGTATGTAAACAGATCACGGCTTGCTTAAGTAAAACAGTTTTGATATATATCGGTGATAATTATTACATTGAGAATATTGTTATACATTTATCGAGGCTTGATAAACACATAAATATTTTAATCATTCAAATGTTTATCATTAGAAAAGTATTGAAAAACCAAAAGCACAGCTTGCCACAAATCAACCTTTTTTTCTATAAAATATTAACATGTGCATCCTAAAGTGACGGTAGAAGCAGAAGTAGAACCGTGCATGTTGTTTTCCATGGCGAAAACGGCATTCAAAATAGGACACTCCAAAAGACGACGGAGGGCGTAACTTGTTGATTTGTTAAATTAAACTATGTGGGTTTTTCTGAGCTACAAAACAATAAAAATTCTCTAACTTACATGTACTTAGTTACCGAAGGACTTTAGTGACAGCAGCATTTCAAAATTATATAAGTTTATAATCCAGATAATGTGGAGAATTGAGTACTGTCAGTCACAGTAATCTGCTTGACTGGTTTAGCAAAAACCTGAATATGTATTGATTAAGCTATTTTCATTAAAAATAAAATACCGAATAGACCTGTAATTAACCTATACGAGATTTACACATCAAACAAAATTTTTAAATCGACTGAAATCAGTATAAGTATATATGATGGTCATAGTCCTTGGACCTTATGTAAAACAATGTTATATTTGTCATATATATACTAACGTTATATCAGACCTCAGCATCACGAGCATAGTCCTACCTACGGACGAATGTAGGATAGAAAGTCGCAGTACAAAATTCACAATCAGTTATTAGTTTATTCTTCTTTTTTTTAATATTAGAAGATATTTGTCAAAATATTTTTGTATTTTTCTAGAACTTTTATATTTATGGCAACTGTGTAAAAAAAAAAAAAAAAAAAAAAAAAAAAACAATAATGAAAAAATAATTGTAAAGATAACAATTTGTTAAAGTGGCTTGGTACTTAAATGGTTTCATTGTGACATAGTGTTAATAAATTTATCCTTTTATTGCATAAAATTTGACATCTATTCATTACTCAAGGTTTAAATGAACTATTTCATAAATTGAAAAAGGAATATATGCAAGTAACCTAAAAAATTGTCGAAATTTTTCCTATGTTTTCAAACAAAACTAAACAAATAGTATGTGTGACTTTTGTACTAACACATTTGTTACTTTCTGTCCTGTAACTTTCAGTACGTTTGCCATAGAGACAAATTATACAATTATAATCTATGTCTGTGTCCTAAATCACTGGCCTATTTTATATGTAAATATATATTAATTTTGTTTTTGTTTTTAGAAAATAAGATATAAAACCTATTTCGTAGAAATATAAGAGCAATAGAATTATTAAATAGGTTAAGATATCTAAGAGCATTTAAAACTACAACAAAAACCACTGATATAAAATTTTTAGAAAAAGGGGTGTGCATTCCCAAATTACTTGTGTCCTAAATCCTAAATGTTTTTTTTAATAAAAAATATACCATACTGCTTTTAAAATATTGACCTTTTCTTTCATTTGAAATTTAAGCAATGACAAATAGATAACCAAACAAGAAAATGTTAATCCTCTCGATCTGGTAATTAAAACTGTCCGTACTTTGACACTACTGATAAGTAAACATCTGTAAGGCTGAGACTACTACAACTACTGTTATAGTAGTCTCAGTGTAAGGTTATAAAAATTAAACACTAGCTATTATCCCTCCACTCAGGTAATTAACAACATGGTCATGTAGAAATGCCACCTGTTGTTTATAAAGTGATAAACTTTATAGTTTGATAATTAACATTATAAAAAGGAATTGCATATACCCAGTTTTTAACTTGCCAGTAATTATTTTTATTACATGGATTAGACGCCTCTACCGCTCTCTACCGTCATATCTTGTCAAAATATTATGCAACTTTACGTACATGTAAATATAAACCATATTTTTCTCGACTCAATAGTTTTTTTAATTAATAGCTAGAATATAATATATTTACCGTCAATTTGTCTCACTTCTACGATCAGGAACATTGTTTTCAGTTGAAAACTCAATGTTGAATCACCCCAACCCAATACCCCCTTTTTATATTGAAACACGTTATAAATACATTTCCCTTCTGAAACATATTTTGTTTCTTTTGACAAATTGGTCATAATGAAGAATGAACCTTGAAGGGTAGCGAAATTCATTGGCAGTGCTTTAAATCAACGATCAGAAGAAAGTTCATTTATTAAACAACGCTCAGATAAGCCGAAGAAGTGACCCACAGTGCGTCACTTCCGGTAGATTTGGTTTTAGTGCTGTTTCCGGAAGTAGCGTTGATTGGATTTTCCTAAGGTAAAAATAGTTGAACTTTACACGCTATTATCTCTGTTATTAGTGGACCAAATTACATCGGGTTTTTGCATTTTTATCAATTATTTCGAACTTTTAGATAAGAATTATTTGTTATGTGCGTTTTAGTACCTCTTTAATAAACTTATATATATATATATATATATATATATATATATACCGTACGTATTATTTAGTTATATACCGGGATGTTGAGTTGTGGCGAGACAAGTCATATCAGAAGAAATTGTCCTGATGATGACAAAAGTAACAGAAATTATCAACAAAAAGACAGAGTTAGAACTGGTCGTGTAGCGAGTGGCGATGGAGGAATGTATATTCCTGGTAAATTTCAAGGTACAAACGTTCAATGTTTAGTAGATACAGGTGCAAATGTGACAATTTTGAACGATAAGATATACGACTCTCTGTCCGATGGAAACAAAGTGGTGTTGCGTCCAACACATACAAACATGAAACTTGCCGACGGTAAACCACTTAAAGTTAGAGGAATAGGTAAAATTAACGTTGAAATTGGGAGGACACTTCTCACACACGATTTGTGGGTAGCTGATATAGATGAAGATATAGACTGTATTATCGGTTTTGATTTCATGAAACAAAATATGTGTTGCATTGATGTGGTCAACAATACAATGACTGTTCATAAAGAAGAGATATCATGTGCAGTATTAAATACACAGGTGTGCGATGTTGTCGAGTTGCTGTGTCAGAGACAACAGTTATTCCGCCGGGTGTCGAGCAGATTATTCCGGGGAAAGTTATTGATATTGGTTAAGCTCCAGATTGTAGCATGTTAGTAGGTTCAGATAAATTTGTTGAGAAACATCAGCTCCTGTTGGCTAAAACAGTAGTTAATTCATCATCAGATGTTGTTCCGATGCGAGTATTGAACGCAACAGATAAGTCTGTAAAAGTGTATGAAAAAACTATTGAAACGCCATGTGAAGCAGTAACAGTACTTAACGAGTCAGCTTGTTCTCTAGCTTCGTCAAAAAAAGATACTCCAGAACATTTATCTAGTTTATCATGTTTATATACAAATAGTATTAGTGACTTGGTTTACCGTATTCACAATTCAGAACCAGCAAAATCAAGAGTTGTTCATTACAAAAGATCTGGACTAAAACCGTATTATAGAGATTTTGACAATTGGCTAATTAAAACTGTAATTCAAAAAGACACAGAGTCTAATGCTATCACAATCGAAGAAAATAACACTGAGTCTGACATTGAATTAAGTGAAAATGAACAGTGCGATTTGTCTAATTTTCCAACTGAAAATGTTGAATACAGTCGCGTACAACGTGTTGTAAAGCGTCCACCCAACAGATTCGTTCCTGATTAGAACTTTTATTGAACTTTATAAACTATGAACATTTAAAATGAACATTGAAATGAACATTGCATGTTTTCCTGATTATGATTGAATTATTTGATTCATTTTATTGTTAAAATGTTGAAATTATTTTATGATACATTTTGATTTTCCGTGTATATTTTATTGGGTATTTATGTTTTATTTTTGAAAAGTGGTTTTTCCATACTTTAATAAGTTAAAGTTGGTTTTTTATACATGTGAGACACATGTTTTTCAAAGAGGGAGGCAATGTAATATTTTAATGTTTTGTAAATATTGACCTCTGGTTAAATTGACTGTATAACTGTTTATTTGTATACAGAGAAAATTAATGACGCAAGGCTAATTTGACAAATGGCTACTTTTATTATCTGCAGTTAAAGTTGAACTGTCAGATGTAATTAAGATAAGTAACGATGTCTTGGGGTGTAGGGTAATAAAATTAGTTATGCCTATTTGTTTTGTCTAGAGAGAAAGTAATTCAACTCTATGATAAAGATCAGTTGGTCAAGATACTGGCAGATTGTGTATCAACTGTGATACTGTAAGGATGTGATTTTCCTTGAAGTCTTGAATCAGTAAAGATCCTGGAGGACTTGTATTTGAAGTGTATATGTTTAAACTTTGTAGCTAACTTTGTCAATAAGTCGGAAGTAATGTACATTTTTTAATAAACTTATATATATATATATATACCGTATTATTTAGGTACTGGTAATTTACCACAGGATATATTGTCGTGCCGTAGATGGCTATGTCCGTCCGTCTGTGTCGGTGTTGACCTCCCCTCGGTCACGTTACAATACGTTGTACAGCAGATACATGTCGCATGTCAACATTCTCATGTTTCTTGGATACTTTCTCACGTGTTTTTATCAAAGTATCATTCACCTCGAGACCTCACAACTATAGGAGCAGAATATAAACAAACAAACTCATAAACTATACGGCTTGTAATTAAAAGTCATGATAGTTAAAACACAACTGCATCGTCCATTAATTAAACAGTCATTCAGACAGTCTGCTAGGGTTCATAAAAAAAATTACGATAGAATTATCTAACAACCCTCATCATAGAAAATTAGTGTAGGCAATTAAATACTGGTAACAGAACTGAGATAAGAAATTATTTACAAAGCTTAGCTCTTCTTTGGGTTTTATTGTAATTGTAATATTATACATGTAGACATTTCAACACCAAGAATCATTGTAATCAGAAGTCCAATATATAGGATTCAATAGTGCATATGACACGTATATATAATATAATTTTTTTTAATTTTTTTGTACTTGGATACATTATGTACTTAAAACAGGTGTATATGGCACTTACATGAATTTATGAGGCTCTAGTACAAATGGTGCTTTGATGAGCCACTTAGATAAATTTATTGTACTTGGATACAATATGTACTTAACACACGTGCATATGAGTCTATGGGGCTCTAATCCAGACGTTAAGAAGTGTTCATGCCTGATATAGAAATATTATGTCGCGATATTTTATAAAGAATAGATTGTATGTACATGATCGGATGGATTGCATCAGTCTTGTGAAGTCTACATTACTCAGGGTTACTCTGTCATCCAAAGCATATTTAATGGTACTTTTTCTCGTTGATAAAGTGTTATAAATAGAACAAAATTTCGAAATATAAATTTACTTTTACCTTTTTGTCTTTTTTGTTAGATGTAAGATGCTTATATATATATATACCAATCTGACGAGTCAAGCCATTTCAAACGGACTATTACAGTTAAAAAATGTTGTTATGTTAAACCACTATCCACGGTAAAAAGACTAACTAATTCTCTATTTAAGGTTATTCATACTATAAGAGTATAAGTATAAATTTTATAAAAACATTGCAATTTCATTGCGGTATTTTCCAAAATGATAATGTCAATGCGAAAGGGAACGACGCATTTCATGGAGATGTTCCATCTTAAATCTAAATTTGTATTTCTCTTAGTATTCTCGTTATCTTGTGTAGAACTATAATACAGCTAAATAAACAATGAATTACCTCCTCCAAAGTCTCATTTTTTTCTTTAGTTTGAAGATAATGTTTAGTAAATCTTTTACTATCTCGTGTTCTGTATAATAAAACAAATCACGAATGTTTCAATATGGTGTTAAATAGATATGGACATGTGCTTTTTGTTTTCTTACGTATTTGATAATTTATTTAAATTAAACGTACATATTTGACACCATTTATCAAATTATGTAAACAACAAATATAACAAAAGCCTGCATCTTATTCAAACCAAAGGTTCTCAAACAATGGCGATTATATACACTTGTTTTTACATTTGTGTGACAAAACAATGCCGATAAAGTATACACGTGTTTGTGAATTGGGGCCATCATGAAGGATACACAGTTGATTTTTAATTTCTGCTAAGTTGAGAGATCACTGCTCGTAAATTTGTAACATATTTTGGACAAAAATGATTTGAACACGTCGCAATTTGTTTTCACGTGATCTGGAATAGTTTAGAAATGTAAACATTCGCAAACCGTCGTATTGTCGGCTACTCCAGTGTGACTTTGCCTGCGTGACAGGTTTTTTAAGTGATTCTAATGACCAATCTCATCGCCGTTATTTATTTTCAATTTTTAGTAATTTGTCTGCACCTCTTTTCTGGTCCCTTTTCTCGCAGAAACTGTAAATTCATGTTCCATTCCCGCGATAACATTTCTCTGTTCGATAATTTCCCTTCGAGGGACAACGTGCGGTTGCGCATTGAGAGCTGCCGAGTTAAGGTCAACATAGGTCATATGAATAAGGGTTGGCTTAACATCGAATTTTTGTCTATAGACAATAATTAAATTCAGGTGTTAATTTAATAAGGATAATGTTATTAATAAGTATATGCCACTATGCTGTGTGACTTTGTTTGGCAATCTTCAGGATCTGATTACCCTTTCAGAGCACCTGAGACCACCCCTGGTTTTTTTGTGGGTTTCGTGTTGCTCAGTCTTAAGTTTTCTATGTTGTGTTTTGTATTCTTTTTGTCTGTCTTTTAATTGTTTTTGATTTTTTGCCATGGAATCGTCAGTTCGTTTTCTAATTTTGAGTTTGATTATCCCTTTAGTAACTATATGGTATGGATGTAAACTCACCAAAGAAGATATAAAGTCCATCTTAATAGCGAGTTTGCTTTATATATAGATATAAGAAGATTGCTTTATAACCTCGATAGAAATTAATACAAGTCTAATTGCGGATCTTTTTTAAAGTTTTTCATGTTTGATTGGTTAGTTGAAAATCGACATGTATTAGAAAGCTATCTAGTATACTGATAACGAAAATAAGGTATAAATACGACAGTAACCATGCAATACAATTTAACTAAAACTAGACATAAGGCAGTTGCAATGAAGCATTCTAGCTTCAACAACACACTATGAGTCTAGGCTGTCTCGATAATGATTAAATAACGTTGAATTGGAATTTGACACAACATCAAAGTTCGTTAATATTTGTAAAACAACAATTAGCATTTTTGTGTGTGTCTGTTTTCATGTAAACGACCTTTCAACATTGACAATACAGAGATGACGTGAAATCAGTCAGATTGATCTGCTACCCAGCATCATGAATAAATACAAATGGAGAACAATACAAAGATTGAAAAATATGTATGACACTATTTCATAAAATTGTATGTGATTATTCTAAATGATTTGATTAGATTTTATAAATTTTAGAAATATAACAGCCAATAGTTGCACAGGCGTACATGACGTATACGTACACAATGAAATATCTATTGCATTAGTGGATCAAATATTATTATTATGTTTATAATTGTTAAGAGCTAACAGTTGCAGATGCGAAAGATACCAAAGTGATATTTAAACTCACAATTCGAAAACAAACTGACAATGCCATGGCAAAAAAAAAAACAAAAAACAAAAAACGAACAAAAGTCAAAAAACATTATACAAAATACAACATACAAAACTAAAGACTGAGCAACACGAACCCCAACTAAAACCTCTTGTGATCTCGGGTGCCCGGAAGGGTAGGCAGATCCTGCTCTTGTGAACATGACAACCAATGGAGGAAGAAACGACATTAAAGGAAGCCTTTGTCATAGTGGTATATGACAGATTAATCCTGTTTAAAAGTGTCTGTAATAATTTTAGACGTCTTTTTTTTTAATCTTTTTTTTTTTTTTGGTGTCGTGCCGATCTATTGCGTCTATAGTGTCCTTTCAAACTGATTTTTACAGATTTTTTTCTTAAATTGTGCTTCTACACAATTGCTCATTTTAAGGGGATGGTTGAGCGGTCGCGAACTTGTTTAACCCAACTACATTATTTCCGTGCAGCTCACTGAATGTTGCTGGTTGCTATCTTTCATATTTGTTTTTAGTGTTCTATCATTAATCAGGCCGTTGGTTTTCTCATGTCGATTTGTTTTATTATAGTTATGTCGGGGCCATTCATAGCTTGCTACACGGTATGGGTTTTGCTTATTCTTGAAGGCCATATGGTACCTTTTAGTTGCCTACATCCAAGCCTTTTGGTCTCTGGACGATAGTTGTCTCATTGGTAATTATTTTACATCTCCTCCTTTTTACACTTAGTTCATTACTGACATTTGGAAATTACCCGGGTGTTTAAGACATATGTTTTCTAATACCCGAATCTTTCTTTTTCATCGTTTCACAGTTAGATAATAATCATTTTATACTTACTATGGCACTGCACAACATTTCCATAATAAATCAAACTTGCAAGGAGAACACCAAAAATCATGTCCGCAGTTGCACAATGTATTATCTCAATCAACAAAACATAGACCTTTTTCCTAACCATTTAAACATTTGAATTATTGTAGCAGCTGTTAATGAATATGATATGATTGCATGTTAACTTGGCGTGTTGAAATAGCGTGATGCATAAAAATGTCACCTAGTCACGATTCAGCTAGCCTTTTCCTAAATTTTTGGGTAAAATAACTGTCAAATGGGAAAATTACAAACAAATAATAAAATCTTAAAACCATTGCCAGATGGTTTGAATTTACTTACATATTACGATGTGCATAAAATCGATTTTGGAGTCCTTTAAAATACGATTTTTGGTTGAAAATGGATGTATCTAAATTAGCTGAAATTGTATGTGCAGTTTTACAAAACATACGACTCCATCTGTTTTTAAATTGAAACTTCGTAACACATTAAAAATGCAAAGCTGTAGGTCATCGTTCGTCGGTCCGCCACATTTTTAGTTGAATAAAGTACACCTTGTTCAAATCTTAAATTTTGTCATATTGTCATAAACCAATAAATACAGGTCAAGTTCAGTTTTATTGTTTTTTGACATTGGCCGCTCAAGAGTTATGTTATCTCAGTTATCTTAAAAATAGTTTTTATTTTTATTTTTTTCAGGTTGATAATTGAAGAACCAATTCACGAACGAATGGTTTAAAGATTTTAACACAATGCCATGATCTTTAAGATACAGATCAAGTTCAATTTTGACGCATTAGTAATTCACTGTTCAAGAGTTTTGCTACTTTATAATCTTAAAAATAGAAATATTTTTTTGGTTTCCTGATAATGTTTTAAGTATCACTTGATAGAATCTTTTGAATTTTAGTACACTGTCATGTCCATAAAATAAAGGTAAAGTTTGATTTTGACGCCTTGGTCATTTACCAATGATTTGTCTCCTGTTGTCTTTAAATGGTATATTTAAGTGGTCCTGAAAGTTGCATATATATTGAAATTAGTAAACAAAAATATTAAAACAATTATTGTTGAACATGATTTAGCCAAAGTGAAAGTAGGAAAGGAATGAGGCTTTCGGTATTATTTAGAAATAAAATCCTACCATTTTATGGTTACATGGCTTTAAAAGAAAGCACTGTCAAAATGAGTGTGGTCTGATGCTGTATATTTTATATAAGCAGATTATACATATATTGACTTTTAACGGACAGCCTTTCTTTTGCTTTAAAATTTGAAAAGAAAGATCGGAAAACGATGCTATTACCCGCATACAAGTTTTTATCAATTCTTACTTGCAATGATTATGTTGATGATGACAACAAAAAATATACACTATTATTCAGAATGGTCGAGTAAGAATCAGTTAAGTCGAGTACAAATAATGTCCGTTTCAGGCTTTAACTTATTTGTAGTGAAGAGAAATAAAATTTATTAAATTCTTCGGTTTATAAGTACCTGTATATCTGGTTATCTTTTCTTGTTCCCAAATCGAGCAGTTAATAACAAAGGTAGCAACACCTTAGGGAAAGATAACCTTAGATAAGTATCGATATTCTGCTTAAATAGATATAGGAAGATGTGATATGAGTGCCAATGAGATACTCTCCATCCAAGTTACAATTTATAAAAGTAAACCATTATACGTCAAGGTACGGCCTTCAACACGGAGCATTGGCTCACACCGAACAGCACGCAATAAAGGGCCCCAAAAATTACTAGTGTAAAACCATTCAAACAGAAAACCAACGGTCTAATCTATATACGAGAAACGAGAAACACGTATGAACTACATAAACAGACGACAACTACTGTAATCAGATTCCTGACTTAGGACAGGTGCAAACATTTGCAGGGATTAAACGTTTTAATGGTACCAAACCTCTCCATTTTCTGAAACAATAATATAACATCACAACACAGAAAACACACTATAAAATATCAATTGGAAGGCTTAACTCAATCAAAAACGTAAATTAAGCCTTCTTTGTTTCATTGGTTTGAAATATCTTAATTTTTGGCGTCCCAAAGTTATGGCCTCAGGCAGATATGATGAAAGTAGTTCAAGAAACGGTGCCGTGTACACGGGAATCGATAACATTCGGTGTATATTACCATGTCATACTGATATCTGATAATATTATGATACATCAGTTGCAATGAACTTCGATTAATAGTAGGACATAGTTGTGACCATGCATAATCATTTCTTATTTTATGAATGGGTAGACTTTAAAATTATCATACTGCACTATATTTTTGTGTAATCAGGCTAGGTAAATCGTACAAGTAATCTTTCAGAATATTAAACATCTGTGCTAGGTCAAGGTTTTAATAGTATTTTCCTGATATACTTTGTTGTTACATCTTGATGTGTGATTTATCACTTTTATTCACTTCAAAAAGGAGATATGTTATAATGGGAAGGAGATAAGTTTCAAACGATACTAAAGGGCAAGAATGTAAACACCTTCAGATCACCGTACGGCCTTGAACAATGAGAAAAAACTTATACCCTTGAAAAACCTGTAATATATCTCGGATCGACAAAATCTGAAACAATTCAAACTAGATCAGTTAAGTCGAGTACAAATAATGTCCATTTCAGTCTTTAACTTATTTGTAGTGAAAAATTTTTTTTTATTAAATTCTTCGGTTTATAAGTACCTGTATATCTGGTCATCTGTTTCTCTCAGTTTTATCGTTTTAAAAGATTTTCATTGTTCCCAAATCGTGCAGTTAATAACAAAGGTAGAAACACCTTAGGCAAAGATAACCTTAGATAAGTATCGATATTCTGCTTAAAGCCTTTTTGGTTTCATTGGTTTGAAACAACTTCATTTTTGGCGTCCAAAAGTTATGGCCTCAGGCAGATATGATGAAAGTAGTTCAAGAAACGGTGCCGTGTACACGGGAATCGATATCATTCGGTGTATATTACCATGTCATACTGATATCTGATAATATTATGATACATCAGTTGCAATGAACTTCGACTAATAGTAGGACATAGTTGTGACCATGCATAATCATTTCTTATTTTATGAATGGGTAGACTTTAAAATTATCATACTGCACTATATTTTTTGTGTAATCAGGCTAGGTAAATCGTACTAGTAATCTTTCAGATTATTTACCATCTGTGCTAGGTCAAGGTTTTAATAGTATTTTCCTGATATACTTTGTTGTTACATCTTGATCATATGCTATTAATTTCATTCTCTATATGTGTGATTTTTCACTTTTTTGCTACTTCTAAAAAAGGAGATTTAGTATAACGGCAAGGGAGATAAGTTTCAAACAATACCAAAGGGAAAGAATATAAACACCTTCAGATCACCGTACGGCCTTTTACAATGAAAAAAACTTATACCTTAAAAAAACCTGTAATATATCTCGGATTGACAAAATCTGAAACAATTCAAACTAGATAACCAACGCACTGATTTATACTAAAACATAAATGTAAATGAAAAACAATTATCATTATAATGACAAACAGCAATCAACGACAACTACTGGATCACAGTCTCCTGGCTTGAAGCAATTACATTAAGAATGTGGCGGGTTGAATACAACACCCTCATCACCTGCGACAACGGTGTAACAGCACTACATAAGAATAATATGTAAAAATTAGTAGTTGCAAAGATCTTAAATCAGCAGATTGGTTTCAAAGATTTATTGATTGATTGGCGTTTTAACGCCACTTTCAGCACTATTGGTTATTAAGTTGCAGTCAGTTTTTTTATCGGTGGAGGAAGCCATAGTACCCGGAGAAAACAACCGACCTTCGGTAGGAAAACCAACAACCCTAGTCAATTAAGATTTGAGCCGAATGCACCTGCCACATGCGGGATTCGACATCACAATCTCAGTGTTGGCACTCTAGTGATATAGTAGTTGGAACAGTACTGAGAACAAATACAACTGACAAAAAGACAAAAGACACAAAGAATCGATCTAAGATTACTGACAGTTACTGAAATCTAGTTCAGGCCTTGCGGTCATAAAACTTTGGAGCACGAGGGCACAGAGCTAAATTACAACTCATAAATAAACCAGGTCTCCGCAGACTAAAGTACAAAGAGTACACCTCAAAGGGATTTAGAGGTAAGATGTCATAAGCAGTCAGAGAGAAAGCACGACCTTCTGCTATGCTGGAAAATGTGATGAGGTCAAACTTACAAGCCAAATCTTTGTACCTAGGAAAAAATAGAAGTTTTAAGCAATTTGCTGTCATGAAATCCCTTATTAAATAATTAAACAGTTATACATAGATTACGTTCATTGAAATCTAATATGTCACTTAAGACACGGGCATAGCGAACATCACCGTCAAAAGCAGGCAAATAATCAATAGAGAACAACATAATATTTCTTTAGTGAAAAGTTGCCAGTTTGAAAATAAAATATCAATTTTTTGTTTGTTAAATAGCGTAAAATGAAGCTTGCTTTGTTCTAGACCATTACGTGACGTTGAATATCTGAAACGAAACTAATGGAGTCTATTACCTGACATAGACACCATAAGAAATTTTCTTTTGACCTTTAACAGAAATACGCCATACGACAACTTAAAACTCGCTGTTTGTTTTTAAAAGAACAAGGACATTTATGTTTTCTAAATTCGATATAAAGGGAACAACTTATCAGATAAAGCAAAGAGTTTTGTTGAAAATTGACAATAATATAATTGAAAAGTGATATATAAATTGATATTTTTTTTCATTTTATTTTCATCTATGTTGTCTATTCTCCTTAAGATAATGCTTTGGTCGTCTGATGTCAAATATTCCCTTTTTATCTTTGACCCATGATTTCATCTCTTCTACAGTTGTTGGTAGCTCACGTCCCATTGTTTCAGGCAAGGTCAACAGAATTATTGTACAAATTATGTTCAGCAATGCAAAGATTGCAGCTGGTCCCCAAAATACATGATCAGCCTGAAAGATAAAAAAAAAAACACCATCTAAATCATTTTTTGCACCACCACAGGTTTGGGGCCTGTGCAAAATCAGGAATCTTTGGTAGAAGAAAAAGATAATATAAGAAGAAAACAGAAGCAAGATGTGCAATAAACTGATATTAACAGAAATTTATTTGTCTGTTTCAAACTTATATCCAGCATGACAAGAAAAGAACAATTTCAGCATAGGGTATGCCTTTTTTGGTTTTAGGAAGAGAAGGACATTTTGCCTGAAAACAAAACAATTTAAACAGAAAGTTCTTTGATAGTTGATGTCGTTTAACAGACGGCATGCATAAGAAACGATTTGCATAACAATTGGCTCTTACTGTTTAATGTAGAAACTCAATGAAAATAATTTCAGTATTCCTATGAAACTTGTATTTCCCATGTTTCCTTTTCTCTCATCTAAATTGTCTGTTGCTAACAGTTAAAAAAAGTAGTTTAAACAATACAATTAATGACCGATGATACATTTAGAACAGACAATGCTTACCAAGTAGTCAATTGGAACATCCTATGATTTATTTGGAGTTCATAATATCAAAGCTTTTTTTTAAACTGTTTGTTTTCGTTGTGCACATATCTTTGTGTGCAATATGTTGTCCCAGGTTTGCATTCTATAATTTGTTTCTGTATTGAATTTAACGGTATCAAATTAAAATATATAATGCTCGAAAGAAACATTCAATGTTCTTACCAATGTAGCAGCAAATGGGGATATCATTGATCCTATTCTAGATATAGTTGATGCCATACCTAGACCAACATTCCTATATTTAACAAAACAAAGTGATTAAAATTCGTTTATACTTATAATAATTTGGCCAAAATTTCCTCTTTAGAACCCAATTTTAGAATTACTCATGGTAATCTTCACTTAAAAATTTGTGACAAACACGCGGACTTAAACATTAGTTTTGAAATTTTACCTTCCTTCATGTTGCTTTAACGATGACTCCTTTTTACGGAGTGCACTTTCAAGCTTGGTTCGATATATTCACGTTTGCAGTGATTTTTCAGAGTTTAATGAAAATTTAGTTTTCATTACTTAAATAACTTTGACAATAGGGATACTCCATCAATCATAATTTAATCAAAGCTTTTTCTAATTTAATATAAAAAAAACACAAAGTGCAATTCCAGTTGCAGAAATGTGATCGCTAAAAAGTATATTTTAAACACATGTTTTCATGGAATAATATTAGCAAACACGAATAAGAATTGTCCTTCCAGTCTTTTTTGGGGGTTTAGCTTACATATTGATAAAGTGTATACTTAACTTTACTATTTTTACTCAATTACTGCGTCTTGTATTAAAAAAAAATAATATCAGTTCACTTTGATACAGTTTGAAGCAAAACAAAAAGTTTCTTTTATTATCCCTTCTTCAGATTCTCTTTTTAATCAGTCGTTTAGTCAATATTCTTTTCAAATTCATTTTAGACAAATATCTGAGGCTGTTATTTTTTAATCCACAGTCAATCATTCTAATCATTTCTTGTTTTTTATATCAGAAATATTGTTATTTTTCTTTCATACCTTAAGTTCGTAGGATATAACTCTGGCGTGTAAAGGAATACGCTGCTAAAAGAACCAGCTGCAGAAAATCTTCCAAATATAGAGAAAAATGTCGAAAAGTGTTTCAGCCAGTAGTATGCACCTAAAAATAAATCAATAGAAATACAGTGCACTTTTTGTTTTAAAAATATATAGTAAAGTAAATATAAGTCGTTAAAACAATTAGGGTTGGTTATTTTCTTCTGAACATGAACGAATAGTAGTGAATCAATTAAAACTACGCAATAAACAAAACGTATAATATAAGCTTCTGTTTCTATGTCAGTGTTATCAATCAAGCAGTTTTCTGATAAATCTGCTTGATTTAATCCGAGAATGTCTACAGTACTGCTGAAAAGATAAGTGAAAGGGAATACTTCCTTCAGATGACAATGTTTATTATTGATTATGCACGAACATTTCGTTTTACATATAGTACACACCTGAGTATGTGAAACAAACTGTGGCCAGTATCAATGTTACACCAGCAAAACTATGAAACATTACTAACACATATCGTCGTCCTATTCTGATAAAGAGAAACAAACAAGTAAATGATACAATTGCCAAAGAACAATTTAAAAGTTTTTTTTCCGGTACGATAATCACTTTGGAAAATGCCTGTTCCAAGCCAGGAATATGACAGTTGTGTTCCAATCATTCCGTTGGTTTATAAAGTCGAACGTTTGATTTTGTCAGTTTATATGGACTTCCCCTTTTTTAATTTACCTTGGATTTGGTAATTTTATTTATTCCATTTTTACCTACGATTTTTTCACCGAACATTCAATGGTGGTCTTATCAAGGAGATATCGGTGAAAACATAGGAAACTCATTAATGATACCAGGCTTATAATTAAGGCTTACAGAGTAAATCATTACTCCCTGTCTACCTTTCTTTATCTCCAGTTATGATAATTGTTTCCAATTTTAGGAGTCGTGGTAAAAATCATGTGACAAGGACACGAATTAAAAGACATAATTTCTTCATCTGTACCAAGTCAGGAATATGGCAGTTGTTGGTTGATATAGTAGAGCGTTTGATTTTATCAGTTTTCATGGACTACCCATGTTTGAATTTACCTTGGAGTTCGGTATTTTTGTTTATACATTTTTTTCTCAGTTCTGATATCTTCTAAACATTTATTATGAAAATAGCTGGCGTGGCTACTAGTTTATGTTTTGGTTCAACACATCCAAGTTGTCCCTTTATTTCAATCATTTTATTAATTGATTTTCTATATTTATACGTAGCTCGTCTGTCAAAATGAATAGCTGTGCATGAATACCACAAGCATTCTGCCTTATTTGATATGTCCTGCATCTCTTACTGTTTTTCTTCGGTAAAATCACAAGATACTATCTCCTAGATATTCTTTAAATTTGTTTTTTTCTCTGTTCCTTTCCTGACTTTAAGTAGTGACAATTACGACAACATTCCAAAAGGGGGTTATATTTTTATATATAATTCAATGTAATGTATTTTGCATCATTTACTTTTCATTTTTTCTATCTTTTACAATGTGCAAATTAACTGATATCAAAGTTTAAGGTCAAAGGACAACGTCATGATCATGGTTTCATTTGTACACGTATGTATAATCATTTATGAATAGTGATTTATTAAAACGAGAAAGAAATTTGAAAGAAATACAGGAACTTGTTACGATATTATTAAGGGAAGGTCCTGAATAATTGAACATGTATATATATTCTATGTCATATTGGAGGACTTTTAAAATGATGCTAGTACAAAAAGATATTTGCTAGTTATCATACCTACTAGTAAAATGTGCTTAGAAACACAAAAGTTCACACAAACTTACCTGTTGATACTAATCTGTTGGACGAATGTGGCTGGAATTTCCGAAAGAGCGGCTAATATGTTGTTCACATATCTGTCTCCAGCAAGTCTTGATGTTGTAAGCATCAGTCCGTAATAAGTCAGTGTATTTGTTATCCTTTTACAAAACGAAAAACATAACAATACGTTATTATACATAAAATGAAAACTTATGTAGCAATATCATAATGTTAAGATGAACATTTCGCATGTGTTTACGAAACTACTATTGGCTCTTTATAATAAAACAGTTCACTAAAAGTTTAAATTAACAGTTACATAACAATTCCAATTCAATGAATTTTTATCTTCGAAATAGCAAAAAGGGATGTAAAAAGGTAATTTAAAAGATTCAACCGTATGGCGGTTTAATGTAATACATTGTTAAGAGACAAGTTATGACTTTAAAAAAGGCAAAAGATAACAAAAGGGGGGGGAGCAATCAAAACTCATAAGTCGAGGAAAAACTGACAACGCCATGTCAAAATTGAAAAAACGAGGAAAAGACGAACAAATCCATAAAACACTACATAGAAAATTAAAATTATTATTGCAAAAAAAAACCATCTAAATCATTTTTGCACCACCACAGGTTTGGGGCCTGTGCAAAATCAGGAATTTTGGTGAAGAAAAGATAATATAGAGAAAGAAGCAAGATGTGCAATAAACTGATATTAACAGAAAATTATTTGTCTGTTCAAACTTATATCCAGCATGACGGAAAGAACAATTTCAGCATAGGGTATGCCTTTTTGGTTTTAGGAAGAAAGGACATTTGCCAGAAAACAAAACAATTTAAACAGAAAGTTCTTTGATAGTTGATGTCGTTTAACAGACGGCATGCATAAAACGATTTGCATAACAATTGGCTCTTACTGTTTAATGTAGAAACTCAATGAAAATAATTTCAGTATTCCTATGAAACTTGTATTTCCATGTTTCCTTTTCTCATCTAAATTGTCTGTTGCTAACAGTTAAAAAAGTAGTTTAAACAATACAATTAATGACCGATGATACATTTAGAACAGACAATGCTTACCAAGTAGTCAATTGGAACATCCTATGATTGATTTGGAGTTCATAATATCAAAGCTTTTTTAAAACTGTTTGTTTTCGTTGTGCACATAATTTGTTGTGAATATTGTTGTCCCAGGTTTGCATTCTATAATTTGTTTCTGTATTGAATTTAACGGTATCAAATTAAAATATATAATGCTCGAAAGAAACATTCAATGTTCTTACCAATGTAGCAGCAAATGGATATCATTGATCCTATTCTAGATATAGTTGATGCCATACCTAGACCAACATTCCTATATTTAACAAAACAAAGTGATTAAAATTCGTTTATACTTATAATAATTTGGCCAAAATTTCTCTTGAACCCAATTTTAGAATTACTCATGGTAATCTTCACTTAAAAATTTGTGACAAACACGAGGACTTAAACATTAGTTTTGAAATTTTACCTTCCTTCATGTTGCTTTAAGATGACTCCTTTTTAAGAGTACTTTCAAGCTTGGTTCGATATATTCACGTTTGCAGTGAATTTTCAGAGTTTAATGAAAATTTAGTTTTCAGTACTTAAATAACTTTGACAATAGGGATACTCCATCAATCATAATTTAATCAAAGCTTTTCTAATTTAATATAAAAAAAACACAAAGTGCAATTCCAGTTGCAGAAATGTGATCGCTAAAAAGTATATTTTAAACACATGTTTTCATGGAATAATATTAGCAAACACGAATAAGAATTGTCCTTCCAGTCTTTTTGGGGGTTTAGCTTACATATTGATAAAGTGTATACTTAACTTTACTATTTTTACTCAATTACTGCGTCTTGTATTAAAAAAAAATAATATCAGTTCACTTTGATACAGTTTGAAGCAAAACAAAAGTTTCTTTTATTATCCCTTCTTCAAATTCTCTTTTAATCAGTCGTTTAGTCAATATTCTTTTCAAATTCATTTTAGACAAATATACTAGTTATTACTTAACTCATATGCTTGTTTATAAATAACATTTCTGGTGTAAAGAATATTATTTATAAAATCTAAATAATACACAAAAAAAAAAAGATTTGATAAAATAAAATCTATTTACATATTTTTCCAAGGATAAATTTGGGAAAATGTAAGTATAAAATTATACTCGATGTCAATAGTGAAGGACAGATTGGAACATACCAGAAATATTGATTTAAAAAATGTACGCACTTGTCGGCCATTCGTAATACGCCTGGATAGAAAGTTACGGACATATAGCGCAATTTGAAATATATACATGTATACATTGAACATAAGAAAGAAACATACATTTTGTGTAAATTGGGGTAAAAGTTTTGTAAATAGACTAGTCCACGTATGCCAACAGTATGTAATCATTGAATGTCGATAGACTATTGTATACCAAAAGAAGAAGAAGAGAACCAATTTGATTTAAATACAGGTCGATATATAACTTGCTTCGAAGTTATGGACATAGTAAAATCACAGATTTATATTTCAATTAGATTGTTTTCGAATAAAGGAAGAAATTCGTCATTATCACAATTGTTCCGACATGCATGTACTATATATGCAACTGGACGTACACTAATAATCCCCAAGAGATGTGAATATTTTCCAGGAAAACTATTGAGTATCAAAGTTTCAAATCAATTTCGGGATTTATTTTCTTTCTTGATATTCAATAACAGAAATTTACAGAATAAACTGCTTGTCCGCTTTAGGGTATTCTTGCCAGTTAAAACAGACTTATAATTACATTCAAAAATAGGGAAAGATGACATTAAATTCGTTCTGTCTTTTTTAAAACATCGTTGGTCAAATAGCTTAAAGTATTATACGTTGTGAGACAAAGACTATTTTAATAAGGACATTCCGATTATGTATAAATTTTGTTGATGTTTTTGCACACTTGAAAAGAATATCTGTTCGTAATTTTCGATTCCATTCCAAGAAGATCCTTAAATTTCCTGTTAATTTTTAAACATCTTTTTTCAAATAGCTGAAGTATATTTATGCGTTGTGAGATTTAAAATATTTTGATGAGAACATTAATTCCTAAATATGTAAATAAAGATCGCTTTGGATGGACTAAATTATATAATTGCAATCGGTATAATGATCTGTTTCAAATATTAAAGGTTACCGTTTCTTATTTAAAATAGTACAATTTTGGGTTAATACACTCCTGTTTAGAAGGCTATTATCATTTATAAATTTATTCAATTAAATTAGTTCATCGTTACAAAAGTAATCAGAAGTCATAAATAATTTAAAAGTGAGCTTATGCAAAATATAAAATATACAACGGCTATTCAGTTATTGTGCGACCTCATTACTCCCGTAAATTATTTTTAATTTTTTTTACATTTCTGTGTCTAAAACTATCACTCCCGTTTATCAGCAGCAGTACTTTTGCGCCAATTAATGTTTTTCAAGGGTATCATTTGCGCCAAGTTTTGTTTTCCAAATGTATCAACTGCGTCAATATTCGGAACTCAATTGCGCCAATTTACCTGTAAACATATCTATCATAAATATTAATGATTAATATGTAATATAGAGAAAATGTCGAAAAGTGTTTCAGCCAGTAGTATGCATCTAAAATAAATCAATAGAAATACAGTGCACTTTTGTTTTAAAATATATAGTAAAGTAAATATAAGTCGTTAAAACAATTAGGGTTGGTTATTTTCTTCTGAACATGAACGAATAGTAGTGAATCAATTAAAACTACGCAATAAACAAAACGTATAATATAAGCTTCTGTTTCTATGTCAGTGTTATCAATCAAGCAGTTTTCTGATAAATCTGCTTGATTTAATCCGAGAATGTCTACAGTACTGCTGAAAAGATAAGTGAAAGGGAATACTTCCTTCAGATGATAATGTTTATTATTGATTATGCACGAACATTTCATTTTACATATAGTACACACCTGAGTATGTGAAACAAACTGTGGCCAGTATCAATGTTACACCAGCAAAACTATGAAACATTACTAACACATATCGTCGTCCTATTCTGATAAAGAGAAACAAACAAGTAAATGATACAATTGCCAAAGAACAATTTAAAAGTTTTTTCCGGTACGGTAATCACTTTGGAAAATGCCTGTTCCAAGCCAGGAATATGACAGTTGTGTTCCAATCATTCCGTTGGTTTATAAAGTCGAACGTTTGATTTTGTCAGTTTATATGGACTTCCCTTTTTAATTTACCTTGAATTCGGTAATTTTGTTTATTCCTTTTTACCTACGATTTTTCACCGAACATTCAATGGTGGTCTTATCAAGGAGATGTCGGTGAAAACAGAGGAAACTCATTAATGATACCAGGCTTATAATTAAGGCTTACAGAGTAAATCATTACTCCCTGTCTACCTTTCTTTATCTCCAGTTATTATGATAATTGTTTCCAATTTTAGGAGTCGTGGTAAAATCATGTGACAAGGACACTAATTGAAAGACATAATTTCTTCATCTGTGCCAAGTCAGGAATATGGCAGTTGTTGGTTGATATAGTAGAGCGTTTGATTTTATCAGGTTTTATGGACTACCCATGTTTGAATTTACCTTGGAGTTCGGTATTTTGTTTATACATTTTTTCTCAGTTCTGATATCTCCTAAACATTTATTATGAAAATAGCTGGCGTGACTACTAGTTTATGTTTTGGTTCAACACATCCAAGTTGTCCCTTTATTTCAATCATTTTATTAATTAATTTTCTATATTAATACGTAGCTCGTCTGTCAAAATGAATAGCTGTGCATGAATACCACAAGCATTCTGCCTTATTTGATATGTTCTGCATCTCTTACTGTTTTCTTCAGTAAAATCACAAGATACTATCTCCTAGATATTCTTTAAATTTGTTTTTTCTCTGTTCCTTTCCTGACTTTAAGTAGTGACAATTACGACAACATTCCAAAAGGGGTTATATTTTATATATAATTCAATGTAATGTATTTTGCATCATTTACTTTTCATTTTTCTATCTTTTACAATGTGCAAATTAACTGATATATCAAAGTTTAAGGTCAAAGGACAAGGTCATGATCATGGTTTCATTTGTACACGTATGTATAATCATTTATGAATAGTGATTTATTAAAACGAGAAAGAAATTTGAAAGAAATACAGGAACTTGTTACGATATTATTAAGGGAAGGTCCTGAATAATTGAACATGTATATATATTCTATGTCATATTGAAGGACTTTTAAAATGATGCTAGTACAAAAGATATTTGCTAGTTATCATACCTACTAGTAAAATGTGCTTAGAAACACAAAAGTTCACACAAACTTACCTGTTGATACTAATCTGTTGGACGAATGTGGCTGGAATTTCCGAAAGAGCGGCTAATATGTTGTTCACATATCTGTCTCCAGCAAGTCTTGATGTCGTAAGCATCAGTCCGTAATAAGTCAGTGTATTTGTTATCCTTTTACAAAACGAAAAACATAACAATACGTTATTATACATAAAATGAAAACTTATGTAGCAATATCATAATGTTAAGATGAACATTTCGCATGTGTTTACGAAACTACTATTGGCTCTTTATAATAAAACAGTTCACTAAAAGTTTAAATTAATAGTTACATAACAATTCCAATTCAATGAATTTTTATCTTAGAAATAGCAAAAGGGATGTAAAGGTAATTTAAAAGATTCAACCGTATGGCGGTTTAATGTAATACATTGTTAAGAGACAAGTTATGACTTTAAAAAGGCAAAAGATAACAAAGGGGGGCAATCAAAACTCATAAGTCGAGGAAAACTGACAACGCCATGTCAAAATTGGAAAACGAGGAAAAGACGAACAAATCCATAAAACACTACATAGAAAATTAAAATTATTATGCATTAAAGGAAACTTCGCAAAAAATCAAAATTGATATTATGTCCATTCTGTAAAAAATGCTCAAATTCATAGATATTAAAGTTTTATTCTGGTAGATAAGAGATCACCATCGATTTTAAATTTAGAGTATCAATTCTCTGCGTTCGGCCATTTTGTCATCTTCTCCGTTTAAAACCACGATATGTCTATAAATCACAAAGGACAAAACTACAGTAACCTGATGTAGTCGTAATTGCGTGTCGATATCTTGTCAATCGTACGGTTGTTTTATCCGACTAACTAACTTGATACGAAAATGTTATTATTTTTAAATAACCATGGTCTGTTATTTTTAAACTGTTTATACTGGAATTAGTTAAAAGTCAAAGTTCAAATCATAAATAAGTGTTCCGTGAAAATTGTTTTCGAAAATCTAATTTGTTTATAATTCTTTAATGTAATAAACTTAATTTAAATACATTCGGACCTTCCTCTTCTGATCACCAGCACGGCTAAAGGTATTACTTCCAAGGGTATTGTGAGGTGACACGTCCAGGTATTCAAGCGATTTACTGTCGGGCTTGTAAGTTCATGCATCGTTTCACTTCTGAGGGTATTGATCAGTGTACACGGCCGATAACTTGTGACTTTCCATTTTGAACTATCAGGTGTATAATATACATCTCTGTCTTGCGTGTCCGAAAGTGATATACTAGTTATTACTTAACTCATATGCTTGTTTATAAATAACATTTCTGGTGTAAAGAATATTATTTATAAAAATCTAAATAATACACAAAAAAAAAAAGATTTGATAAAATAAAATCTATTTACATATTTTTCCAAGGATAAATTTGGGAAAATGTAAGTATAAAATTATACTCGATGTCAATAGTGAAGGACAGATTGGAACATACCAGAAATATTGATTTAAAAATGTACGCACTTGTCGGCCATTCGTAATACGCCTGGATAGAAAGTTACGGACATATAGCGCAATTTGAAATATATACATGTATACATTGAACATAAGAAAGAAACATACATTTTGTGTAAATTGGGGTAAAAGTTTTGTAAATAGACTAGTCCACGTATGCCAACAGTATGTAATCATTGAATGTCGATAGACTATTGTATACCAAAAGAAGAAGAAGAGAACCAATTTGATTTAAATACAGGTCGATATATAACTTGCTTCGAAGTTATGGACATAGTAAAATCACAGATTTATATTTCAATTAGATTGTTTTCGAATAAAGGAAGAAATTCGTCATTATCACAATTGTTCCGACATGCATGTACTATATATGCAACTGGACGTACACTAATAATCCCCAAGAGATGTGAATATTTTCCAGGAAAACTATTGAGTATCAAAGTTTCAAATCAATTTCGGGATTTATTTTCTTTCTTGATATTCAATAACAGAAATTTACAGAATAAACTGCTTGTCCGCTTTAGGGTATTCTTGCCAGTTAAAACAGACTTATAATTACATTCAAAATAGGAAAGATGACATTAAATTCGTTCTGTCTTTTTTTAAAACATCGTTGGTCAAATAGCTTAAAGTATTATACGTTGTGAGACAAAGACTATTTTAATAAGGACATTCCTGATTATGTATAAATTTTGTTGATGTTTTGCACACTTGAAAAGAATATCTGTTCGTAATTTTCGATTCCATTCCAAGAAGATCCTTAAATTTCCTGTTAATTTTTAAACATCTTTTTTTCAAATAGCTGAAGTATATTTATGCGTTGTGAGATTTAAAATATTTTGATGAGAACATTAATTCCTAAATATGTAAATAAAGATCGCTTTGGATGGACTAAATTATATAATTGCAATCGGTATAATGATCTGTTTCAAATATTAAAGGTTACCGTTTCTTATTTAAAATAGTACAATTTTGGGTTAATACACTCCTGTTTAGAAGGCTATTATCATTTATAAATTTATTCAATTAAATTAGTTCATCGTTACAAAAGTAATCAGAAGTCATAAATAATTTAAAAGTGAGCTTATGCAAAATATAAAATATACAACGGCTATTCAGTTATTGTGCGACCTCATTACTCCCGTAAATTATTTTAATTCTTTTTTACATTTCTGTGTCTAAAACTATCACTCCCGTTTATCAGCAGCAGTACTTTTGCGCCAATTAATGTTTTTCAAGGGTATCATTTGCGCCAAGTTTTGTTTTCCAAATGTATCAACTGCGTCAATATTCGGAACTCAATTGCGCCAATTTACCTGTAAACATATCTATCATAAATATTAATGATTAATATGTATTCTTATTTTGGCTTAAAAGTATCATATGTTCGGAAATTTCACAATGAAGATGAACATCTGAGAGAAATGACTTGAAAAGCATTCAGACAGTCAATGTACAGATAGAGAAAACTTATTGCTTTGCTGAATATTTAATACAAGATACATGTATGTCAAAAGAGAAGAAAATAGAAGCTTTTGCTGATTATGTTTTAGCCACATATGTTGATGACACAGTGCTTTTTCCCACCATCCGTATGGGCTGAAACTATCTAACGCAAGACGTACCAGTCATGGAGCAGAAGCATTCCACAGGATTTATTTTGAACTGCATTTCATCCTTCAGTGTTTTGTCTTTTGGACAACAAAGTGAATATACAAGCTACTACATACATTAAATTGGGAAGTACCCATGCAGCAGTAAGAAGAAAGTATGTTTCAGAAAAAGAAACATTTGCAGTGTAAACTGCCGGTTCCAAGTCCCAATAAAGGAGGAGGGAAGTAATTTTTCTTCTAATTGGCGCAATCGTATGTTTTATTTTTGGCGCAAATGATACCATGTAATTTTAAAACAGGTGGCGCAAACGTAGCATTGGAGAAAAAAGTTGTGGCGCAAAAGGATCATTCATACGAAATGTTGTTCACACCTGGAACGGTGAACCGTGACGGCTAGAATTCACTGAATGAAGATCAAAAGATTAGAATTACATAATGCTAATCTTTTAATTACCTTGAGTTTAACCACGCATTCAACATTCACTAAGTGTCACATAACAATACACAGTACAAGCAGAAAATGTTTGCTGGACTGAAGCAAAAGGTCAGAATACAATCATGTATTTTAATACACTATCGATCATGTCAGTTTCATATGTTTGTTTAAAGTATTTGTAGAAAAAATTATAAAATGTTCTATTGTATGATTTACTTTTAATACTAAAATTCGTATAAAAATCCACACCTAAATCCTACAATCTAATTTTAAAAGTTGCATGGCTATCACTTATTTTTAGTTGGTTAATAGCTACACCAAAGTCGTCGATGCGCTTTAAATCGCGTTATTAGATGGTTAACGAACAAGACTTAAATGAGATTAATTGCACTCCGGCATGCAAAAGACTTAAACTACGTCACATAAGTCAGGAAGTTTGAAGAAATAAAATTAATAATTCCCAATTTTCTCCTTTATTAGTTTTCATATCAAAATAAAACTTGGTGAATATGTTTTTATGGTATTATGAACATAATAAGATAATAAGTGAAAATCGCGAATTTTCCTTTAATATAGAATTATCTCATGAGGTTTTTTTTATCGTAGAACATACACACAGACTTTTTACAATTCAGTAACATTAAGTCCATTATGAACTTTTATGTTTGGCCTTATTAAGCGTGTATTGTTGGTTACATATATTAGTAGCATGACAAATAATAAGATATTAGCAAAATATTGAATTTAAAGAGCAACAGATCAATTACAGTTATAGATTTAAATAAATAATGATAAACAACACAAATTACTAACATATAATTTAACCATAAAAAAAAAAACCTAAAATTATGGTTATATACAATGTCAAATAAATTCCAGCTATTCATCAAAGGAAATTAATAGATAACTTTCATTTTTTCATCTTCGTAGTAAAGGTGTATAATAGCAGGTTTGTAAATCTTACCATATTACCCACAATAATAATGATGTGATCAGAATTCTTTTATGCTTTAAAACAGTGATAACCGAGTATCTATGGACTGTATGGTCCAATTCTGTTGTTCCATTACTAACACACGATTCAACTTTGCTGATTGATTCCTGATTTTCTGGTAGATGTATGATATGTTCTTTTGGTATAAGCAGATTTTTCTTTTCTACTGATTTCATTACAGACTCATAACTTTGATTGTTCCATGATGCCGCTTTCTTTATTATTTTCATTGCCTTATCTGTTTTTCCATTTGCAAGGAGCCATCTTAAAGATTCGTCAATAAATCTGCAAATTAGATATGAACAAAATGAGGTTATGTGATGAAAGTAAATAAGAGAACAACCAAACAAAAAAATGTAGACTTCTTCAAAATCACAGGAAGACAAATGCACTTTGATCAGGCAAGGGCTCGTCCCATTTCATATTTTAGCCCCAAAGCGCGTGCATAAACATTTTACCACGTATGATAACTGGACTGTTGATCCCGAGTCGTATTTGATTTAGCCTTACAACTGTTGTTTTTTTCGAGGACCAGTGATGTAGAAGAAACATGTGTCTAGTGAACTCAATTATAAACCCGGTATCTTTGGTGAATCTTTACAACGTACAACAGTACTTCGCCACTATTTTTATGCAATAGTTCTGAAGAAAATTAAAGCATATATTTTTTCAGATACTATAATTTAGCGTGAAACAGGTTTACTTTTTATAATAATAATTGATATATTTGTAATGAAAGACGTTTCTATTTAAATTTTGGAAACCTAAGTTGATAAAATATCCACTAAACATTTAAGCATTTCCTATTGTATCTTTAATGGCATTAATATGGAAGATAATGTTACTTACAACCAATCAAATATAACATGCCAAGACAGTAATCCTAAAATCATTTGAAAATATCTCCACGGTAGATTTCTACATAAGTATCCGATAACAGAGGTAAAACAAATACCAATAGTCCAGGCGAAGAATGCAAGTCCTTCCCCTCTATGTCGAAATTCTGTAGGCAGAATTTCTACGCACAAAGTAGTGCCTGTCATCACGCTGCCCTGATATAAAATAATGAGTTAGATACGAAGATGCAATCATTGTCATCTAATTGGATTAAAACGTCGTATGAAGAATTTTTCTGCGGCTTCATGCTTAAGTTCAAACACTGGATATTTTTTAGATTATTTTCATACAGGTTTTGTTTAAAAATGACAGTCAACATAATTGTATATGCAAAATAGAAGTCTCGGTGGGACACGAATTTTCGTGGATTTTATTGGTATTGATACTTTGGCAAAACGAAGAAATCAAATATAAACGAAAATACAATATTTTACAAATTCACGAAAATTGGAATGTACAAAAATAAATGTATTTACAGTAACAGTAATATTTTATCGGTATCACTAAGTTAACGGCATACGATACAGCTTTGATCCCACGGTGAATTTTTGACGAAAGTTTTTCACCTAGTCAATTCAAACACGTAATAAAAATTATACCTTCATGTGCTACTTTTGGAGATAAATTGGGTGGAAATTTTAGACATTTACTGGAAATTTCGGTTTCTTGGACATTCTATCCTTTGGAAAGACATACCTAACTTGTTTGTTTTAAAATATAAACGCATTCGGATTTTCCTTGGGGACACTCAGCTGTTACCATCTGTGTTATGGACATTTATGAAATTTTATCACTGGTTGTTTCAAAATTTCACTCATCCCCAAGAATTTCTGGGATAAACTGTCAAATTTCATACAAATTCATTCCAACACCAATTCAACATCAACACTACTAGGCTTCCTCATAGCCTCCTTATAGGCTTCCTCATAGCCTCCTTATAGGCTTCCTCATTGCCTCATTATAGGCTTCATCATAGCCTCATAGGCATGATAGCCTCTAGGCATGATAGCCTCTGGGCATGATAGCCTCATAGGCTTCCTGATAGCCTCACACATTTATCTTGAACCATCGTTTGGATTGGTGTGATGTCAAGCCAGGGTCTATACTTTGCTACTTTTCAGTATGCACATAGCTAGGCTCTTGGTTTAGGCATGGAGCAAAAATTAAAATTTTAGCTGAGTAGATTCCCCAAGGCCAAATTAGTGATGTATATATAAAATAAAAGTTTTAATTCAATTATGATTTATGTTCAATTCAAACATGGATACCACTGGCATTGCTACACAATATTTCCCAGGAGTTTATTTACAAGACAGGTTATAAAAGGAAAAATTTGGTTGATAATGATGTTGATGTGAGCACTAAATCCTTATTTTTACATATCATGAGTTCAAATGGTGAGTTCTGAAAGAAATCAGGGTAATTGAATTATTTAAATTACTATGAACTCATTATGTGTGACTTTGAGGATTTTGTTCCTTACACATTTATTAGCAAAGTTGAAATATAGGGCAGAAAGTTACATCAGGATGGTTTTAATTGTCAGGTCAAATTGTAAAAGCATCTGGAATATCTTCTCTACATAAGTGTTTGAATTTTGAATTTGTGAAACAATTCCCATTTTCATGATTTTGAAATTATTCATTTTATCACATTTTCATGATTTTAGTGGAACAAAAACTTCATTCTTTGTTGGAGGTTTCGTTTTCTAATTTAAAAAAAATCACCGGTGATTTGTTCATGAAAAAATTGGCACAAATAATCTTCATTCATAATCACCGAGGTAAATGTCATTGTTAAAAAGATTGCCGGGTTCATATTAACTCGTCAATTCAAGTTAAATCAGTCTGAATGATAAAATCAGTCTGACGTCAAACGCATCATATTTTCCCGATATATCAGTTTGACGTCGTGAAAATAACATTTACATTAGCAACGTCATTACCTCAAACTGCTGCATAAATACCTTTATAACTGTATCGTTTGCCCTTAACAAATTTATATAATACATCTATTATAAATAACGCTTTGTCATTAAATTATATTACTTACTCCTTGAAAGATTCCTATAAGCAATCTGTACACAGAAAATACTTCTATTGAGGGCGAGAACATGGCAGTCACACCGGCTATTGTATAAAGAATTCGCGAAATGATGTTAATTGGCTTCCTTCCGAACCTGTCGGAAAGAGGAGAGAAAATTGCAGCACCTACAGCTTGTCCCATCATTATTAAGGTTTGAGCAAATTCAGATCTTGCTGATCCCTCACATACTAAATCCCACTATTAAATAAATTATAAAGATAACAATTTTTGCGTGGATACATCTATAAACAAACCCAACTTAGGTCCCTTTGGTCGTATAACTCTTAAATAAAGTAGTTAGGCATTTATCCATCCGGCTTTCAAATTTTTGGCTGTGAGCGTTTCTGATGAAGGTAAATCAGAAAAAACGTTTTGGACGCATGAAATTAAAAAAGTGTTAGCTTATTTTTGTAAAAAGACAAATTGTTTTAAAAAAAAATTTGTGCGTTAATTTTGACAGCAGCATATTTATCTATACAAATTGAATGCATTAAAGAATTGTTTTTTTTATATTCCTTTTTGAATCACACCTATTCTTTTTTAATTGTAGTTTAGGAATAATGATTTAAGCAGGAACTTGAGGATGACCTCAAAAGTTTTGCAGTTCTTCATATTACTCGTCTAAAACAACGTGGTTGCTATCAAAAAGTAATTTCATATATACTGTTGTATAAAATAAAAGATTAAAATAACAGAACTACCGGTTTGCAGAAACTCAATTCCGTTTAGCTTTATGTCAATTGATAGTTATCGTGTTGCTCAGTCTTTAGTATTCTATGTTGTGATTTGTGTACTGATGTTTGTCTGTTAGTCTTTTTCTTTTTTTAGCCATGGATTTGTCAGTTTATTTTCTACTTATGAGTTTGAATGTCCCTTTGGGATCTTTCGCCTCTCTTTTATAGATGGAATAGTAGATATTCTATCAATTTCTTTAGAAAAATATGTTTTTCTTATGAAGTGTTGGGCCTTTATCTTAATGACTCCAAATGCGAACCAAATACTTTATCATGAGTAGAAAAGGTTGAACGTCAAGAAGCGTACTTTAATCAATTAATAATTCAATAATAATTCAATTTTACAAATAATATTACCTTTTGTAAAAATTATACAAAACAACAACACTTAACAAAGTTATCATTTTAAAAGTACACTTTATCATATCTTACTCTAATTTCAGAGGATTGATCAATGTATCTAATGACCATTTCTAACTTATCGAGATGGATAATTAAAAATACGATGGGACGCAGATTGTTTTTAAATCAGTATGATGATGTTATCAATAATGGGATAATGTTTTAATTGTTTTGAAATCTTCAAGTTCGAAATATATCAAGTAAAACAGTTTCCGGAAAAACTATCCAAATTCTTTTGTAATGAATTATAGATCAAAAAGATCATTTCGGTCAATGTCATAACTCATTTATACATTTGCATGAACAACAACAAAAATAATCATATTCAAGTCATACAATTTACTGTGATAAAATTGTTCTAATATTTTGTTTACGCATTATTTAGTTCTTTTAAGTCCATAAAATAAATGTTTAGAAGCTACTGCTTACCTGCAGTGTTTTGGTACATACTTTACAAACAGAGTTAGTAGGTGTTTCTTAATTGAACTTCAGACGAGAATTATTTTACCGTTTATGCGTACTGAAAGAACTGAACTTGACTTAATGTTTTTTATGTATAGGTTAAATGAATTAACGGACAGAATCCCAAGTGTTTGCAACGAAAAATTAAAATACCAAAAAGCATATACATATGAACGTTAATTTGGCTTTATAATTGTTTTTGTTTTGCGTGCAACTGACGAATGAAGACGAAACGCACGTCAGGCGTACTAAATCATCAGTCTTGTATCTTTGCCGAGTTTTTATATATCAACGTTTTTTGATACATAAATGGAGGTATAATCAGACAATCATTGCAGTATAATTAATCAAGTTAAACGAATTTCGGAACTGGGTGAATCAGGTGGCTCAACATGATAGTATAAGCATCTCCTGCTATGCATGTATCACCCGTCATATAATTCGCAATTTAAATTCGTATTTAATAATGAGAACTGTTTTAAAACATCCAACAAAATCCAAAGTGTTGAGATAATTTGATCTCAATATGTTATCAATTATATCAACCTGAAAGTCTAAGACTATCGTATTGAATACAATTCTAATAAATTAAATTGAACACAAATCTTAAAGTAATCATTTTAGATAATTTGTTTACCTCTGTAACGGTTGATCTGTCTTTTGGAATCTCGTACGCGTAACCATTTGAACATGACTGCGATGAGTGATATTCGGCATCAGTGTCATTTACATATATATCAATTTTACACTTTCCATATCTAACACGGATATCTGATCTGTTCGATTCTATATTATACTTATGTATTAACTCCGTTTCGTTAATAGCCTTGCAGTTATAACCGGGTCTGTAACCTGCAAGCAAAAAGCCAACATATTAACCAATATACAAAATGGACATTTAGCAAAATATTTTTTAAATGGGTGTTTTTAACAACAACAAAATTGAATTTAAACTCGATCACTCATGTATTTTTTTTTTTATCTTTCTGGTGGGAATTTAAAACTAGTTCTCAACATAAACTGTTCCTTTAAAAAAAAGAGACGCGAGAGGTACCAGAGAGACATTCAAATTCATAAGTCGAAAATAAACTGACAACGCCATGGCTTAAAAAGAAAAAGACCAACAGACAAACAATAGTACACAAAACATAGACAACTAAAGAGTGAGCAACACGAACGCCACCAAAAACTGGGGGTGGTCTCATGTGCTCCGGAAGGGTAACCAGCTTCTGATAAATATGTGGCACCCGTCGTGTTGCTCATGTTAGTACAAACCCGATTATAAGTCTAATTGGGTAGGTCACATTCGGGAAAAGGGGATGGGATTGTAGTTACGACATTAGGAACATATCCGCTATCATCTGTGAAACGGATATTCCATAACGGTCAACTAACTCGTGATGGCGTCCGTAAAACTTGCGAAGTGATGATTTCAACTTCACAACTTGGAATTCTTGGTTTAATAGCTTCCTTGTGAGCAGCAACCCTCTATAAAGGAAACTATGATAGGAAATACAAGCTCTGGAATATCGTATCAACTGGGAGATATATACTCCGTATGCAGGCCCTCCTGGAATGTTGCTACATAGAAATGGAAAGTTCACATTTGGGAAGCTGAAATCATCTCTTTTGTTGTAAAGTTTTGTTTTCAACAGACCCTCATTGTCAATTTCTAGATGTAAGTCAAGTTATGAGGCAGACTTAACTGTATCTGTTGTATCATTTATCTCAAATTCGATGGGATAGATGCGTTCGACATATTTTTTGATTATTTAGTGAGAGAACATCATCTATATAGCGGAAAATAAAGTTAAAGGATACTGCTAACTTCTTTTCTTTATTCCTAATAAGTTCCTGCATGAAGTCAGCCTCATATGAATAAAGTAACAAGTTAATTATTCCATTCACTCCACACAAAGGAGATGAATGCATGCAGTTATTTTGTAAACGATTTCTTAGATAAATTCTTTTCTTTTTTATTCTTTCATAGTTTAATTTTAGATAGTTGTGAATCGAAGATTAAAGAGTGGTGAATCGAAGATTAAAGAGACAGTTTAAATAATAAGCGAAAAAAAATTGTATTTGCTATTAATATTAATATAACTCTTCATGTGTTTCAGTACTGATATCATTATTGGCTTTGGTATATTTGGCGTTGAGCGTTACTGATGAGGTGAACCCAGAAAGCGATTGGAATCGAGATATTTATATAGTGTTCTGTTCATCCTATATAATCATCTTTTCATAACCATGACATATGATGTCAGAGCCTTTATAAGTACAGACAGTACATATAAGAAGTCGGGATTTGAATTTAACCTTTTTGAAAATGTTGATACTTTACATTTCAGTAAATAAATATCTCGGCTGTTCAAATAAGTGCAAGTTAAATTAGTTTTTTCTTTGTCGGTGATAAATATGTTCACAGTTTTCTATAATTTAAGTATGTATGTATTCAGTATTCTAAAAATAATACTACAGGTTGCATCCTCTAATTTTAATCTCTTATCAATAATTAAATTAATGAATTTCTCGAAATTTTTATCAATTTTTTATAGACGTCTAATAAAAACGATTCTTTTTCTAACAAAGATCAGGCATTTTTTTTTTATTGAGCTTTACTCACACCGACAAATAATGGAACGATAATCTAATCATGAAAACGCAATAATAATGCATATTTAAAAAATCCATTAAATATTTTATATTTATCACACATTTTGTACTAATATGTACGTATTTGCATGGCCAATAATAGCCGGAAGTCAAGGTTGGTTATTTGCCCTCGAGGCTAATATCGATATTAGCCCTCGAAATCCATATCGAGCCCCCGAATTTGATTTCTGGTAACCTGTCAATGAAAAACTATTTGTAAACAAGATGTCATCTGAAGCTAGACGATCAGGAGAGGTTTCTCCCAGTATCAAATGACAATTCAAGTAAATTCATACAAGAAATGAAAAAATGAGAACACAATGAAAAAAACAATGAAGTCTGTAAAACAACTGAAAGTTATGAATCTGCTGTAGCAGACAAAAATGTAAAAATCACCAGTGGAAATAGTTATTTGTCTGCCATTACTGGACATCACAAAAGTTCCCGTAAAATTTTGACGTCATAATAGAAGAAAAAAATGACGCCACAATGGGAAAGTGATTATTGTATGACATCAAAAGTTTAAGCGGAACAGATTCTCTGGTCAAGCGGAACAGATTTCCAAATAGCGATAAGTGTATTCTTCCTCAGCATTAATTGGAAATGTAACACTTAATATTCATAACACTGAGAAATAATATGTTTATTGTTAATTATTTGTTTAACTTTTCACAAAATTTTGTGTACTCATTGTGACACGAATTTTGTTAACTCAATGTGAAACACTTTTTTGATTTTTTTCTTCACTTGTTTTTTGAATTTTTGTTAAAAAATATTCAACATAATTTGATATATCTATGCTTTCTTTTTTCTCCAGCTTCAAAATATGTGATAAATAGATTACTAAATGTCATTTTCCATATTGGCCGTGGTATCAGCCCACGACCCATATCAAGCCCTCGGACTAAAGCCCTCTGGTTTGATATAGGAGTCTAGGGCTGATACCAGGGCCAATATGGAAAATGCCATGTAATAATCCATAATTATACAAGTGTTTTTAAAGTGATTCTATTATTTGCATATTTTCGATGTTATTTTAGACGCTATGACCCTGACATTTGACCTAAAATTTGATATGGTTTTTATCTTTCCTCTTATCTTCAATTTACATAAATTTTATTTAAATCCAGAAATGAAAACTCAATAATCATAAGGAAAATCAAAAAAAAAATCTTTTATAGTAACAGCGATCTTGAACTTTGACATATTAACCCCAAAACCAATATGTTTTCCCCCTTCTTAATATCTTCCATCATTAAAAAATCCACCTTTCGGTGACCTAATTTCGTATATTTTATATAAAAAAATGAATTCGTATCATGAAATAAAACTAATGTCAGTTTCCCAGTCAAAACTTCCTTAGAAATGTAATGTGTAGCACTGGGTGTCAGATTTAACATCTCATGTGGGTGAGGCATTCATTAAGAGCCGTGAGTGATATCCGTTACTAAGCGTCTGCCGCTGTCATCGTGGCCCGTAAACGTTTCACATTTTCAGTTTTATTTACCAAATTGAGGTAGAAATCCTTTTGCGCCAATTGTTCTTTTTCAGATGTATCATTTGCGGCAAATATTATTTTTTTAAGGACATCAATTGCACCAATATTCGGAATTCTTTGCGCCAATTTACCTATACACATATTTATCATACATTTTAATCATCAATAAATTTACTTAGCTTAAAAAGTATAACTTATAAAATGCTAAAAAAAAAATGAAAGGTGTGTATACAGTCGCATAGAACATGAAATAATATTTTGTCAATTTACACTTATCTTACTCAATTGATTGATTGAATGATTGGTGTTTCTTGCCACATTCAGCACTATAGTGCTATTTCGTGGGGGTCAGTTTTTCTTGGTGAAGGAAGCCGGAGTGCCTGAAGAGAACCACCGACCTTCGCTAGGAAAACTGACAATCTTACACTAACTAAAAGTATGTACATAAATCAAACGGCAAAAATTACAATCAGCTGTTTTATTTGTCACATCCATCCATGTTTGTATTTTTGGATAATATTGTGAAATTTAAAGCAACTACTTACATTAAATTGCGCAGTACCCATGCAGCAAAAGTTAGAAGCAGGCATATATCAGAATAGAAAACATTTGTGGTTGAAAAGTATCAGAAATATTCAAAAGGCGAACTAAGCCGCAGAGCTTATGTTTGTGTCATGAGTTACAAATTCCAGCTTTTATTATATCAATTATTTTGTCAGACTGTAAATAGCTTTATGTTTTAAAAT
The DNA here is from genome assembly GCA_017311375.1 of Mytilus coruscus. Taxonomy (NCBI): domain Eukaryota; kingdom Metazoa; phylum Mollusca; class Bivalvia; order Mytilida; family Mytilidae; genus Mytilus; species Mytilus coruscus. The sequence continues at coordinate 82,445,035 of CM029601.1, forward strand.
GTGCTATTAAATTACTTAAAATGACTGCCAGCCCAAGCCCGGATAAAAGAAGAGGGAAGTATTTTTTCTCTAAAATTGTCACAATCGTATTCTGTATTTTTGGCGCAAATGATACTATGCATTTTGAAAACTAGTGACGCAAACGTAGCATTGGCGCAAATGAGTTGTGACCCAAAAGGGCGTGATTTTGGTGCAAACGGATTTCTCCCGTTTTTGAGACTCATCTCCAATAGTCCTCTTTAAGTGTTAATTGGGCAGCATTGGTGACATATTGTTTAAATTGAAACCCTACAGAAAATCACAGTTTAATAATTTTGATTTTGTGTCAAACATGACGGAATTGGTTGCACATAGTTACCACATGAACCCTTTTGAAAGTCAATTTTTCAACTTCTTGTTTGAAAGTGGTAGGCTAGATTAGACCATAGTTACAAGGAATGATTCTACAAGGAACTTCATTTGGTTCGGATGTGGAGAAAGATATAGCTGCCAAATTAATATTACATTAATGCCTTCTTTTAACATATTACCTAACATTTAGGTGTGATTTATTTGTTATTTTGAATTTATTTATATGCGTTTTTTCATTTGGTTATTTTCTACTTTGAGTAATGGTCAGGATGAGTTGTTAAAATAAAAATCTGAAAAAAATTATTTAAGGTATCTTCCAAATCCTCAAGTTGTAGTATCAAACGTTTGTTGGCAGAATTTTGGATTCGTCCATGCGATGGCAATGGCGTAATGACGATGCTCCTCGAGAGGCAGCCATATCACCAAATATTTCTCCCATTCAATTTTACGTTCTTCTGGCTAGAAGGTCAAATTCGTGTCCCTTTAATCAAATAAATGATAACAATAATAACACTGTATAAAAAATATGTAAAGGATTGGATACGTAAAGCGAGTATTGTTTTACGTTTATTGTTCATCATCGGATTATGGGTCCAAGATCGTGTAATTCATATTAATATAGATTGTTTAATTTGAAATAATCCCGTCAACATAAAGAACTAGCTATAACACTTTTCCACCTTAACCCACTTGTTATTAAATGTAAGTCTGTCTAATGCTCACATCTTTATGCGTCCACCCCTCCCCATTTGATTGGAAAATATATCATTTTTTAGCATAAAATCGTACAAGAAATCATAGTTGATTCGTTTTTTTCTAGAATTACGTCCCCTTTCAAAAATCTTAGATCTGACCCATGATGGTCATAAATAAAGTGCGTGTATTTAATTCGACATTCTTAAATAAAACATATAGATGTACATAGGTATACATCTATACTAAAACTGACTATTCTGGATTTTCTAATAAAATCAGTCTCTGAAAATCTTCTGTTTATTTTACACAAAAACTTGCTTGATTGCTACTGAATATTTTGAAAAACTTATCTGTTATTGCAACTCTACTCTGCAACTAAGGTACCGTATACAGTGTCATCCTAATCAAGATGAAAGATCATTAACCTGATTTAAGTATTTACCATAAAATATTTGCATGTTTGATGTAATTAACTACGCGACATAAGTAAATGAAAAGTCTGTATTTATTCTTGCAGAGATACAGAACAATTTGTCACTCCAAAATATAACTATTTGTTCTACTAGATTTTAAAAGAATTGGTTATTGTCTTCCTGGAATTTAACCAAAAGTATTTCTACTCAAGCATTTAGTTATGCTTATAACTTGTAGATAAGACATAATCAAAGGCAACAACAATATCTTTGTTTTAATGCATGCCTTATCCCCGTGAGATGCAAAATCTGCCACCCTGTGCGACATATTTTGATGAAGAATTATCTTTAAAGCATAGAATTGTGACTGGGAAGGTGGCATTTAGTCTAATTCTGTTATATGAATTCATTTCATTTATATAAAATATACGGAAATAGGTCCCCGAAAAGTAGTTTTTATTCCAAAATCTTAAAATTTGCGACACGGAAAGCCGAGGAAAGGTGTTTGTAAAATCAGAGCACTGGCGACATCTGCTTCTGCTTGCTGGAAATAGATTATGTGTCGGTTATTTCCATGCAATACATAATAGAATCAAGAATAGTAACAGCAAACTGGTCAAGATAACATTGGAAAGTGGAATTTTTTCTGATACACGGACGGAAGGAAAAAGCGACGACTATTTTGCCCTGGATTTTTAGGAATGCAGTTGACCAGTTAACGTGCAATGCCAACCTTTCATGTGACATTGGTGTTTAAATCACGTGAGAAATATATGTAATAGACGTATACAAACAACAACAATGGATAAAGAATTGCACATTTATAAAACGGGTTTTAAATGGTTTTAATGTATACTTGTACCAATTTACCTAGATGACATAAAATCAGATTTAAAATCAAGACGCGACATGAACAAGAATATAAGAAGATTATTCAAATGTTAACAGTTTGACAAAATGGGGTAAGACTCATCTTCAGTTGTATTTGTTTTCATTTTTGCTGTGTACATTTGTCTGCTTTGTTTTATTTTACTACTGACTGTTTAAAAAGAGCTAGGGGAAAATTTTTTACCACTTTATTCAAATAAAACAGCGATAAAGTAATTACACCGTGGTGCCTGTGCTAACTTCTATTAAAAGCTTATTTCTTTTTGTCCTTTTTCAGGAGGAGCAAACAGTACAAATGCGAAAAAAAGTGTTAACAATTACGAACTCAGAGACAGCATTCTACAACGAACTCAGTCTGAACAGACGGTTCAATTTCTTACAATGAAACATCAACTGGTAAATGGTTCTTATTTATCGAAAAAGATGAAGATGAAGACATTTCATATTTTCCAGAAAAGACCAACCTAAGAAAACAAAAGTCTCACATCACATCATGATAAAGCTGATGGAAGAGATATACAAAACCAAAACCTGTTGCATGTCTTGAATGTAAAACCGATACAGGTTTTTAAAGGAGACGAAATTCAAATGGGGATCATATAAAATTCCATGGACGAATATATGATCACCATGCAATTGTAATCTCTGTAACACCTTCAGAGGTAAAAGATTATGAAGTATCTGTAGAAGTGGTGCATGCATCAAACACAACAGCTGGTGTAATATTTAGTTGCTTCAGACCGTTTGATACATAGCAAGGTTGATAACAGAAAAAGGCAAATTAATTTAAAACAGATGAAGGTGTTGGTTTATAAATATTCGAAGAAAATTAAGCATTTTCACCCAAAAGATAGTAGAAAACGCGAACTCAAGGTCAGATTTCAAATATGATGTCGAGAAAAATAACTGTGAGCATTTCCCAACTTGGTGCGTTACAGGAAATAGTCTTAGCCTGCAAGTTCGAAAAATAAGAATGGTAATGCGGTTTTTCTGAATCGAGGATTTCAAGGTATCAGCGACGAAGCTCTCCGTAATAAAATGGAGTATGCTTATGGAATGCTCTGCGAGCCTTGTTTCAAAAGAAATGAAATATTATTAAATGTTGAAAACAACCGATCAATTCAGCAGGAGATGTTGAAATCGGTGATATAATAACATATACCTATTACAGGTGTTGGCATTCTGCTGTCGTGCTAGAAATACTCTCACGACAGGTCACTTCAGTGCAAAATAGCTCATTATGCATTCCGTGGGTTGCATAGGCATAGGAAAATTCGAGAGGAAACGCTACGGATTCGGTTTGATGGCAGTGTAAAAGTAACTAATTTTTTCAAAGAAATGTTACAATGTGTACGACCCAGAGGATGTGGTGAAAAGAGCTCGAAGTAGGCTTGGCGAACAACGATATGCGCATTTTTCAAATGACTCAAGTCGTTATGCTCGTTGGTGTAAACTAAAATTGTATAAAACTGTTCCTATAGAAAACAAAAACTGTTGATTTCAATTTTCAAAGAGCATATATCATACACTTAAATATACGATTGTATAGGTTTAGATTTTGATTTATAATTTGTGTCATATCTAATAAAATAAATAAAAATTAAGCATCTATCGTAAAGAACAAAAAGAGATTACAGTCATATGATACTTCAAATTTTAGAAAAAAAAGTTGAATATGTTTTATATACTTGAATGGCTTTTAACTTTTAAACAATTGTACCTGTACTTTCTTGTAAAAGAAAATCCATTACCTTTTCAAAACCTTCAGAAATGTACTGCTATTGGATTATTGTCTTTCCATACTATAATTCGCCGATAATTTTCAGTATGCAGTTTTCTTTACTACAAAATCTCGTAAGAACTTCGGCAACCGCACAGCGCAAGTGCGATGAAAAACCCATTATGCCAGAATGTAAATAAAAGTGCATTGGAAGGCTAATAGTAAAAATTTATTCTAAAAGAACGAATTAAATACACCAAGTAATTTAACAACTGTTATGAAAAAGTTTAAATATATAAATATAATCAAAAACCCGTATTTCAAATATTGCAAATGATTGGACCAAAACACTAAATGTGTATTGAGAGTTACATTGAATACATTACTGAGTATGGGTAGTTCGATTTTTAGGTTTTTGTTTTTGGCTTCATATTTAAATCAAAATTATTCGTTTTTTAGTGATCTTATTTTTTTTACGGACAACAATCCAGTCATTACCAAAGAATATAAAAAAAGGCGAGTAAAACCAAGAAAATCAAAATCAAAGTATGAAGACATTGCCATATACTAGTAAACATGATAAAGAAGACATGGTATCACTTTTTTGGTTTTGGATCAAATCTCCACTGATAGGTCTTAAAAAGTGTTAAAAATCTGCATATGGTACACCAATATTGGTGTTGGCTGTATAAAAACTATTTAAAACACTTATGTTCTTGTGCGTCCATCGTCGTCGTCGTAAACTTTTTTAAAAATCTTCTCTGAAACTACTTGACCAAATAATACCAACCAGTACCTAAAAGTTTTTAGGGTTTCTTGTTTAGAAATAGTATTCGGAAATTTGATCCTTGAGCAAACATAGCCGATGTTGCTTAAGGGCATACGATACAGTTTTGATCCCGTATTTACATTTTGATAAAATTTCAATATAGACTATTTTTACCTGATTAAATCAAATATGTAATAAAAATATACCTTCATGTGCTACTTTTGAGTAAAATGAGGTCGAAATTTGGTATATTTGCTCAAAATTCGGATTTGTGGCCGTATTTTCCCTTTCGAAAGAAAGACATAACTTTTTGTTTTAAAAGATAAACACAAATTGTTTTTGTTAAATAATTGGTAATTTCTGTATTTTATAAGTATCCTAAAATTTATACATTTTTATTCAGAAATAACTCGTATTTATCAAATGTTCATGAATGTAGAAAAAAAACATCAATTTTTGCTGTATGTTTATCAAATTTAAAAACATAGCACTATTTACGTTTTCATGAAAATTGGCTGAACATAATCTTCTCGCGTAATCGTAGTGCAGTTAAATCAAAACTGACATGAGTGAAAATATAAGCTGGTCAAGTTTTATCCTTTAAAACTTAAGAAAAATCGGACAACCCATTTTGGAGTTAATGCCCCTGAAATATATATTTTTGGCAAATTTCGAAGTTTTTTGTTATCTTGTTATCTTGTTAATTATAATAGATAGAAAAAATTCTAAACAGTAAAAATGACAAGAACAATAAGAGCTACAAATAAGCCAACAGGGACAAAATCATCAATTGATCCCTTAAATAAGTTATAGCCCTTGAAATACAATTTTTTGCGGATACTATAATAAATAGAGAGAACTAGTAAAGCAAAAATATTCAGCAAAATAAGATTTCTCAAATAAGCCAACAATCCAAAAATCATCAATTGACCCCTAATATAAGTTAATGCTCTTGTTCTTGCTTCATTGCTGTTTTATTTAAGTAAAGTGATCAACAGTTTTTCCCTAGCCCTTTTTAAACGGTAAGGAGTAATAGCAAAGCAGACAAATAAACACAGCAAAATGAAAACAAATACAACTGAAGATGAGTCTTACTCCATTTTGTCAAACTGTTAATACTTGAATAATCTTCGTATGTTCTTGTTCATGTCGCGTCTTGATTTTAACACTCATTTCATGTCATCCAGGCAAATTGGTACAATTATACTTCAAAACCAATTAAAACCTGTTTTATAAAAGTTCATCGGAAGGTACCAAGACCTTGTTGATAAATATTCCGTATCAACTTCACAAATAATACACGATGGTCTTGAAGTATAGATTCTGCGTACTGACGTTGTTTATCATCTTAATAACGTGTTATAATATTCTTTTATTTGTCTTTTTTAATATCACTTTTACTGTTAAGTCTGTTTTTTTAGATATACATTTGACGTTACTCTATACTTATGTATCCCGTCATACTTTGAACCACAATATTATTTTATTTATTAATATTACTTTTATTGTTGAGTCTGTTTTTTTTGTGATATCCATTTTACGTGACTCTGTACTTATGTATCCCGTCATACTTTGAACGAGAAAATTATTTTATGTCTACCTGCGCAAATTTCAAACGCGCGATTTTACGCCAGTACTTAAAACCTTCCATCCTTTATGGGTGGATTTTACATAGATAAATAAAATCGTATAATAAAAAAGCAAAATGAGGATGTTAAATTTGATGTATGCTTTTCGTGTTTCTTCGTTGCATTTGTTTTTTTTTTTTTTTTTTTTTTTCTCATAGTGATTAAGATGATAATACAATGTTGACTGCTGTACCCTATTTTTGACATTTTACCTATTGTGTCTGTTTGTTTTGTTCACGCATCGTTGTCAATATAATGAAATTTGATGCGACTGTCATACAAGTGAGAGGTTTAGCTAGCTATAAAACCAGGTTCAATCCACCATTTTCTACATAAGAAAATGCCTGTACCAAGTCAGGAATATGACAGTTGTTATCCATTCGTTTGATGTGTTTGAGCTTTTGATTTTGCCATTTGATTATGACTTATATCTAGAAATTGACTATGAGGGTCGGTTGAAAACAAAACTTTACGATAAAAGAGATGATTTCAGCTTCCCAATTGTGAATTTTCATTTTAAACCAAGAGTTCCAAGTGGTGAAGTTGAAATCATCACTTTGTAAAGTTTACGGACGCCATCACGAAATGGTTGACCGTTATGGAATATCCGTTTCACAGATGATATCGGATATGTTCCTTATGTCGGAACTACAATCCCGTTCCCTTTTCACGAATGTGACCTACCAAATTAGACTATTTACCCCTATCTGTGACATTTTTACCTATTGCTTTTGTTTGTTTTGTTCACACATCGTTGTCAATATAATGGAATTTGATGCGACTGTCATACAAGTGAGAGGTTTAGCTAGCTATAAAACCAGGTTTAATCCACCATTTTCTACACAAGAAAATGCCTGTACCAAGTCAGGAATATGACAGTTGTTATCCATTCTTTTGATGTGTTTGAGCTTTTGATTTTGCCATTTGATTAGGGACTTTCCTTTTTGAATTTTCCTCGGAGTTCAGTATTTTTGTGATTTTACTTTTCATGTCATCCAGGCAAATTGGTACAATTATACTTCAAAACCAATTAAAACCTGTTTTATAAATGTGCACTTCTTTATCCATTGTTGTCGTTTGTATACGTCTATTACATATATTTTCCTCGTGATTTAAACACCAATGACACAGTAAAGTTGGTACTGAACGTAAGCTGGTCAACTTCACCCCTTTAAAAATCCAAGGCAAAATAGTCGTCCCTCTGTCCTTCCGTTGGTGCGTCATAAAAGGGTCGCTTTCCTAATCTGATCTTGACCAGTTTGCTGTTGGCTATTTTTGACACGGGGTTGAGGTTTCGAAGCAAAGAAAAAAACAATCAAAGTAAGGAAAAGAGTCAAATTGTCTTTTTGATAATTGTTTGCACCAAATTATGTATTTTTACCGACACATATTCTATTTCAAGCAATGTTCTTGCTTATGACTTATCAACTGCTGTGAAAATATTGTCGGATTTTCCTGTAATGGGCAGCACGACGGATTGAACTAGTTGAGTTGGAATCACAAAGGAGCTCCAGAGTTCATCTTTTTCTTCTTTTTTTAGGGGGAAGGTGTTTGTGTTGCTTTTAGCCTTAACTTATTTTCTCTCTTAAGCACTATGTTATTTGTAGTCCTCCTGCTTATCATATGACATGTGATCAGTAGGTCCGTTAGACAAAAACATGAATACTTTACGATATTATACTGTACGAATGGAAAAGGTATTATAAAGCGGGCGTTCTGGATGAAACCAAAGAGCACAAACATAATTTTAGACATATGTTTGTTTGATTGGTATAGATTTGATGCAACCTTTGAATCATGTAACGGATGAAGTATGTAAAGCAAGACATACTGCCCTGTCAATGCAGTTGGTCTCATATGTATTTGTTCGTGGTCATATTTTACATTTTATAAATATAGTTCAGGTTCATAAATTAAGCCGTTGTACCAACATAATGAGACAGTAGTTTACCGATGTTCAAATCTCGTAAAATCGATTAAGAGACAAATCGAGATAACAAACAAAGGCCGAGGTAATCACATGAACTCCAAAAAGGAAGAAACCTTGAGCGTCGACAGGGTAAGCGTCTCCTGCTATGCGGAATGCTGGAATAGAATATATTTTTATTATGAAAACTAAAGGCTCTAAAGAGCCTCTGTTGCTCAACTTACAAATTGGCTTTCTACTCATTTGTAAATCTTGTCTTACTGATCATTTTTTGTTATTTAAAGTTTCTATCTATCTATACAAGTGGTAAATATCGTCATTTAAGGTCAATTATTCTAATAAGGAGTCGACTTTCGGCCATTATATTTTTTGTAGATCTTGTCTTTTTGCTAATTTATGGTATATAAATTTTCACCTTCTATTATAATTTTCAAGTAAATAGCCAAACATTTTTTTAAATGTAAAATTCGTCATTTACGGGCAATAACTCCTAATCCTATAAGAAGTCGTATGACATTTTTGTTTTGTTTTTTGGAAATGGACAGCAGGTAGATCTCAACATTATGAACATTTCTGACTAAGTCAGATTTCTTTTTATATAGCGGTTTTCAAGATAATCGACAAAACTTGAATTTTATCCCTATATTCTATTTTTGAAGCCCTGTCGGCCATGTTGTTCGGCAAGTGGAGTCATCGGTTTTAAAACTAAATACACCAATGATGATAATGACCTAGTTTGGTTTTAATTGACCTAGAAGTTTCAGAGGAAAATTTTTTGTAAAACTTAACGGACGACGACGACGGACGATGATGGACGACGAAGACAGACGACGATCGCCAATTGATCATGATATGCCACTTGGCCCTAATGGTAAACGGAGCTATTAGATATCAATTAAATTAAAAAAAAACACCAGTGTCTATTTGAATGACAGGGTATATGAGCCAATAAACAATAAAATAGGCAAAAATTATTAAAAATTGTGAACAGATATATCATGTTATGGAGGGGTATTTGCGAAAAATACCAGTCGAGAGACTGTTAAATTTCCCGAGCCGCTAGGCAAGGGAAATTTGGTCCCAAGACTGGTATTTTTCGCAAATACCCTCAATAACATGATATATCTGTTTAATTACACCGAATAGATTTTGATTGAAACTCTCTGTACAAGCGAAAGGAAATATTTTTTTACTAGTCAGCTGTAACCCATAAACATGTTTATGCATAATTTTGAGGATAAGTAGAGACTATCATAATACCGCGGGAATTATACATGTACTTATACGCGTTAGCGCTGTCTTTATGTAACGTCATATCCGAATGATTTTGGCGGGAAGAAGCACGCGAGGGTAAAAAAGGAATATCCAAATGGCAAATACCTCGGCATAGAGGGGAATTTGAGGCAAATTCACCGCCGGGCAGTGGTGAAAAACATGCAAATTCGTTTGAAATGAGAAAAAAGGTTAGAATATGCGAAAAATACACTGGCTACCAACCAATCAAAATCCAGCATTCTTATATAAGGTGTTATTATAAAAAAAAAACATTCAAAGGAAATAACTCGTAAAAGAAGTCGCATGACATTTTTAAGTAAATGAACAATAGTTAGATCTCAATATTATGAACATTTCTAATTATGTCAGATTTTCTCTACTATATCGGTTTCCAAATAAATAAATACCCCAATGATAATTGTGGCCAAGTTTCTTTCCAATTGGCCTAGTAGTTTCAGAGGTAAAGATTTCTAAAAACCGACGCCAAATAATTAGAATGGCCCACTTGAACCTCATGGTTAGGTGAGTTAAAAATATACTGTTACTTAAAAAAAAAACAAGAACCCCATGTGTATCTATTTGGATCAAACACTCCAGTGTAATACGATATTTATTCGGGCTTCACATGGGATATTGGCTATAATTACACCTTATATAAGAAAGCCAGATTTTGATTGGTTGATAGCCAGTGTATTTTTCGCATATTCTAATATTTTTCCTCATTTCAAACGAATTTGCCTGTTTTTCACCACTGCCGGTGAATTTGCCTCAAATACCATGGTATTTGCCATTTTGGATATTCATTTTTTACCCTCTCGAGCATTTTCCCGCCAAAATTTTTCGGATATGACGTTACATAAAAAAGCGAGCTAACGCGTAGTAATACATGTATAATTCCCGCGGTTCTATAATAATATCCTCTTATCATCAAAATTATGCATAAACATGTTAATGAATTAGTTTCAATCCAAATCTATTCGGTGTAATTAAACAGATATATCATGTTATGGAGGGGTATTTGCGAAAAATACCAGTCTTGGGACCGAATTTCCCTCGCCTAGCGGCTCGGGAAATTTTAAAGTCCCTTGACTGGTATTTTTCGCAAATACCCCTCCATAACATGATATATCTGTTCAATATACTCTATGAAGATCTCGAATAACGTATTATTATAAAACCTCCAGTTTATAAAATTATAATTTGTTATACTAAAGTTGTATCATATGTGGTTGACCATTCACAAATTAGGTTATTTTGTGTATGCGCGCTTAGGTTTTGCTGCCAACAAATGTCCGTAATATTTGGCCTTCCAAACTGTTCTTGATGATTGTTATTCAAGAAACATATTCCATGTGCACTGAAATCTGTATCTGTACGTTTCATTTGATATGTCATTCGGCAAACGGCAAAAAATCTAAATGATTTGCACATACAGACTTTACAGATGACATATATAATGTACTACATGTCAATTAAAAGATTAAAACAGACATAACAGTTTTCGTTATGCAAATGACAGATTATTATGAGAATCGACATAAAATGTAAAAATGCGTGTAATATTTTGTGTATATAAAACTGAGATTTTATACAACGATGCCATGGATATGCTATTTTATTTTGTTTACCTTAAAAAATGCAAAAATTAAAATAATGAGGAGGGAAGCATTAATGTACTTACTGACATAATTCGCTGCCATTAGATGAAATGCAGTTTCCAACATGAATACGAATAACAAAGACAACTGAAATTTTTGGTACCTCCCGACATTGCCAAGAGATTGTAACACATGATCAACATCTGTGCCTGGGTCCATGTTTACATTAAATGTATTACTCTGCGGATTATTGTTTCAAAATTTTGCAGTCAACAAATAATATAATATGATAAGAAAAGCAGTATTATTGCAAATGATACAACTCTCCAAAAGAGACCAAATGACATAGAAGTTAACAACTATATGTCACCGTGCGACCTTCAACACGTAAGATAAGTTTGTTTTTAAAGTAAAAAGTCAGATTGTCACGAAGATAGAATATATATTTTATTAATTGTCATGCAAAGTAACGTATATTGACAACAATAAGATTATATTTCGAATTCGGGAAAACAAAGTAATGTCAAGATTTTAAAAATGTATTTACCTTCACAATGAATGCTCAAGTTTGAAAGCCATGGATGTATAAATGCTTGTTTTGAGATTCTATGGAATAAAATGTGATAAAAAATGAAACACTCGTTCGCACCGAAATTAATGTTTATCATCGATCCCAAGTACCCAGTCATCCTTTAAAGGCAAGATTTTAAAGGCAGTTTATCCTAATTGCAGATTTTCTCCAAATTTTTCTCTCTCTTTATGAAAAGCGTAAAACGCCAAGAACATACAGTTTCATTAATGGTAGAAACACATTGAATATATACAAAAAATGAAAATTCGTACCAATGATAGTGGACGTCCATTTTAAAGATTTGAGATAATTTGAACGATAATCTGGACCAACATAACTAGACAGTGGTCAATTACAAAATGGCAGTTCGATCCAGGTTAATGTCAACTTAAATTTGGTTATGTACCATGTCCATTAATGGACGTTTTTTTTTCTGTACAACCATTAGTGACACCCTTTGTTTTGTTAATGGCTAGTAAACATTCGATTATAAGACGTGTTCGGTGATATTATGATTGAAGAAAGAAGAAGAGATTCTAGAATTAACAAGTGGAACAAATCGATGGTCATCTGTTGATATAAATATTCCATACCGGTCAAGAATACCATGATGGCGTCCAAAAAACTTTTGTAGAGATGATATTAGCTTTACTATTATGAGCCATTTATTCAATAGCTTCTTTGTTAGCAGCAACCCTCTTTTTTTGAAATTGTTATAGGGAATATCGTCTCAACTGCCAGATTCATATTCCATATGCATGTTCTGTTGGAATATTACTATTAAAAAATCGAAATATTCACGATGGGAAAATTTAACTCATCTCTTTTCTTCTTATTTCTGTTCTCATCTCATCCACATTGCCAATTGTAGATGTATGTCAAGATATAAAGCAGACTTAACAAAAAAGACTTAACAAGATTCAAACTTCTACGTCATTTTGTATCTGCAGGAGAGTTGTCTCGTTTGCAATCATACCCATCTTTTTATTTTTTTTTTATTAACGTTAATGGAAATCACCTTTATTTTATCACGTGAATTAATATTACCTTACCTGTATTTGGCAGAAGTTTCATGAATTTGTTATCCTCAATGTTCTTCAACTTCATACTTTATTTGGCTTTTTCACTGTCACTGGTGAGTCTTTGGAAGACGAAACGCGCGTCTGGCGGAGAACCGTATAAGGCTTGTATATTTGGTGACTTGTTTGTCCCTTCAGAAAATTAACATTTGAAGCCACGTTGGCCATTCTATTTCATGAAACAATTCTTTCAATTAGTCTTTTACTATAAGATTAGGTCATTACATGGATATATAGAGGTTTATATAGTATTGCATTAAATCGAGACATTTTCTTCCGTTTTAAATGAAACAATAACCAATTGGAGACGATTTCGTCTGGGTCCTATGCAGGGCTTCCCCTGGGTCAATTTTCTTTTTCGATACCTTTTTCGCTAAAACAATATATTTTTTTTCGCCAACAAACAAAAACATATTTTTCGTTTAAAATTTCCTTCTCTAACAAAAAAAATTAGTTTGCCACATTGTTACTAGTATATGAAAATAAGAAGCTGTTGTATGATTGCCAATGGGACAACTCTTCACAAGAGACCAAATGACATAGAAGTTACCAAACTATAGGTCACCGTACAGCCTTCAACAATGTGCAAAACCCATACCACATAGTCAGCTATAAAAGGCCCCGAAATGACAATTGTGAAACAATTCAAACGAGAAAACTTACTATGTCTTTTATAATTCTAAATATATATTTTTTAATCTCATTGTCATAAATAAACACTCAATAATAACAAACATTTAGTTTTTAAAAGATACTGTAAAATTGCAATATAGAATAAGATCATGGAATCATGTTGACTTCTGCAAGAGAGCACGGGATTCATCTATACTGTAAATTCAGAAATTATTGCGAGGTTTTTATTAATTCGAATAATGCGACTGTGTGATAATCGAAAAAATAAGAACTCGCATTCTGATATCTGATACATATAAGTGCTTGCACATTTTCCTGAAATCGCAATAATAAATCTTGCATTTGTGTCCATTCTTTAAAAATCGAAATAATAAATGCTCGCAATATTTTCTGAATTTACAGTAATAGTTTATAAGATTCTTCCCGTCTAGTTGAAGGATAAAAGCACAGATTTTTCTTACTTTTGAATATTTTTCTTAACAATAGATTTCTTTTCCGGACCATCATTAAAAAGTTTGGACGTAAAATTATGCCTCCAACACGTGCGTTGCTAAAACGATTGTAAATTAGCAATTTCAAAAGAATTATTACTCTCAAAAATTATAAGATAAAATTTAAAGTCAGAGATTTTTCTTACTTTTGAACATTTTTGTCATAACAACAGAATTTTTTCCAGACCATCGTTAAAAGAAAAAGAGGAGACATAAAATGTGCGTCGCTAAAAGGATTGTAAACTGTACCCACTTCAAAACAATTATTTCAGTCAAAGTTTTAAATATCCTTTAAGTGACAAGTGAAGCCATTTAACCACACCATTTCACGAAACAATACAATCAACACATTTATTAATTATAATCCTTTGTTGCCGATGGCTATAAAATGCAATCTGATGATTATTGTCGTAACGAGTTTAAGGTGAATTCCCAGTATTGTCTGATCAGGGAAAAAGTCCGAGAAACACGAAAAAGTAAACAAGATGGACGCAGTCGAACAGTTATATTTCTTTCGCCAATTACGAATTTTAATCGCCAAAATTTTTATTTTTGCAAATGCGACCGCCAGCGGAAACCCTGGTCCTATGGCCATGGTTATAGTCACTACATAAAGTAAGAGAAATATATATATAGTTGCAATCATACCACTTACTAAATTATAAAACATCACAATTATATTTCAAAAGAATAAAGCAACTTTCACATATAAATAAAAAACCAATGTATTATACATAATAACCCATGCCTAGTTCCTTGCAGTCTGTTTTTTTTTCTTGACATGGTCCTTAAAAGGGGAGGCGAGTGTGATGAAAGTATAAACCGATGAGTTTATAGAAGTATAACTGTTAATTCTTTGAGACTTTCATATACATGAGCCTGTTGGTAAATTAGGATCAAATAATCAATATAAGTTATCTTTATATTATGTGTTACATATTCATCATTGGCTCATCACCAAGTACAGCGTTTATTCTGTAAACATCAGTCTATGTTTATGTAGCAATAAAAATATTAACAAAAAACTCCAGGGAAAATATAAAAAAGGATGAAGTCTATGAGACATGACAAAACTGAGTGCTCAACTATATCAACCAACGGAACGAATAGAAAACAACCGTCATTTTTCTGACTAGGTGCATATATTTTTTAAAGAAAATTGTGAGTTATACCTGGTTTTATCGCCAGCCAAACCTCCCACTTGTCTATATATCAATTAGATAGTATAAGAATATATTGTATGTATAACGGTTTAATAAACTGCAGGTAGGAGAATGAACAAGTTGGTTTTTTTAGTCAGAATGTTCGTACCTACAAATTGACAATTTTCCTCCATTCCTATCGTGGCACTTGAAGGAACAGCCAACATGTTTTTTACAATAGTATTTGCAATTACTATCCAAAAAAGTTTAAAGGGTCAATCAAATTCTAATTCTAACATTTTGACAATATAAACCGAAGAAATATGTCCTAGTACTTTAGTAAAGGTATGCTGTAATTCTACCCGTCTTCTTTTAAATTATTTTTTCGAACATTTCTATATTTCATTTGAATTATTATACTTTTAAAAAATTACCAGTATGTTCAGTGGCAGGGGTATTGTATCGAGCCATCACATTTCAAAATTTGTGATAAAACGGTCCTGAATTGTTAATTTGATATGTTTAAATTATTGTAAAGTTCATGGGTTTCGAGTCAGGATTCCAGGCATAACTTACACGTTAATATGATTATATTCTGTGGACAATTAGTGAACTTAAATATGTAATTTGACATTGTAATTTATATGGCCGTAATTTGTCGTAATTAGCATCTACCTGCTTGAGATTCCCAGAGGTGAAAAAACATTAATAGTTTAGTTTTATTTTAAAGTTTTTTTCTGTATTATTTTTTACGGAACTGTTACTAAATAAGAACAAGAAAAAGTGTCCGGCGAATATTGTATTCTGGTGAGTGATTTTGGGTTAGCTGAAGCGCCAGAAATTTAAAAATTATAGTTTAATTAGAGAAAATTTATATTTTTACGATGAAAATTGCCGTAGTTGGTAGTTCACACGTTCGTAGATTGGGAATTTTATTCATAATCGACAGGCATTACATAATTTCAACTTGATGAACTGTGAAGTAAAATGTTTTGGGGTCGGCGGCGGAAAAGTTTCAAATCTAGATCAGGTGCAAACTATTTTGTCTTTCATAGAGAAAATCGTCCCGAACATGTAATTGTTCACATTGGTGGAAACGATTTGGATGTTTTAGGATCCGCTGAAGATACGACAGAGGAATTGGGGTTACGGCTGATTTTATTATCCCAAACATTGACAACACGATTTGAGATTCAGTTGGTAACAATATGCCAGCTTCTACCAAGAGAATCGACACGAGTCATTGCATTAAATGTGTATAATAATTTAGTTATTAAGACTAACAGATTTTTGAAATCACAAATAAAGGACCAACCACATTGTCGTTACTGGAAAATTACAGGGGTGAAAAATTCGGATCGCAATAACTATGTTGATGGTGTTCATTTCAACTATGGTGTTGGCATGCCAAAATATTTTCGAAACATAAAGGGAGCAATTATTCAAGCTATGAAATAGGAGAGAGTTTATCGCAGTTAAGTATTGGCCAGGTTTTTTTATTTATTTATTTGTTAAAGGAAAATTACTCAAAATATACTTTGACAGAATAATGGCAGTCAATGTTCAATTTCTTTCAAAATTGGGGGTATAACCTGGGTATCATATACCACACATAGTTTATGTAACTATGGTATATCATATCAGGATGCCTTGTTTCAATATTAATCATGTTAAAATCCCCATAGACCACTCGACCACCTAGGCCACATAAAAATATAGTTTTCGGTGGTCGATGTTATGCCTTTCCTCGTGGGCTTTATCTAGGGTTGTAACACAGTACATGATGTATAGTGGCAAGTAGATGGTGTACCTTTCAGATCAGCTATTTTGTCCGTCGTAAAGGATGATAAAAATGTTAATTACCATGCCGCCACATCAAATTTTGATTTTATTATACACGTCTAAACATGTGACAACTATATGACAGACATTCTCCATCGGATAACACGTGGTTATACAGGGCTAACACCATAGTATATATATATAATTCGTCTCAAATTTAGCCAAACAATGTTAGATCTTTGTTTTTCCCTCAACGTGATTCGAACCATTGCTTCTGTGACATCGTGGTAAAACCGCCTGCACCGTGTCCAGCATCCTAGACCAGTCGACCACCTAGGCTACATAAAAGTACAGCTTTCGGTGGTCGATGTAATGCCTTTCCTCGGGCTTTATCTAGGGTTGTAACACAGTACATGATGTATAGTGGCAAGTAGATGGTGTACCTTTCAGATCAGCTATTTTGTCTGTCGTAAAGGATGATAATGTTTATTACCATGCCGCCACATCAAATTTTAATTTTAATATAATTATATATATTATGGTGTAAGCCCTGTATAACCACGTGTTATCCGATGTCTGTCATAAAGTTGACACATGTTTAGACGTGTATAATATAATTAAAATTTGATGTGGCGGTATGATAATTAAACCTTTTTTATACACCTTTTTATGTAATCGTTTTCTATTTAACTTTTTTGTCTTGAAAACGTGTAAAGAAAAAGTATTTGATACATCATCTCGCTTCAGATTCGATTATTTAAGGCTTTCTGTTGATATAACATTAAAGATGCACATTAATAGAAAAAATGACTTAACTTGTGTATCTTCTTTATGCATAACTTATAAAAAAATTTTGTGTGTGGTGAGGGCAATTAGTCTTCATCATCAGAAAATTTCTAGTTTTCCCTTCCAATAAATATTTAACTCGAATTATTTAGTTTTTTTTTTTACTTTCGAAAATGCACATTGATAGTAGATACATTTGTCTTTTAAAAAACAACTGTCATATAAGAATCGTAGTGATGCTATGTGGATAAATTTATCAGTTTTCAATAGCTTAATTGACATCAATGGCTTACATTATAACGATTGAAAAAATAAGGTGGCGTAATAGGGCGATATGTTTTACTAAGTAGAAACCTGACTGTAAACAGGTAATAACTATTTCTTTTCCCATAGCTGGAAACACCCGAACTATGAGACGGATAAAACAGTAAAAATACAATGACGTAACGTAATGGAACACTTAATCCTCTTGCTGTCGGGGGGACATATGTGCCCACACCGGCTGTGCCGGTAGAACACTTATGTCCATATGTTTAATTATGCTAGCTTCTAATCATTGTTGGGGAGATGACGTCACAGATGTCCAGCTGTCATATTTTCTGGCACACGAAATGCAACTATATTAAATTAGCGGCAAAAAGAGAGTTGACAACGTCTTGATAAGTCCCGTGAAGGATAAAAGCTCTAGACTTTTAACATTTGAGTATATATTTTTATGTTAATTTTATTTCAGTGTGTGTGTGGGAAAAAGAATAAAAAAAGGGGATATGTCAAAGAGACAACAACCCAACCAAAAAGCAAAAAAGGCCACCTTTGGACCTTCAACGCAGCGAGAAAATCCCGCTCCTGGAGGCGGGTTTCAGCTGGTCCCTAATAATAAAGTATACTATTCTGCGAAATGGACGCCACACTAAACTCCGAAACACACAAATGAACAATTTCTTTTTTTAAATTACACAAGACTAACAATGGCAACAGGTTCCTGACTTCGACAGGTGGGGTTTAACATGTTTTGTGACATCGCAACACTCCCCCTTTGCATATAGCCAATGTGTACTATACAAACACACAACAATACGCACAGTGTGTGTGTATGGTAAGAGGAAATTTATCAAGTACAGAAAAAGGCGAAAAAATCGGACATTTAACTAGTCAGTAGAGAGAAACTGACAATGCAACGGAAAATGTTATTGAATTCTAATGAAACATATATATAGTGTAAATATATGGTTATGGAAACTTAAAACAATTCATGGGATGAAGGCAAAAAAAATTGAGGTAGGTGGAGGAAAATTTAAGAAAGAAAAATGTAATCACTTAGTTATATACAGTAAGAAATCGAAAAAGTATTGCTGGTTCGTTTTGCCAATGAAATTTTAAAGCTCAACATCTTTCATAGTAATCCACAGCATTTGTCACTATTTCCACCCGTTGACTTGTTTGGAATAGGGAACATACATCATCAGTCGCTAGGCTAAATCCAAGACATCCTTCTGTTTGTCTGCAGAAGATTGAACATTCCTTTCGGGATACGTGCTGTAAATTATTTTCGTATCTGAAGACAGGTTCTTTATTCAGCTGTCTACAGTATGTTCCTATAAAATATTTGAAGTATCAGCATTGCAAGTGCCAAGAGGAAACATGTTGTTGGTTGCTGTATCATATTTAATTTTCGTTATTATAAATGAGGTTGTTGGTTTTCTCGTTTGACATTTTTTAGATTTCGTTATGTCGTAGGATTTTATAGCTTATAATGCGGAACAGATTTCTCTCATTGTTGAACGCCGAACGGTGACCTATATTTGATTACTTTATCTTTTTTTTTTCTCTAGTAGAAAGTTGTCTAATTGGCAATTATACCATATCTCCTTATTCGTATATTGATCACTGAAACGGGGCGGGCAATGCATTAAGTGACTTACTGTCAATCATTGCATGAGGAATCAATAAACCACGGTAAAAACTAGGCGGAAGATACCAAGGGGACATTCAAAACTCAAAAGATGAAGAACTGACAACGCAATGAAAAAAATACGAAAAAACGACAACACACTACATAGAAAATTATAGATTGAGCAACACGAACCCCACAAAAATCCGTGGGTGAAATCAAGTGCTCAGAAGGACAAGCAGTTCCTGTTCCACATGGGACACCCTTTGATGTTGCATCTTTTATATGTTGCACCTCCTATTTATAGGGGTGTTTTACCCTTTATGTCTTGAAGTTTTACCTTTTATATCAAATGGCGTTTTATCTTTAATATCTAGTGGTCTAACATTTTATACATACTGGGTTTACCTTTTAATATATAGTTGTTTTCAATAACTTATATTTAGCGGTGTTACTTTTGATATCTGATGGTGTTTTATAGTTTTTACATTTTTATCCAGTGAGGTTTTACCTTTTTGTCTACAGTTAGAAAGCAGGTCACGGTTTGACCCAAGTCTATCAGCAACAATAGAGTCATGTGACATTGAAAACTCTGTAAAACTACGGATGAGACAAATCTCATTTTTTCTAAATAATATACCACTGTCATGATAAAAACTTACTGATCAAAATAATCTTGAGTATATATAGTTTTTACACATCAACTAAAAGTCCTTTTTTCTTAATTCTATCTTCAAACCTGAAGTTTGCGTGAAAATTGTCAAGTCTCCTGATCGAACAATCTAAATATTTTCTAGGAAACTAAAAATTATGGACAGAATTTAAATTTGATACGGCATCTCATTAAGTCAAACACTTGATATGAATATCCAGGCAACAGAGTGTTGGATACGCAAACGTCAAGTTATTTTGAACACGAAGGAGGGTTTTTTTTGCCGATTTTGTGCAAGTGGTTATCTCCCCTGATATCACAAGTCAAAAATGAAAACCCAACAAAATCAATGAAAAAGAATTAACATCACAAAAATCAATAAAAACTGAAATTCGATTTACAACTATGGTATTTTAATATTAACAAGAGATATCTCCCTCCATTTCAGAGAAGAATGAGAAGTCAAGATTAAAAGACAATAAACTGGTTAAAAATTAAGAAATATCACATAGAAAACTAGCTGAATTGATATAAATTTGCTCTGGCTGATGAAATTTCCATTGTAATTTTTATAATGGATTAATAGGATTACTCTTGGTAGAATTTTTAACAATATTTTAACAATAAAACATATCTTGTCACAATTTAAAAAATCTTTCTGAAATAGAAATAATAAATACTACTGATCATTTAAATGTTACATTCTAAAAAGTGGTCCCCAGGGTCACAATTGTTTCTTCATAGCAAAAAGGTCTTAAATCCATCTATGATTCTTAGTTGAACAGTGCAGTACTGCCTAGAAACTATCCTACAGAAAAAGGATAAGTTTACAAAAATATTTCAGAATAACTTATTGGCACATGAATAATAGAACTTCTGTAAAAATAATACTTAAATTGATAGTATTTATATAAGTGACATAATTCAAATTTCAAAATCATCATTATTATTAAATTATTAAATAAGCCACCACAGTAGCCCTTGCCAAATTTCTCAGGGTATTTTTTTAGGTTATGAAAGTAAAACTTTTTGAAAAATTAAAAATAAATGGCGCTTCTACATGCTAGTCTACTCTTCAAGCTGCTGTGTCAGCTGGTATAAATACATATTGTATACTTGTACTTAAATAATTGTATATTTATATCACAAATTACATGAGAATTATTTGACAGTTGGTGGGACATATCTTGTGCATTTTACCTAATGATTGTAAAATTTGACAAGAATTTACCATGTGAATAAATTTAGTTTTGTAAGAATTAATTTTTTTTTTTTTTTTTTGACTTGATAAGCTATTTTTTGCTCTTATTTCTGTAACTTGTTAATAAGGAGATATCCAATAAGCAAGGTTTTTCACTTATAAGTATAATTAACTGACCTTCATTTCTTCTTTCATGTTTTTTTTCTCAGAAATTTCTATTGAAAGGCATTATATTTCTCTCGCCATGTCTTGTGTTTTTGTCCATCCATAGGCTTTCATTATTTTGTCAGATTTATTGCCAGTATGAATGAAATTTTCATAGACGTACAGTTTCAAACGTAATTAACATGATCTTTGTTTCACTTTTCAAATGTTTCAATTTTCATTATGCACAATATGAATATGACCCTGACACATATTTTGTTAACGTTATATGACGTATTTTTAAAAAGAAAACAATGTCACCGTTAATTTGTGTAAGGGATCAAGAAGGGTTTTAGTTACTTTACAATTAATTTATCGTATGGAATTGGGATAAACAACAATGTTTTATCATAATTTCATTCATATCTCCAATAAAAACAATACTTTGAGTACTTTGATAACAGCTAAAATATAAAGCAGAACCTTAACTGTTTTCAACTAGAAACGCTGCCAAAATAAGCTACAAAATGACATGCCTGGTGGTAACTGAAATTATTGTATTAGAGTAAAAAATGATGGCTTCATAATTATATAGAAATTTAAAGTATGTTACCCGGTTTCATTTTAAAAATCTAACGTTCTTTTCCGTATTTGGATATACAAACGTCAAGTTATTCAAATTCGAGTTTGTTGGCGAACAAAAAAGATGACTGATATTTTTAGAACGGACAGGATGAAGTAATAGCAAATAAAAGTTATTTTCGACATTTTTTTAAATTATATTGTTCATAAAACCTACAAACTTTTAAAATCAATTATAGTAAAAGCATGACAAGTTAAAAAATAGTTTAAAGTCGATTTTTAGTCGATTTATTTCGCGGACTTTTTGTCGTCGCCAATGACTGTAGCGCCACCTAATTAATTCCCCCGGTTATTTTTGCTGATAGAGCTTGACGACAACTGATGCTTTCCAACTGTCTACTGCGGTTTTACTATCTATATCTAGTGAGGTGAGGTTTTACGTTTTATATCGTGTGGTGTTACTTTTGAGGGCAGACGATACAGTAGCAAGGTCAGATAACCATGTATTCAAATTTAATGCATTGTTTTCGCAACGTTGCTAATAATAATCGTCAACAATCCGTGGAAAATCACTTAGTCATCAAATCAGTTACGTGAATTTGAAAGCATTTGCAAAGGAAAACGTACATTGTTTATATCTAAGATAGTGAAATCTACTGCGGGGGCATAACATTCGAAGCAAATGAAGACTGTTTACTTTTTTATCAATAATAAACTCGTATAGCGGTTTGGCGTACCGTGGGAATAGGTGTTGCATTAAGAATAAACTGCGACGTAATCTAGCGCCAAAAAGGAAATGGAAACTCAAGCATTAAAACAACTAGGTTTTTTTATTTCTAGCTAAAAAATGAGCACGGACCCCATTTTTTGTCTTTAACAATCGACTATACTATTTCAGGAATGTTATATCGAAAGTGTAAGAAAATATCAACGGTCGAATTTTTATTAAACATTTCAATTTGCAAGAAAAATGTCTAAGGCTTTATATTTCCAATAAATGTATGATTTAACAATTTTTTTTATAGCAATTAGTCTTCATCTTCGTAACCATCTTAAAGGCCTGTTAAATTAATGTACAATGTGCAAAAACCCGGGTGAAAATATCTCCTTCCGTTTAAAAGTGTCATTTTTTTTTTTTTTTGGAAAAGTACTGAAACATGAAATTTGGGTCTTTAAATGAAACATGCATATTTCAAACTTAAATATCTCAAAATTAAGGCATGATGGTTTATTTTGCCTGACATATTTCAATAGTGTACATCAAAATTGACTTTGTGTCAAAATGATGAGAAAAATCAACTACATATCCTTTCTGTATCGTATACCCTTAAAAGTAGAGGTTTAACTTTTCTTATCGTGACCATTGACCGGTTCTCTAACATGTCAGTGGGGCGGAATGAAATGTAGAAATGGTAAACAGTTACGAGGTTCCTGACTATTGATATGTACTTTAACATGTCGTTATGAGGCGGAATCAATCGAAGGTAATGTATCGACGTTAACAAAATAAGTCCAAACAGGGAATATAATCAGAATTGCATGATCTATTGTGGTGTATCTGAAGGTCTAGCCTAAGGTCGTAAGCCTTTCTCTTTTATTTATTTAGATAAGTGTCATTACAAAAAAGGTTTAGGAAATACACAATAATAATAGTTTCGAAGAGAAAAATTAAACATCACTGAATAAATATTTTTCAACAGAACCTCGAGATTTTCAGAGTGCAAATTCATACTCCATATTTTTCTGAAATTTGAAATAAATGTTTCCACCGATAGAAAACAAAAGTAAAAATAGACCGTTATCTCTTTTGATCCTTGATAATGAAGTTTTCCACAGTTGATGTATGAATTTGGCTATTATGTTGAGATCCTTGTCGGTCATACAGCTCTCAACTTTGCAGCAAATGTAAGCATACCTGGCTTAATGTTTAAGTTTTAGCGTTCCTGATGACGGTAAATCCAGAAAAGCGATTCAGACGCTCGAAATGTCTTAAGGGCATACGATACAGTTACAGGGATGTAATGACGTTGCTAACGTAAATTGTTATTTTCGCGACGTCAAACGGTGACTTATCGGGAAAAGATGCAGTTTTGGCTGATTTTATCATTCAAACTGATTTAACTTGAAAACGAGTTCATGGACCCTCTTTTTAAAATGACATTTGGTTTAATAACGTAAGATGATTGTGTGTACCAATTTTTATGAAAACGTAAATAGTGCAATTTTTAAATTTGATTAATATACAGCAAAAATGACGGTTTTTCCTACATTCATGAACATTTGATAAATTTGAGTTATTTGTAAAATAAAATGTACAAATTTATGCAATATTTATATAACACATAAATTACAAATAATTTAACAAAAACAGATCGTGTTTATCTTTAAAACAAAAAGTTATGTATTTCTATCGAAAGGAAAAATACGTCCACAAATCCGTATTTTGAGGAAATATCTGAAATTTGAACCTCAATTTACTCAAAAGTAGCACATGAAGGTATATTTTTATTACATATTTGATTTAATCAGGTAAAAATAGCCTACATGTAAATTTTCATCAAAATTTAAATACGGGATCAAAACTGTATCGTATGCCCTTAAATGTTTATTTGATTACTTAGTTTTATCACAAATATTAAAATTATTTTTAAATTTAGATTCATCTTGAAGGTTTTGATTTCAAAAAAAATCAACATCACTCTCACAGTAACATAAATCATGCAACAAAGGAATTAAGGATTTGTTCTTCAAGTTCTTCATATTAACAGTGTTAATCAAGACAGAAAAGTTTCATATAAACTCATCATATATACCAGCATTAAAGTTTTGTACGCAAGACGCGCGTTTTATCCACAAAAGACTCATCACTGACGCTCGAATCAAAACAGTTAACAGGGCCATTTCAAGTACAAAGTTGAAGAGTATTGAGGTATGTTATTTTTGTATTTAAATTCTGTATATAAATTAATTTTGTGCCATTTTCATGGTTTTTTTTTTTTATTCATTTTTTTTGGTCATTGGTTTACCTTTTTTAGTGATATCTAAAACACAGTAAAGGAGTAAAAAGGTATACGAAAAGACGACACAAAGAGATGTGTGTGTCTCCGAAAAATTAACCTTTGACATCCTTTGGAAAATTCTTTTACAACCTATGTTATGGTTTACCTTCACAAGTGATACATAAAACACAGTAAAGGATTATAAAGGTAAATAGAAATACGATATAACGCGATGTGTCTGTCTCCAGAAAAACCCGTCGACATCCTTTGTAAAATTGTTTCACAGCCTACTCTTTTGGACTTTGGAGCTTAATAGATAGGATCTTATCTGTCATTGTATGCTGAACTGTATATGTCTTTTCTTTGATTTCAATTGTGTTGAGGCATACCATGTATATCAATGCAGTGTTTTTGTATTCTTGTTACATTTTTGCTTATGTACTTTGTGTCTATATACCATTTTGTTTTTCTGTGTTTAAATAGTTATTTGTTTTTATTGTCATTAAGATTATAAGACAATGTTGACTGCTGTACCCCAATTTTTGATATTTTTACCTGTTATGTCTGTTCGTTTTGCTCACACATTGTTGTCAATATAATGGAATGCTATATGACTGTCATACAAGTGATAGGTTTAGCTAGCTATAAAACCAGGTTTAATCTACCATTTTCTACATAAGGAAATGCCTGTACCAAGTCAGGAACTTGACAGTTGTTTTCCATTCGTTTGATGTGTTTGAGCTTTTGATTTTGCCATTCGATAAGGGACTTTCCGTTTTGAATTTTCCTTGGAGTTCGGTATTTTCGATATTTTACTTTTGTAGACTGTTGTCTTTTTATCGTTTTTGCTTTTTTGTCATAATATTGTCAGTCTCCTTTGGGTGGATGAGTTTTTATATGACCAGTCGGTTATTTTTTGAGCGTACACATAAATGTATATATCAGACAAACGGTCGCTTGAAATGATATATCATAAAATAAAATGTAAAGTTTTAATATAAACAGATAAAAGACTTTGATAGCATATTTTCTTAATAAAGCGAGTGAAAAGTTTTTGTAAATGTAATATGTTTGAGAAATTTAGAACAGAGAAAATGTAGTTCAATGTGTTCATAGTACCGGTATTTAGGTGTAAAATGACCTGATTCTAAATTAGCAGTCTAATTAGTTTTAGCTTGCTTTTAGGTAGTGCAAGCATATATGTTTTGTAATCTTTTGGTATCTCCTGTCTCTTCTTTTTGTGTTCATCATTTCACATAATTAGATATACAAGTTTCCATATAGCTTTGTAAGTTTGGTAATATATAAGGTTTGTCAAGAGAAAAGTACTCAAGAGAAAAGTACCAATTGCTAATTGATATTGCCTTATTTCTGATTGTGGATTTTTGCACTTTAACACCAGTGAGGCGACGGGTTTCGCCATTGGTGTCGGAATTGCCTCTTTAAGATTGTTTCGTTTACAATTTTTTGTAATCGAACATTCTATAGAGAGGTAAAATTAAGAACTCATTTTCTTCCATTTACGGTGGTATCTCACTTAATGCAAATACGTCATTATACGCGTACTAATTTTGGTATTAACGGAACAATTACAAATTTATTTTGATAATTCAATATTTAAAACATACCCGTATTAGGTGTCTTGTCAATGTACACTTCTACTTCACACAAGGTTAAGCAATCGCCTTCAATATGATATCGATAATCTTTGTAGATCTTAAGATATCGTCCATGAAGATTTCTATTGCAGGTAGCACTGAATACACCTGGAACTGCTCCTGGGTGATAGAAACACAGCTGACCTGATTCTTGATCGAAATATGACCAATCGGTTATTTTTGGAGCGTACACATAAATGTATATATCAGTCAAACGGTCGCCTGAAATGATATATCATAAAATAAAATGTAAAGTTTTAATATTAACAGATGAAAGATTAAAGCATATTTTTTAATAAAAAAAAAAAAACAAGTAAAAAGTTTTTGCAAATGTAATATATTTGAGAAATTTAGGACAGTGATCTATATTTAGTACAATGTAGTTCAATGTGTTCATAGTACCGATATTTGTGTGTAAAATGGCCTGATTCTAAATTAGCAGTCTAATTAATTTTAGCTTGCTTCTAGGAAGTGCAAGCGTCTATGTTTTTTATATCTTTTTTACCGATATGAAGATTTATTTTTGAACTGATTTTTATTTAACCTCTTTTATGTACCCTTATGTAGATTAAAGGAGGACGACCGAATCAAAAGAGTTAAAAAGGCCATATAAGGTAAAAATATTTTAGCTTCAAAATTGTGAACTTTCCATTTTCTATGTAGCTACATTGCAGTAGCGCCTGCATACGGATTATACATCTCCCAGTTGATACGATATACCAGAGCTTGCGATTCCTATCAAGATGTTCTTGATAGAGGGTTGCTACTAACAAGGAAACTATGGAACCAAGGGTTCCTAGTGATTAAGTTGAAGTTGTCTCTTTGAAATTTTTATTTTCATATCATCACTAGTTGGTTGACCGTAAAGGAATATCTGTGTCACAGATGAATACTGATATGTTCACATTGTCGTAACTACAATGTAGTCGTCTTTTCCACTATTGAGACATCACCGAATGATTCTTATAACTGAATTTGTATTTATCATAAGCAACATGACTGATGCCACTAGTGGAGAAGATGCTTACCATTCCGGAGCACAAGAGAAAGCCCTCGGGTTTTGGTGGGGTTCCTATTGGCCAGTCTTCATTTATTTATGTAGTGTATTTTTTCAATAGTTGGTCTTTTCGTCGAGCTTCATTTTTTGCCATGACGTTGTCAGATTTTTCGACTTAAGAGTTATGCATGTCCCTTTGGTATCTACCATCTCTTTTTTAGCATTTATATTATAAACAGTTTTGATTTACAATTTTATTTGACAAAATATATTCCTGTTGTGTACCGAAGAGCTCTTTCAAAAATAAGACTTTCTTCGCATTCATTAGCAGTTGAAACTGGACGCTACCAAAGTATTGAGTTGTCACGTCGTATATGTACAATTTGCCGTCAGTGTATTGTTATCCATTCGTTTGATGTGTTTGAACTTTGATTTTGCCATTTGATTGAGGACTTTCCTTTTGAATTTTCCTCGAGTTCAGTATTTTGTGATTTTACTTTTGAAGACGAATTCCATTTCATCTTAGTGTGTCCGAAATATGAGGAACTTAGAGTAAAATTCATTAAGAAATATTACTGGTCTAGACCAAGTGTGTTTAAATTTATTGAACTTTTAAGTTTAAAAACATCAAACAGTTAACCAATTTAGGAAAATACATTTTTACTGCATTTAAAATCAGAGACAATACTACATGAATATTCTCTGTCTGTTTACTTGTGTACTTTGAAAATTTGTATTGACACCGATGAACTGTAAAGTTCAAGGTAATAAAGAATTTATTATAATTTATTATAGTTAAGGTAGATCTGGTGTCTTCCGCCATATTGGATTGTAAAATAGCAGAAAACAATCGGTCTAGATCTATCACGAAGGCATCTAATATGAGAATAATGTAATTCGTTTGTAAAACTTTTCAACTAAATGAAGAACATTATGTGTTTTATCATATTTTTGCGTCTGTGACAAACACAGAATATTTTTTGTTTGAATCAAATTTTCCAACTTTGCCATCTCTGGGGAGATAACTCTGATAATATTTCTTTTATAAAGGAATGTGTTATGAATTTACATATTTATTTTGTAGCAAGAAAATGAATCCCGTGACCCCAATTTTGCGATTTATTTTCTGGAAGCACATTATTGCGTCATCTTTTCATCATTTAGTTTCCTTTTTGTCACACAAAATTGAGTTTTCCATGCATAATATATATATAATCCAACAGTTTTGCACAGCCTGTAACTTGAAAAGAAGCCCCGTGACCCAAACATTTTATTATTTTTGAAAAGAGGACGAAAGATACCAGAGGGACAGTCAAACTCATAGATCGAAAACAAACTGACAACGCCATGGCCAAAAATAAAAGACAAACAGACAAATAATAGTACAGATGACACAACATAGAAAACTAAAGACTAAGCAAAGTATGATAGAAACTACATTTTGGCAAATTATTAAAAAATGCTATCGATTTCAATTTAGAACCCGCTCCTTTCTCCCATCTACCTTAAGAGACGATGTGGTACGCTTTCATTTGACTTTTTAATATGATAAACTGAATGAAGTCGCAAGAGCTCATTATTTTAATCTTAATGAATATAATCAATATTCGAACGGATAATACATGTTTTGCCTGTGATAAGCATGTTTGGAAAATATTCTTTTACTACGAACTTTCCAATCTAAACTCAGGGATCTCCATGGATGAAAATTTAACGATGGAGTACCTTTAATCATGACAAAACCCCGCGTCTACGGCGTGGTGTGATCGAAAATATTTCATTCCTTCATTTACATGTAAGGAATGGTGAACAGGCTGATATATTGCTTATTTTATTTATTTCATTATAGAATGACCAATATTTTCATTAATGGTCATTTGTAACAATTCCAATGCCAAGCCTGCATGGCTCCCCCTTAGTCAAGAATCATCAAAAGCTGTCATTAAGGCTCCCACGTCGTTTTCTTGCTCTTTTGGTAATTGTTTAGGGTTTATAAATCGGGGGATCTTTTATTTCACTGTCAAATTCAGAAGTCATGAACCGTTATCGACGACAAGAAGTTTCGTACCCGTTTTGTAAAACGCTGAAGAAAGATTTGGAGGGCAAACATTTGCAATTTTAAAGGTTTAATTGACTTTAAATAGCAAATTTCATTGTAATATACTATACAACATGCATCTTTCGATTCTGAATGTCGACTGGAAAACCGATTGTATCAATTTGATTGTAAACTACGAAATGAATTCGGAATAACGATTCGAAATTTCTTCAGATTATCAAAATGCAGTTATTATTCATATATTTACTTTTAAACTTGTAAAGTGATTCAATATTATCGATAATTGATGTGCTCATGTTATTTGGCATGATAAATAAGTTGTTTTACGTCTTATTTTGTACTCGTTTAAAAAGGGGGATGCTGATTGTGTAAGTCAATATAAAAGCACGTGTTTGACTTGTTAAACTTTTTTCTTTGTAAATGGATTTAAAATTTATTTTTTTAATCTAAATTTTCATAAGCATTTGCTGAAACGTAATTAAATAATGCAATAAATTGTTTATCTTGATCAAGTGTTCTCCTATCAGGTGTGTCGATCTACCTGTACAAGTGTTGAAGTGATTAGCGATCATTAGAATATAGCAAAGTGCTCTCGACCAATGAAATTTTAGGATTTGGTGTTTCTTAATTGTGAAGAATGAATGAAATCATGTTCTTAATAAGGGATTATCTTATTGTTTCGGATTACTTACAGTTCAAAACAAAGAAATTCTATGAATGAGTTACAACTACCTTGAAGCACATTTATCAGCTTGAAAGAATTTGTGATTGATACTGACTAAAAGTTGAATTTTGAAACAAACAAAACAAATCAAAATAAGATGAAGTTTACTGGTACAATAACCTTGGTACCGTTAACGTTATAATAACTTCAAATTAATAAAAAGATAAACAATATCAAAGCAATGCAAAAATAAAAGAAAAAAGTTTTAAAATTAAATAAAACCTAAATCTTTACCTTATACTCTTTCAAAACTCAGATTACTGGTGAGAATAGTAATTTCCAATATTTTGATAAAACTAAAACAAAAAGAGGAATTTAGTTTAACTTTTGAATATATTTTAAACTTCTACAGGCATTGTATTTGAACATTTTCTTGACAGAATGAAGTAGTATTTAATGTAAAGGGTTGGACTAAAATATTGGCTGTAAAATAAAATTTAGTTGTAACTCAAATTTTGAATTATTGATTTGAACTGTAAATAAACTAAAAGATAATTCCTCGCTAAAATATTACATGATTTACATTCATACTCACAATCAAAAGCATTTCTTACCATTGCATTGTACTGTGTCATCTAATGTCTAAAACAGAATTTATTATATTTTCAAAAATTATAAGAAAGTCCTTACATCACTAAAACTAATCCATAAATGAAATGACTAAAAACGAAGTCATGCATTAATTACAAACATTGCACTGACAATGAAACTAATTTTTGAATACAATCATTCATTTGAGCCTTGAGCGCTTTACAATATTCTAAGTTTGTAAGAGAATGATAATCCCTATCTTCATGATAAGTACTCGATAACGCTCGTACTTAATCATGAAGAAAGGGATTATCATTCTTTCACATATATTTAGCCGGATATCCCTCAGGGATTTAAAACTGTAATCAGGAAGAGTTGTGCAATTACATGCAACTGATTATAATTGCTAACAAAAATGGCGGCGGCCAGAGAAACAAAAACAAATTTTGACAATGGCGAGGATCATTTGACGATGGCGAAAGATAATTTAACGATGGCGGAGCGCCATCATAAAACAGAACATGGAGATCCCTGGACTAAACTAATGACACATTACAACTGTTCTTTTCGATGATTTCTTTTTAATGTTCTACATCAATTGAACCAAAGTTATTTTGATTAGTAGCTTAATAATCTTGTATGTGTTCCTCTTGCACATATTACCTTCTCAGAAGACGCTTTGTTAATGAAGTTTTACGCGACATATCGGAATAGTCTATTTGCCAATTCCAGTAATTGACCCTTTATATAATAGCTTATTTTTTAGTTGTCTCCCATAAAATGGACATTAACTTTCATTGACAATGGAGAGCTAGAGGACAAAGAAAATGTATATTTGCATAATATGTGTAACCATTAAGTTTTTCAAATCTTTTAATAACATTTCATTTTTTGCAAAGCCTGCCTTGGGTACATAAAAGGCAAATCTAAAGCCGGGAAAATGTAATACTAGTATTGACGAACAATCCCGGCAAATTATCAGATCAAAGTCACTAAGACCAAAAACCTTTTCTTTACCATTACATTTCATAAATAGACGCTTAATTCCCACAGATATCTTACAACTGTATGAAATAAGTCTGAATGCAGCGACAGCTAGAAAAATGCAAAGAGACGGTGAATGTTTTTCTTTCTTTTGATAAGGTAAAATTCACTAGAAAATATATCATTCATTTTACATACTTACTACAACAGTCTTGTCTGTTGAAGATTGTGAAACTGTTAATATTATACTCCTGTTCAAGATCAATTCCCCACCAGTAGTTCAATTCATTAACCTTTGTATGGGAGCAAAATAGTTGTACGTATGGCATTTCAAAAACCTGGTGTTTGTTACCGTCATTTGCAAGAGATGCATTAGCCGGTATTCCTTTTTCGTAAAATGTTGAACTCTGTCTACTTTCTTTATAAAGGGCAACGTTATCTCTTAATCCTGAAATATTATGTATTAAATGTTAGAGAAGCAGAAATAACAAGTGCATTGAATGAAAATTTTGAAAATCAAAAAATATTTCAACCGTGTTCGTAAAGCATTTTCAAATTTAAATCGGGTTTAATGCTATCGAACTAAATCATTTGAACACTATATCATTGAATTTGCAATTGACCTCATCAATAACAATAAATGTAAAAATAATTACCAATTTTCATTTTAGGGGTAGAGTTCTTTATCAATCATTAACAAAATCTATAATTCATTTTTGATCAATTAAATATACTTTATAATTCGGTATTTAATCAATCTATGTGTTTTATATCGGTTGCAAGAAATCATGCCATGATCATCTTCTCATCCAATTTATCTGAAGTATGAAAATTAAAAAAAGTCATGAAAAAATGTTCCAAATCATTATTGCAAATTGATATTCCTATGTACTTCGCCAGACAACTGGCATACTCTTGATGTATAAAAGTATAAAAAAAATAAATTGTATTATACTCATGCATAACAGCAATTTTAAGTGTCACTTTCCACACCGGAATAGGATACATAAAAGACCAACTTAATACCAGTAAAATGAAATGTTAATGTTTACATTAATGAGAGAAATTTATGTTTGCATTTCAAAGTTTTCGAAAGTAACACACCTGTGTTATCGGTTACTTGTGTTAATTGTAAACTACTGGTCAAAGTGTAACATATGTACCCGATGTTGTAAAGAGTTATTTTTGTTTAGGTATGGAATTCCTACTTATGTATAACAGTCGATTGAAGCATGTACCCCCTTCTTCGTTCTTTTTTTTCTTTGGTATTTATGATTTTTTAGTCACTTGAAATAACAATTATAATTTTCGTGATTTACCTTCAAAAGAAAAGATCAAAGCCAAACATTTGAAAGCCAGGGATGCATAAAAGCATATCAACGTTTTTGACTAATAATATTCCTATATGTCAGCGTTTTATCGCTTATCTAATGTGTTGTTGCCCTTTTCAGAGAAGAAAAGCAGTATATTTGTTGTAACATAAAGACCAAATAGAATAAGTGAAAATTTTCAACAGAAAGAATAATAACTATCTTAAACACAAAGAAAACAATCTAAAAACGACAAATTCCTAATTACATTTTGTAGTAAATAAATATTCATCCGACTTTCCAATTTTAGTAGCAGAATAACATAAACGGTACCAATATTACTGCACCAGCTGCGCATTTCGACATTAATGCTCAAGGCCAAACAAGCTAAAAAAAAGAAAAAAAAAGGTTAAAAAGTATAGACCGAGACAGGCAAAGAATCAGAGCTTTGCATGAGGGAGATATATTTCTTAATTTGAAATAATTTCTATAAAACTATACAACAGCAAATTTTATTGACATAATATCCGTATTTGCATGCCAGTACAGAAGTACTGTCTACTGGGCTAGTGTTACCTTGCGGGACTGAGTGTTGATATGGTCGGGTTGCAAAAATTGTTATCTCTTCTTACTAGTATGTAAGAAAATACAACACAGAAGTACTAGCTACTGGGCTGGTGTTACCCTTGGGGACTGAGTGTTGTTATGGTCGGGTTGCAAAAATTGTTATCTCTTCTTACTAGTATGTAAGAAAATACAAAGTTTGAGATCAAAATTGTTTATCGAATAAATACGGAAAACAATATACCTAATAGTCAAAATGAAAAACAATATACCCAATAGTCAAAATGAAAAACAATACACCCAATAGTCAAAATGAAAAACAATATACCCAATAGTCAAAATGAAAAACAATACACCCAATAGTCAAAATGAAAAACAATATACCCAATAGTCAAAATGAAAAACAATATACCCAATAGTCAAAATGAAAAACAATATACCCAATAGTCAAAATGAAAAACAATATACCCGATAGTCAAAATGAAAAACAATATACCCAATAGTCAAAATGAAAAAAAAAGAAATGGAAGACAAACAACAGTACACGAAAAACTAAATCTTGAACAATATGGAATAGACGTGCTAGTATATCACCTTTATAAAGCGAACAACCATGTGTTAACCATGCGCTCAATTAAAAAAAATTGAGAGGACAATTTCTTTTGATCGGTGATTTTAACCAACGGAAGAGTACAATAGCCACCTTTATTTTTGGATAATGTTACTGACTCTTGTAAAAAAAAAATACACACAACATCACATTGAAAGCACGAATACTTTATCGCTTTTCTGTTAAAAAATATAACTCATCTTAGCAAAGCACGAGAAAATGAATAAAAAAGGATGTCACGTACAATGCATAGCATGTATGTCGGTCAATTTTACATACCCTGACAGAGAACAAAAATAGTCAAAAGTAAAATCACGTATTCTTCCATTATTAACTCTGAGCTATCCCTCCGCTTGTTGGTGAAATTCTTAACTAAAAATAGAAAACATATAATATATCATTATGTTATGCTGTGGAAATAAGCTGCGCACGCACAAATATATATTTCACTTTTTGAATAAAGGAGAGTTTTTCCCAATGACAAGCTCAAAATAACTTGTATTTGGTATATTGATTCAAGCTATTCTTTTGTTAATATAAATCCGTGAAAAAAACTTATTCTTTATAGAATGCTTTTTACAATTATTCACAGAATGAAAGTCTTAATTGAAAAATATGATGAAATTAAATTTGTTGTGGTTTAAAAATTGAATTACCTTTTCTATATGATTTAAAGACCGATCAGAAGAGCAACACCATGGCAAGAAAATAAGAAAAAAAACACTCCACTGTCTATTTTTGACACAATAAGTTAATCTACAGATCAGACGACTATTCTAGTATCTAAAGATCTAAGACCGTAATAGCATGTCGCTATCGAATTGGACACAGACACATCATATCGGTTAACAAATTCGTGTGTAGGGACCGTAAAACTTATGTAATGACGATGTCTGTCGTTTGTCCGATAACTCGGTTAAAACAACTTTTGTAAAGGAAGCAAACTCCTGTTAATACTAGCGTTACTTGTTATTAGAGATATGTAAACGCCATACGATAGAGTGCAGGTTATGTTACTGCTGAAAAATAGGAAGTTGACAGTTGATCAGTTGAAATCGTCACATGTGTCATTGATTTTAGTTTGTCATTGATTTTAGTTTGAAGTCGTCCGTCTTTGTCTAAATCGTTGAAATGTTCAAGATATGAAATAGTTCTTCTTGTTTCGGATATATTCGTAATCTTATATTTCTTGGATATGTTAGAAGCAAGAACTCACTGAAATGTGAAATATTCAGTGACAGGACATCATTAATATATCTGACAGAGAAATAAAAGAACTTTTCAAGATGCCTTTTTAAGAAGGTTCTGTATGAATTCTGTTTCATCTGAATAAAACGCAAGTCGACCAGTTGGAATGAACTATAAGCACATATTGGAATACCGACTGTCTTTTGAAATATCAATCCATCAAACTCAAAAGTAAGTTGTCGACCCCTACATTTTTTTTTTTTTTTTTTTTGTATTATCTTTGGTGTATTTGTTGTTGGAATCATTGTCGTTCTCCACAAAGTAAGATTTTTGCATGACCAAAAAGAAGAATTGAGTATGGATCATTCCCATTTTGTAGAAACGGCTCTGTTTAATCAAACGATGTAATCGATCTTTTAATACAACATGTGAAAAGAAGTGTACAGCAACACTTATAAAATGCACGTTTCTTATGTTTTATAATAAATTAAGGCAATAGTAGTTTACCATTGTTCAGATATAATATATCGACTGAAAACATTAATCAAGGTAACAAACAAAAATTGAGGGAATCGTATGAACTCAAAAGGATTGAGACCGGGTGTGTCGACAGGGTAAGCATCTCCTACTATACATGTATCAATTGTATTTCAAATCCATACTCAGTCAAAATGTCATAATCATAGGACACAAACGGTATAATTAGAGATTAGATGATTTTTCTTGTATCTTAATATATCAGACTGCGAAAACATGTCACTAGTGAGTTGACCCGTAAGCAAATCGTATCGATCAATTGATTCGTGATGTGAACGTATGACTTATGTAACGACAATGTCTGTTGATGATCCTCATATCTCTGTTGGAGATGTTTTTGTGTAAGGAGCACAGCATTGCAAATGAAGTCCGCAAAGTGTGAACATGCACAAATATAACATGTGTTAAAATGGTTAAAAGTCAGTTACAAATCAAAAAGCAATCTGATAGAAATATCGAGAAAGGTCTCCTGTAAAATGCAATGTTAGTTGTTACAAATTTAATTACTATTCAATGTTTCCACCCGAAACAAAATTACACAAATGTCAAAATACCCCATTTGGTTTAAATCTAACTTATCATATATTGCATCGTTTATAATTAAAAGTAATATAACAGTATATCACTTTGCATATCAAACACAATTAAGGCAATGCATTATTGATCTATGAATTTTGAATCCTGTAAACTAGAAGCAACAGTAGGTTACCGATGTTCAATCTCGTGAATCAATATAGACAATACACGTCAAGACAAAAAAAACTAAGAAAATCACACAAAACTAAACGGATCGAGACCGAATACGTCGCCACGTCAACCCACACTTAGAAATAACTATCACAATGTTACAATAGGTAATAGCACACACTCGGTAAATTAAGCAATCAGACGACTCTTCTAGTATTTAAAAGTTTTTCGACTTCAAAAATATATTGCTTATGAGCTGAGACACCGACACATTATATCGGTCCACTAAATTTTGATGGTGATCATAAAACATTAGGAAGTGTCGAATTCAGTAGTTGTTCCTCGTTATCGTACTTTGTGTCAGGAGAAGGCTTTATTAAATTTATTTTTATACAGTGTGAACATATACGCACTTAAAGTATCATTTCAGATTCAATTGTCATAGATCAGAGTTTTAATTCATCCATATGCGTTAATATTAAGAAAAAGACTCAGAAATTTGGCAGACTATATGATTGTGCTTGCATCCTTAAACTCCGGTTCATTTGTCATTGATAAACTGTATGTATGTTATAAAAATTTCGTAGATAGTTTTTGCAAATTATAATATCTATATCTCTGATTTAAAAGACGTTTAGTAATGCAAATATTATATTCTTTGAAATTGGTGACATTACTTCGAACACGTCCATACACAAACAACTAATATATGTATGCTCCATTAGAAGAATTCAACCGAGCATGGCAATCTCAAAAAGACACTTTGCAAAAGAATAGAAAAAAATGTCTTCTTTATTCAATCTTTTGATTGGCTTTTTATGTTAAATTTTTGTATGAAAGCAAATTATATTTTCCATATTGTAGGAGCTCTGTTAAAAGTCATATAAGGTACTCCTCGAGTATTGAGGTATTAATACATCCATGTCTTCTTAATGTTTGGGTTTGAGCGTTCAAGATGGAGGAGAATCCATAAAGGCGTTTCAAAAGCACAAAAATTAAAATGAGGGTATTTCAAATATGACCTTTACGACAACAGGAATGATCTCAGTTTCCCAGGTGTGAAATTTCCCTTTTTAAGAAGCACCTGCATACTGAGGATATATCTTCCAGATAATACGATAATCTAGAGCTTGCGTTTTCTAATATGATTTCCTTGATAGAGGGTTGTTGCTTATAAGGAAGCTGTTGAACCAAGGATTCAAAGCGCGAAAGTTCCTTCCAAATTTTACGGGCGACATCATGAGATGGGTGACCGTCATTAAATACCTGTAACACAAAAGATATGATCAACATGTCTTAACCACAATCTCATCCTCATTTGCTCGATCGTGATATCACTGAATGAAATTTATTAATGAATGTTAACTTACCGTGAGAAACATGCCAGATGCCACTGGTGAAAAAGGATCTTTTAACATTTCAGGGGAACCTAAGGTCACCCGCAGTTTTCGGTTGGATTCCTAATGCTTAATTTTTAATTTTTTTATCATGGCGGTGTTAAGTTTCTTTTCGACTTATGAGTTTTGATTTTCCTCTTTGTATCTTCCGCCTCTTTTATACTAAGCTACATTTTCAGGACTTTTGCATTAACAGGGATTTAATTTTAACATAAATGTCATGGCTTATGTATATTTCGAATATACTAATTATCATGTCTATCTTTGATATTTGATCATTTACAAAAATTGATCGTAATTTTGCTTTCATCTTTCATCTTTGATTTTTTTTTTCTTCAAATTCAACTTGTTTGCCCATCAATCTAAGTTTATCTGTTTTCTGTATTTCACTTCTGTGAAAAGACAATGATTCCTTTGTGATGTCTTTCTTTAAAGGTCAAACACAAGAATCAGCTTCAGGCCTCAGTTCTAAGTTACGTAGAACAAAAGGTAAAACGTGTTAAAGGCGGAACATGCGTACAAATTGTCAAACAAAATGAATAACCATTAATGAATGAGAGGAGCCTGATATGCAATTGCATTTTCGATATACAATTATTGATTATGGCTGAAATACGTATTACATAAATTAATAACAATCTTTCACACGAACAGAATATAAATGTAGGATTATCAAAATGGTAATAGCAGAAACCACTATATCTATTTTTAATAACACAGTTGTATGTGTGATGTATCTATGATAAATACATTAAGTTGCTCCAAAGATGTGGAACATCGTCAAAAAAGCCATAATCGATGATGATGGTCTTGCATTTTGTTATAGTTACATGTATAGCTGTTAAAAAAGAGGGACGAAAGATACCAGAGGGACAGTCAAACTCATTGATTGAAAATAAACTGACAACGCCATGGCTTAAAATAAAAAGACATACAGACAAATAATAGTACAGAAGACACAACATAGAAAACTAAAGACTAAGCAACACGAACCCCACCAAAAACTGGGGGTGATCTCAGGTGCTCCGGAAGGGTAAGCAGATCCTGCTCCACATGTGGCACCCGTCGTGTTGCTTATGTTATAACAAATCCGGTAAATAGTCTAATTCGGTAGGTCACATTCGTGAAAAGGGAAGGGTATTGTAGTTACGACA
This sequence comes from Mytilus coruscus, assembly GCA_017311375.1. Lineage (NCBI taxonomy): Eukaryota > Metazoa > Mollusca > Bivalvia > Mytilida > Mytilidae > Mytilus > Mytilus coruscus. Next base: position 82,484,653 of record CM029601.1, read on the forward strand.
TAAGGAACATATCCGATATCATCTGTGAAACGGTTATTCCATAACGGTTAACCAACTCGTGATGGCGTCCGTAAAATTTACGAAGGGATGATTTCAACTTCACCACTTGGAACTCTTGGTTTAATAGCTTCCTTGTGAGCAGCAATCCTCTATCAAGGAAATCATTATAGGACATACAAGCCCGGGAATATCGTATCAATTGGGAGATATATACTCCGTATGCAGGCGCTACTGGAATGTTGCTACATAGAAATGGAAAGTTCACAATTGGGAAGCTGAAATCATCAAATGTTACCTGACACTGCTTTTTAACATTGAAAGTTGGCTTTACATTAAAAAGAAAGAACCCCAAAGGGATATTAAACTCGAAAGTCGAATACGAACTGACAATGATATGGGCAAAAAAACGAAAAAACGACCAAAATACAAACAAAAACAGTAAAAAAAATACGACAAGGAAATCAAAGACTGAGCAACACGGACCTTACTTAAAACCGGGGGTGATCTCTGCCTGTTTCACATTTTGCTCCCGTCGTATAATTAGAAACCCCGTTATAAATTTAACCAGTATGTCAAATTCCAGGAAAAGAGGACTCAATTGATTTTACGACAATTATAAAAATAAGATGTGGTATGATTGCCAATAGGACAACTCTCCACCAGAGACCAAATGACATAGAATTTCAAACTATAGGTCACTGTACGGCCTTCAACAATGAGCAAAAAAATATCGCAGAGTCAGTTATAAAAAGCCCCGAAATGACAAATGTTAAACAATTCAAACGAGAAAACTAACAGCGTCATTCATGTACAAAATAATGAACGAAAAAACAAATATGATACCTGCAACAAACGACAACCACTGAACCACAGGCTCCCGACTTGGGACAGGCAAATTAGTATTTTCGTAGTCATCTGTGAAACAGATATTCTTTAACGGTCAACCAACTCGTGGTGTCGTCCGTAAAATTATCGAAGGGATGATTTCAACATTAACAGTTGGTGGAACTCTTGGTTTGATAGCTTCTTTCAACAGTAACCTTTTATCATAGAAATCATGATAGGAATTGCAAGGTCTGGGATATCGTATCAACTAGGAGATACATACTCCATACGCAGGGGCTGCTACATAGAAATGGAAAGTTCACAATTGGGAAGCTGAAATCAACTCTGTTGTCGGAAGTTTTGTTCCCGACCGACCTAGATGTAGATCAAGTTATGAGACAAACTTTACTGTATCTGCTGTATCCTTATGACATTATTTAGATAGCGTAACTAGATTTTAAGGGATAATGCTTGCTTCTCTTCACTCTTTCTAAGAAGCTCCTGTATGAAGTATGCTTCGCATGAATAAAGAAACAAGTCGGTAAGAAGTGGAGTACAGTTGGTTCCAATGGGAATGTTGATTTTTTGTATTCCATGGGGGTCTTTCGATCTTTTTCTTGGGCTTTATCGAAAGCTTCTGTGATATTTTTTTTTTTTTGTATCCTCTTGATTTTAGTTGTTTTCTGAGTTGTCCAAAACGGTAGTTGAGTTTGGATTCCGAGGAGCAAATTCGCTTTAGTCTGATAGCTTGACTGTAAGGAATGCCCCTGGAGCAGTGTTTCGGGTGACAACTTTTTGGAGAGAGAAACTGATGTTTGTCAGTTTTCTTTGTGTGGAGATCAGTTGTCATGACCCCGTTTTTTATACATGTGGTGGTGTCGAGAAACTTTTTTTCGCTTGAAAATTCAGATGTAAATTTTATTGAATGATGGAACTTGTTAAAATGATCTTAAAAATCTTGTAAATGTTCTGCAGTGTCGTTTCCAAAGATAAGACAACCAGCACAGATAGAATTCCGTTTGTTGTCACTTTCCATCCCGATCTGACAAATATTTCATTTACTGTCCGCAAGCACTGGCATCTTATTGAAAATTACTCTTCCTTAAAAGAAATTTTTTCATCACCTCCTGTTATTGCTTATCTCAGACCCAAAATCTCAAAGATATACTTGTTACATCTAAAGTAAAAAAAAGCAAGAGACCTCTATAATCGGGTGTTACAAACAATGCGGAAGAAGCAATTGTAAGTGCTGTAAAGTTGCCAACACTAGAAACTCTTTCACCAGCACATTTACAAAGCAGCGATACAACATCTATGTTACATCTAATTGTAAAAACGGAAAATAGTATTTATATTCTTACTTGTGGAACTTGCAAGCTGCAATATGTTGGCGAAACTGAAACTAAATTCAACATCAGACTTAATAATCACCGGTCATTTTATACAAAAGGAAGAAACTGCCCAATCACGAGACACCTCTTAAGAACAGGACATACTTTTGAAAATATCACTTTTCAAATAATAGAGGTCAACCAAAATTGGGACACCCAAAGTAGAAAACAGAGAGAGAGATTTTGGATGCATCAGCTACTTACTCTTGAACCTGATGGACTGAATGAGAGAGATCAAATTCCAGTTTTATCCAAAACCAAAGGAATAAATCTTGAACTTCTTACTATTTATCTAACACAATTATTTGTTTTGATTTTAGAATCGCAATTTACAATAAGCTGAAAAATATATTTAAAAGGCATGTACAATACGCTGCAAAAATTTCTTTACACCATCCGATTTTTACCTGGATGGCTGCACGCGCCTGTTGAAGCTAATTTGTTTAGCGAAATATTGCGTGAATATATAAAATATAACAACTATTCTTATAACACTCATTCGTGTGTTAAAGGTACATTCTTAGGCATTTATATAATTTAATTTAGTAACTGCATCAGTTTATTTTCAAACTGATCCACGCCTAGATAGATTGAATGTTGATTGTTGCTATTTTTAGACACTATACATAAAGACCCATATTTAGACCTGTTTTCATTCAAGAGGAAATGCAACATGTAACTAAGCATCCAAGATAATATGACCTCCAGGAGCGTTGATTGTCGAAAAGTAAGTATCTTTGTATATAAATGCCAAAGGCATCCACAAATGAGTGAAGCGAGAAGGGGTCTGGTGGTCTTCTCCTGTAAATATCTTAATGTATACGTTTTTGTTTTCGTAAGCGTTAGATCAAAGAAGCTATATCATTTAATTTTACATACATCTGTTTTGAAGATGTTCTTTCCATTTACAATACAAACTTTTCTGATTGGGTTACATTAATATTCCTGAACAAGAAATTACAGACACCACATATAGAGTGTGTAACAACTTCACCTCAGCCTCATTTTTAGACATATACCCCGAATTAAACTACAGCGGTCATCTCAATACCAGAGTCTATGACAGACGAGAGGATTTTCCTCACCTTAGCCGCAATTAACTAACTTCACCCGCGTTTCTCAACTCATAAAATGTTCTGGAGTTTGTAAAACGTCATCAGTGTCTTAGCAAACATTTAATGAGCCAGATTTTTGTGTAAGAACGTCTGGTCTTTTTTCTCAAAAAGTTCATTGCAAAGTACCAGGACCTAATAGATAAAAATATTCAGTGTCTACTCAACAAATAATAATAATAGTCTTGAGTTAGTAATTCTATTTGCTGACTTTGTGTAGAATTTCATCTACTTTACAGTTTTATCTTTATTTGTCCTTGTACTATAATGTTCTATTTGGTCGTATGACACTTGATGTGGTTCGGTATAAAAAAAATTGTATATGCATCCAGATTTCAGGCTTTTGGCTTTTGGTGTTCCTTGTGTGGATGGGTCCAGAGATGCAATTCGAACAAAAGAGATTTACATAGTATTGTTTTCATTTTGTATACCCTTTTTATTATATTTTACTTATTTTGTAATGTATCGGGAAAGTGTATATGTTATTATGCTTTACTATATACTGACTGTATTATCAACTACACAAACTATTTGTGTTGGCGTCTTTGTGTGATTTAATTGTAAGTATATTTAAATGTTTAATTCAGTTGTGTTGTATGTCGTTGGTGTGTGTTTATACAGTTTTTGCTGCTTGATCCCAGTTATGGCCACGTTAACCAATTATGTCTGCTTAGGTTGCTCACCAAATTTGGCAATATCAAACAACATTAAACAACTGTCATACAGGTGAGAGTTTTAGCTAGCCAGAAAACCAGGTTTAACCCTACATTTTCTTCGAAAAATGCCAGTGCCAAGTGAGGAGTGTGACAGTTATTTTCCTTGGGTTTTTACAATGTATTTTTTCTTCCAATTTTTACAAATGTGGTGTGGTATTATCAAACAATAAGATACTATGGCATTGAATCATCATAGCACTATTCACAAACAAATGTGAAGCGGAATAGGTTATGCAAATCCAATCTTTTATCGTGTGTTTAAAGACAGATTTTATTGTTTTCGTGGATTTTTGCAATAACGAATAAGCGGCAACAGACCTTTCACGATCCTTTTCACGATCATCAAAATTCGGTATCCGATCTTTCACGATCCGAAATATCATTTTTTTACGAAAATACCCATTTTGGCAAGGTTTCTGATAAAACTAAAACAAAATAACTGTAAGAACTATTTTAAAAAGTAATATTAAACGATAGTTAAACAGAAAAGTAGTTTATGCATTAAAATAGGAAAACAATCATGTTTGTTTACATTTTTTATTTCTTTGAAATTTTTATGCACAATCTGCCTTTTGTAATTTTGTAAAGACTGTACTTTTAAACCTTGATATTTCTCGGATACTGATCATAATGTTGGGCAATTTTAACACAGTTTTTTTTTCCAATGCTTGTCATTATAATTCATTAAATTAGATTATTTGTTGACGTTGCATGTATTTTCTTATCTAAGATTTCCTTCACGACCCTATACCAGATCTTTCACGATCCAATCGCAAACTTGACCACCGTTACTTATCATTTCACGACCATTTTCTCGATAAACCGAATGACAGCCGTGAGAATGTTTCACAACAATTTGAAACCCGTCTTTGATTGATGAGAAAATTGATGCTAATAATTTAATAAGAGATTTCGTGAAGCACTTGAGAGGACACTTATGTAATTTAAGTATCCAATACAGTGAAGGAAGATCCAGTTCTTCTCCTTTGATTGAAATTTCAAAGGAACATGAAACAGACCTATAATTGTTCAGAATTTTCTCCTTGGTAAGTATCGTAGGGATATATATGGAGTTTCAAAGTGAATTATCAATATCTCATTCCTTTATCTAGCAGTTTATGTAATGTGATGAAGGCCATTGCCCAAGCTGATGGCATCGAGAGACCTATGTTGACAAAGGAAAGTTGAGCAAGGATAGTTTCTCCTTGAGCTTTTCCAATGCGGCCTGGTCTAAAAAAATCTGTGACTGGCAATATCCGAGATTATAGCGGATTTTACAAGTTTGTATTGGTTTAAATTGGGGTTAGTAACAGTGGAAGAACTTTCCAAGAGGATACTTTACCGTGATTCTTTTTGTTTTATGTTTTTTTTTTTTCATTTTGTTCATTAAATATGATATTAAACATTTTAGTAACTTAAAAATTGGAGCTGCAACCACATATGTAATTTTATCTAAATACCAATACGGTAAAGGATTCATTAAAGGGCGAGTTTGAAAATAATGAATATATTTTGATTTTTGTATATCTATTATAAGTCGAATATATTAACTGATCTCAACTGTCATCAATGTTGTTTGAAAGGAAAAAGGAGTGATGACTTACAGTCAGGATTCTACTTCGGCAAACTTATTTCCCCATTACGCCACCTAACCCTGAAAATGAAAGCCATTATAGAGATGACACGCTGTCAATTTAGTTCTTGAAAATCGATAAATTTCTCTAAATTGCATCATTATGATCCTCACATGAAAGTTGTATTTTAAAAGACAAATGTATTTACTAGTTTTAAGTATCATTAAATGCAATTTTAGGCCTTTTGTAAACTTAAATCTATTGTTTGAATGGTTGTCAGGGGGGGTTTTTCGAAAGTATAAAAAAAACCAAAAAATCTGTTCAAATATTTCGTGGAAGGGCAGACTAACAAGTGAATCTGTGAGCTACTGCTCATTTATGATACCCCCGCCCCGCTAAACGTATAAGGTAAACAGGAAGTTGTTGAGTGATGAATCTGAAAATGCATCACACGGTATAGCTGACTCATATAAACCCTGAAACCAAATTTCAGAAATCCTTGTAATGTAATAGTTCCTGAGAGATGCAACGAAAAATATTCATGGGACGGGCGGACGGACTGACGGATGGACTGACGGATGGACGGATGGATGGAAGGACAGACAGAGGTAAAACAGTATACCCCCACTCTTTTAAAGCGGGGGTATAAAAGTTGTTAGAGGTTGAAAACTAATAACATCAGATAAAACACACACTCACACACACACACACAATGAAATGTTTTTGAAGTTAGGCATAAAAAGATAACAATTAAAGTCTGTCGTCAGTAAATAATTAAGGGGATGTTAGTGAACGCTTCATTGATAAAATAATTGATATGCCTAAACTTTAATTGGCATGAGTGAATGAAAATTTAAAGAAAATAAGAAAAGTCAGAAATACACCTCACGTTTCAACATTTAAAGTACCACTAAGCTTTTTTGTATTTCAAACATACTTTCTTTGTATGTAGCCGAAATATATAAAAATAATGGAATCTAAAGCGCGATGGTGTATCAAATATTTTTGCTCCATACGTTTTCAAGACAAACTAGTCAACTCAAAAACATGCCTGAATGTAAAAAGGGGTACCTGATTTTCTCTTTCCGATGTGATTATTGACCATTTTGGGGATTTTTTTCATAAAAAGCCGTTGCCGGGTGTTTACTTTTCATGATTGATTAATTTTATTGTTTATTTGTACTGATTAACACTTTAGTCTTGAAAACATGATCTATCTATTAGTTGTAATTGGCGATGCACTAGCTTTCAGTAACTGCGATTATTCTTATGTCGGCGCTTGGTGTCTATTATTTTTATGTTAGTTGTTTTTTATGGGTTTTTTTATGTGTTTCGTATCGATTGATTGAGTTTACCAATTTGTATCTGACTTTTACATTTTGTCCTTATAGTGTGCTGCAACACCACTGTCCCAGGTTAGGGTGTTGAGCGCTCACAAACATGTTCAATAGCGCCGCATACTTTATGTGTCTGTCCTAAGTCAGGATCCTGTTATTCAGTGGTCGTCGTTGGTTCATGTCTGTCATGTTTTTTGTAAATTTTGATTGTTAGTTTTATCGTTTTTCATGTCGGGGCCTTTTAATGCTGACCACACGGTATGGAAACACGGGATAATGGCTGTAAGTTTGGATTCATGTGAAGTTCGTGAAATCCTAATTGTTTGGTCCCATTTTTTCTGTCTTTTCCATTAGATATTAACTTAATTCGATGAGGGACACTTTTACAAATTGATGGAGAAAATGCCGGGCTTAATGGTTAGAGCAGTTTTTGGTTTAATCTTATCTTTACGTGTGTTTAACAACTACACCATTGTATGTAAGGTAATACTTGTATAACCGAGACATCGCCTTTAAGATAAAAATGTGAATGACTTTCAATGGCACATATTGCACTCTCATTTTCATCTTGAGAAATGATTTTTTTAAATTTATACATAATAAACACTAAATGACAAAATACAACCATTATTTATCATATTCAAATGAAAATATGAAGACATGGAAATACGTTCGTATGCTAAGTCCGTCAATTAGCAGCTACATTCATCACCTGGTTGTAATGATTTGTATTCAGGTTTACCAAGGAAAGATAAAACATATTCACAAAATAATACAAATCACGACAGTAAAGTATACAATAGCTGCATATCAAAAATTCAAGTTATAGGCAGATATTAATATTTTAAAAAGATAAAAAGATATCAAGTAGGCAATTTATTTTTTTTTTCTTATTTTTTCAAGAAACAGACGGTTGTTTTCAGCAGTAAAAGGGACAGCTATCTTTAAAAGAATTATTTTTTTTAGTCTTTAAGATGGTGCAATAAAATAATAATGTTATATTTTTTTTTTTTTTTTTTTTTGCTTTAGATTCACAAAGACACTTGGAATAAGCTTCTCAGGTTTGTCTCATGATGAGTTTGAAACAAATAAGGGACTGTATGTATTTTATAACTTGCAGAATTTGTATGAGGTCAATACATCTTTTTTTATACATTATAAAGTACATTGATCGATGACTCTGCCATCGACATTTAAATAAGTCTAATAAATATAGACAACAGTAGTTTACAGATGTTCTTATCTCATATAAATCAACTGAGAAGACAAATCAAGGCAACAAGCTTCACACTGTATACATACCAAAATGTTGCAACATTTTATTGTGATACTTTTATGAATATCCTTTAGTTATTTCATAAAAAAAAATCTAGACGAAAATTAGCTTGACAGTTTCCAAGCCAATTTTAAGTGATACTGAAAGATGATTTGTTTCCTTTAGATTGAAAATGCGAAAAAGGGACTAGGAGCAATTACTTTTGAATTTTGTATCAAATGACCTGTCGGGTAGCTTTTCCTTATGTAGTCAATTGGTAAAAAGTAAAAAAACAAAAATACCGAACTCCGAAGAAAATTCAAAACGAAAAGTCCCTTATCAAATGTCATGCCGGGTCACATATAAGGTAGTTTACCAATGAACTATAAAGGGTAGTTTACCGATAAAATATATAAGATAGTTCACCGATAGATTATATATAAGGTAGTTTACAGATAGCCTATATAAGGTAGTTTACATGTTGTAATGTACTATTATATTATTTATTTATGTATTTCAATGTGCTGAGTGTTCTTGCGTTTGTTTGTACAGCATTCCTGTCACGTAGTTTTGTCATTTTAGCGGTATTTTTAACATTGCCATTTAAGAGGGAGGTTTGGCTAGACATAAAAACTACCTTATATAGCCTATCGGTAAATTCCTTATATAGTCTATCGGTAAACTGCCTTATATAGCCTATCGTTAAACTACCTTATATTGTCTATCGGTAAACTACCTCAAATAGCCTTTTGGTAAACTCCCTTCTAAATTATACTGGTAAACTAACTAACAGTTTTTGGTGGGGTTCGTGTTGCTTAGTCTTTAGTTTTCTATGTTGTGTCTTCTGTACTATTATTTGTCTGTTTGTCTTTTTATTTTTAGCCATGGCGTTGTCAGTTTATTTCAATCTATGAGTTTGACTGTCCCTCTGGTATCTTTCGTCCCTCTTTTATATAGTCTATCGGTGAACTAACTTGTATACTAGTAGTCTATAGGTAAACTACCTTATATAGCCTATCGGTAAACTATCTTATATAGTCTATTGGTAAACTACCTTATATAGTCTATCGGTTAACTACCTTATATATAGCCTATCGGTAAACTACCTTATATAGCCTATCGATAAATAAAGGCAACAGTAGTATACCGCAGTTCAATAGTCATAATTCGATAAAGCAAAAACAAATCGGGTAACAAACAAAAACCGAGGGGAACACATCAACTAAAAGAGGAAAACAACAGAACAGCAGAAACACTGAACTACAACAAAAGCAAACGCCAACATGCATAGAAATGGACTGATAACAACTGCCATATTCCTGACTTGGTACAGGATATTTTAAGAAAAAATGGTGGGTTGAACCTGGTTTTATGGCTAGCCAAACCTCCCGCTTATATGGCAATGTTAAAAATACCGCTAAAAAGACAACACTACGTGACAGGAATACAGTACAGACAAACGCAAGAACACTCAGTACAGAGAAATACATGACTAAATAATATAATAGTACATTACAACATGTAAACCTCTTTGTATAGTCTATCGGTAAACTACTTTATATATAGACTATCGGTGATCTAACTTATATATTCTACCGGTAAACTACCTTTATAGTCCATTGGTAAACTACCTTATATGTGACCCGCCATGACATTTCCAGGTTTGTGGAGGTAGAACATCATTGTGAGAAGCGTCAAACACGGTTTCCATACTGAATTTATGTTTTGGATGCTTTTTATCATTGCATATGAAATTTATATAATTTAAAGATTTAAGCTAGAGCGAGCGAACTAATCATACACGTCAAAAAGAAGATGGGACATTCTGTATGTTTTACCATTTAAAATTTCTGTTTCAAAATAATGAAATTTAAAAAAAACTTTATTCTTTCGTATGCTTTGGTGCATTATATCACATTTTCGAATGGATCTGTTTACCCTCCTGGAGCACCTGAGATCACCCCCAGTTTTTGGTGGGATTCGTGTTGCTTAGTCTTTAGTTTTCTATGTTGTGTCTTCTGTACTATTATTTGTCTGTTTGTCTTTTTATTTTTAGCCATGGCGTTGTCAGTTTATTTTTAATCTATGAGTTTGACTGTCCCTCTGGTATCTTTCGTCCCTCTCTTGTATACGCAAACATTCTTATAGCCATATATGTGTAGCACAGGAACAGGGGAAATCTAGTGACAAAATATTATCTCCCCTGTAAACACTGAAAACTAGATCTTCTCGATGTATGTCCTGTTTTAGCAAGGACGCTCTCAATTATAAATTCGTGGGAAAACGTTCTGGGAAATAGTAAAATAGAAATAAGTTGAAATAAAAAAACTTCCATTTAATGGTATCATTTCCCTCCTTAAATAGAAAACGACGAGTACAGCAGACAATAGGAGCTTGATGTAAAATTAATTTAAAATGTTGCCATGCGAATAAAGTCCTGGAGTACCAACTTCAATTTATTTTTCTACTGGATGTATGCCTGTCTTGAACATGCCAATTATCCCTAATAAAATTGAGATGGAAATGGGGAATGTGTAAAAGAGCCAACAACCCGATAAAAGATAAAATTGAGAATGGAAATGAGGAATGTGTTAAAAGCAGAAAACAGCCGAAGGCCACCAATGGGTCTTCAACACAGCGAGAAAATTTCGCACCCGGAGGAGGGCTTCAGCTGGCCCCTAAACAAAAATGTGTACTAGTTCAATGAAAATGGACGTCACACTAAACTCCAAAACATATAAATGAGCATATATAGAGTTAAATCAGAGAAAGTCAGGGGAAAAAATCCAAATTGATATGCAACAAAGATTAACACTTTTGAAATCAAGTTACTAAGCAAATTCAAACGGACCTTATCCTGATTTAAACATTGAATGTGAATAGACCGAGAAGACCACAAATACATGTACAAAAATCAAAACGACGATTTCTTAAAATTGTAAAAAAAATAGTAGAAAGAGACACCGGCCTGTTCATTTTTTCCACGCAAAAGGGAGAATACAATTTGGGTCCATCACGACGTGAACTGTAGGGTGTTAAACTGTGGAAACTGGCTCGTTGAATTGTGAGATACAAGTATTTTCGATTTGTCACTTAAGCTTTGTACAATTAATGCAAGCTGACTAAGAAATTTAGATGTACTACATCTTTGATAATAAGCAGCGTTTGATACTTTTATATAAGCTTAATGACTAAAACTATTATAAATTCTTAAAAGCTCTCAGAATATAAAATGTTAAATTTTATTCAAGATCGTAACATTTTAATCATTAAAACATTATTATGGAAAATAGAGAAAATATATGAAAACAAAGTTAAATTAAGATTTACAACATTGTGCTAGATTATATCGACTTTTGAAATATTGGGAAATTATTTTTAAAAATATGAAAACCAATTAGTGTAAGAAAAATATGTTTTGTTAATATTTTACAATAACTCTTTAAAAATAACACCCCTTTTAACAATATTTTAGTTAAGAACTGAAACAGGTGAATTACAGGTGTATATCAAGATGCAAGTCCTTAAGAGGACCCCCTTATCCTTAATGTTGTTTTATTCTAATTATCAAATGTTGGAGAAACGTGAAACCACCCTTTTATTGTCTGTTAGAACATACTCACTAAAAATAAAAGAAAACTTTAAAAATATATATATATTCATCAATAAAAAAAAAACAAGCATCTGATGTTGAAACAACTGTAAATTAAAATTCATTGATGAATTATTTTCATTATCAAAATTATACAATTTAAGAAAAGCTGATTTATATAACATTGTGTGCTTTTTAAAATGAAGGAATTCTAGATATATAAGATTAAATTGTACCTGAAGCAGTGGACATCTCCATTTTTATTATTTGTCCTTTTTTGTTATCACAAAACTTTCTCATTGTTCTTTCATTCCATTAATTGTAATGACCATTAAAGATGATTAACTTCCCTTTTACTAACCATGTTAACATTTAAAGTGAGCTAATATCAAAATTTGATTATTACAATAAGAGGCTAATTTTGTTATGTCACTCGAAGGTGTGAATATGTTCTTAATTGTTCAGACAATACTTGGTCATGTTTTATGAACATTTAAAACCCTAGGCTACGACTCGGGCTTTAAATATTCATAAAACATGCCCAAGTATTATCTAACCTATAATTGAGATATAATTGACACATACATATGTTTTTGCAGGTGTTAATCATTACTTCAATATTTTTGACAAACAATAGGTGAGCTTGAGTATTAAAATTAATTGTCTTAACTGTAATATCAATTAAGTTATAAGTAGTTTATTTCATAATGTATATAATTGATTGAAATAACTATAGTTAGAAAGCACATATTAAATTATTTATGGAAAACAAAATTTATACAAATTATAAAAATAATGAAATTTTCATTGATAATTAAGTGGGCTCATGTATGTTGATCATCAAAGTCAAATTGAAATAAATTCCTTAATGTTCTATGCTATTGAATTTTCCTGTAGTTATAACAAAATATTGTGTGAACTTAAACTGGAGTAACTAAATCTAACATAAACAGCAGTTGTTGTCCTTTTCTGGACTTGGACATTTCAATCTCTAAAGGAAAACTCCATACGAAAATTTACGACAAAAGAGACGATTTTTCATTCCCTATTGTTATTTTCCTTTTTAGACGGCGATGTTCCTTTGGCTCCATCATACGGTGTGTATATATCCCAACTCGTTCGTTATGCCCGTGTGTGTAGTGATGTCATAGATTTTAACGAACGTAATCAATGCATCACTAGTAAATTATTAAGTCAGGGATTTCGTTACCATAAATTACGTAAAACTTTGCTAAGTTCTTTCATAGATACAAAGATTTGATTAGTAAATTTGGCTGTACCTGTAGAAAACTGATTAAAAACGGTATTTCACATCCTAAATTTTACGGTAATATTGTACTTAAAGCGCGGAAATCACTATATGATCCGTGTAAACTCATCGAACCTTTAAATAAACTTATTAGTTCAGGTTATCTTACCAATGTTGTAATTAGATCTTTGAATATAGTTTACATTGGCACTAATATCGATTTTGTCATCAGCAAATTAAAACATAACTAAATTTGTATTCTTTTCAAACGGGATGTTTAAAGACACACCCACGTTCATTTTGATCTATAAAGAGGTTAAACTCCTAACTATCCTACTGTCTGTCGATACATTTATTTTGGCATTGCACTAGTCATGTCTTCTTTGACTGTCCATGACGTTAAAATACTAAATCCCTGGGATGTGTTTTAGTTGATTTTAGTCTCTGATGCATGATTTTTATTATTAATTGTTTTTGCTTTTAACTAGCTGTCAGTAGCTGCGAGTACTCTCAAATAGTACTTTCTTGTTTATTTGACTTGTTGATACTAATTGTAATGCTTTTTGTTATTTAATGTTATTCAGGGTTATATCTGGTCTATATACCAGCTTTGATAAGTGTTTGGTACTAATATAAATTTCCACTTCGTACTATGAACATCAAAATTATTTATTTTGTTAAAATTAATAAGTGTGTCTTTCTATGTTGTGATGTTACAAGTATTCCATCAGGGAACATACAATGCTTTCAAAGCATATTCTTTTATCACAAGGAGAAACATTTGGAAAGGTAAATTCCTTTAGGGAACTGCTTACAAAATAAATCACACATTTCCACTCTACATGCCCAACTTGGTTATACTACTTATACTTGTTATATGGAAGATATGATCAATCAAAGTGTATACTAGTTTGATAATTTTTTTCATTCATACTTAACTTAACTTAACTTATTTTTATATTGTATATCAAAACTATTTTCATATACAAAATGTGTAATCAGCAAGTAATCATATGAATGTAATCTTAAAGTAATATAAAAGTAATCATGATTACACCTGATGTTTACTGTGATCCATTAAATTACGATTACTTGTAATCATAAATAGCATGGCAACTGACTACATGTGATTACAATGAAAAATATAATTGATTACAGCTGATTACGATTACTGATTACAATTACCCCATGCCTGATCGTCATCGGCATTGTTTTATTATTGATTTTCGCGGCTCTATCATAAGAAGAGTGAATATTCTTTAGTTCTCGTTCATTAGATTTCTTACTGGGAACAGCCAATAATAATATTAAAGTTTTTTTGGGATTAACAGTATTGTATTTGAATATCAGATTAACTCTTTTTCGAGTTTTTTAGTATAATGCTTTAGGCCATCTTTTATACGATATAGTTTTTCATTTGTTTTAATATTTGACTTTTTAGTCCGATGATTTAAGCCCTTTTGAACTGGTTTCAGTAGTTTGTTCTTATGTTGTATCTTTACACCACTGTCCCATGTTATGGTAGGGATTTGGCACAAGTAAACATGTTTAACCCCTTCACATTATGTATTTGCCTGTCCCAAGTCAGGAGCCTGCAATCCAGTGGTTGTCGTTTCTTGTTGTATATCATACTAGTATTTGTTTTTCGTCTATTGTTTTGAACATGAATCAGGTGGTTCGTTTGAATTGTTTAACATTGGTCATTTCGGGGCCTGTTTTAGCTTACTATGCGGTATGGATTTTCCTCATTGTTGAAGACCATACGGTGACCTATAGTTGTTAATTTCTACGTCAATTGGTCTCTGGTGGAGAGTTTTCTCATTGGCAATCATACCACATCTTCTTATTTTTATAAAGTTATAGACACTTAATACTCCCCCTCCCATCATATATTATTTCACCGGCTTTTGTCTATATAAATGTGTCACGGACTGTAAAATAATGTAGGTTCCATAAAAATATAAGTTTCGTAAAAGGATTTAAAGAAATAAAATGCATTTATCTATACTAGGGACAGTCAGTTGGTATAAGACGATTGACGTAAATTTATACGATGTACAGTTACTCCATGAATAAGTAAACAGAAAAGACCAGGGTGGTACCATGACAACGTTAGAAGTGGCATTTGAAAAAAAAAGTTTATGAATTTACCATGTATGTAACTGCGGCCCAGCAACTCCCAAAATAAAAACAGAAATCTGCCTCTGACTTCATAAGTTGAAGCCCGGTAAAAATGATATATAAATTGAAAGTAAATCAATCATTTACAAATTAATAACTGCTTTCAGATGATTCCTTCAATTTCCTCGAGATTCAATTAAATAAACATTTGTGAAGAAGAGATAAACACTTTACCTTGGCTTCTTTTTTGCTGGCACTGAACTATACATTCTTTAAAAGTTCTGAGGAAGTTGTACGTTATCGTTTGAAGTGAAAAATATTTGAATCTACATATGAACTTGATTAAAACAAGACCTCAAAATTCTCTGCTCTATAGATTTTCATTAATGGAGTTTAAAATATATCATAATTACTGCACCGTAACTGTTACGTCTTCGCGTGTTATGTCGTGTAGAGACATGCATCATAAATCTAAGGTAAAAGACAAAATAAAAAACAAGTTGGTTTCATGAAAAAAAAATAGAAAAGCAAAACGTGAACCCGAGACCGCTGACTGGTAACCAAAAAATGTTGCTGATTGTTTTGCTTTTGATTTGAAATAATTGACTGTGAATAGAATAAGGTAAGATGATGTTAAAACACCTTTATCGAAAATATATAATTGTGTGTAGATTCTTGCACAAGTCAATCAAAAGCACTGTTGGATTTTAGTTGTAAATAGATATTTGTATACAGCTACCATTTCAATTCACATTTTAAGGATTGGCTATTTTACTAATTATTTGGCAGTGTACATCATTTTTTTCATGGGTTTAGTATACTAAGTCCTAATCTTATTGCAACTCCCAGTTTCTGCAAACCGGATGTCTAACGCAAATTGCAGATAAATCGGGTTATAAATTTCAGCACTCAGTTTGCTTTATAACCTGGATGCATTTGTGTCATCTTTCATATCTTCATATTTGTTTCCTGGATGCCTTCAATTATTCTCTATACTCATTATTGAAGTTGTCTGTACTCATGGTAGAGGCGGTACAGGGGAATTGAAAGTCAAAATTCCATGTTAAATGTAACTCTGTGCCATACAACTTATAAGATGGTTTCGTATTTGTATCCTGAGAATAAAACACCAGCTTCATTAGGACCTCTTGTGTACTGACATTTATCTATGGTCTCATAAAACATCTCAAATTTAACGGATTTTTTTAAGTTACTTAAATAAACCTAATTATTCTACAGGAAAAACTTAGTTTTGAAGAATATCTTTTTCAGACGTTTTATTTATACCTGAACATGCTCTCAAAAGAACCAATTTATTTCAAGATTAAAATTGATCGTAAGTTAAACTCAGTCTGAAATGTGTATGACTTGTGAGTATTTTTCCTCTCAAGATGTTTTGTGAAAAGAGTCGACGTTTTGTAAAAGTCAATAAACTCAACATAGAGGAGAGTTGAGCGCTCACAAACATGTTTAACCCCGCCACATTCTTTATGTGCCTGTCCCAAGTCAGGAGTCTGAAGTTCAGTGGTTGTCGTAGGTTCATGTCTGTCATATTTGTTTTTCGTTAATTGTTTTGTTATAAATTAGGCCGTTAGTTTTCTCAATTGAATTGTTTCATATTTTTCATGTAGGTGCCTTTCATAGCCGACTATACGGTATGGATTTTTCTCATTGTTGAAGGCCGTACGGTTGCCTATACTTGCTTACATCCACTTTATTTGAACTTTGGTGAATAGTTGTCTCATTGGCTCCTTATTTTCATATAGATGTCAGGATTAAAGTTTTGTACGCCAGACGCGCATTTCGTCTACAAAAAGTTAACAGTGATACTCGAATCAAAAAAGTTAAAAAGGCCAAATAAAGTACGAATTTGAAGAGCACTGAGGACCCAAAATTTGCCAAATACAGCTAAGGTAATATATTCCTAGGGTAGAAAATCCTTACTATTTCGAAAATTTCAAAGTTTATAAAAGGACCGTCACTTAAAAAGGCTAATGAAAAGAGAAAGAACTAGAGGTCAGAATACCTTAATAATGACCTTGCTTCAAAAGAGGGACGAAAGATACCAGAGGGACAGTCAAACTCATAGATCGAAAACAAACTGACAACGCCATGGCCAAAAATAAAAAGACAAACAGACAAATAATAGTACAGATGACACAACATAGAAAACTAAAGACTAAGCAACACGAACCCCACCAAAAACTGGGGGTGATCTCAGGTGCTCCGGAAGGGTAAGCAGATCCTGCGCCACATGTGGCACCCGTCGTGTTGCTTATGTTATTACAAATCCGGTAAATAGTCACATGTCAAGCTCTTACTATTGTATCCTGAATTTAGAAATGAAATGAGAAAATTCACATTCCGCGAGTGAAATTAACATTTATGCATGCACGTGGTTTTCTTGCGCAAGAAATAGAATGGAAAGCATACGCACTGTAATTCTGGACTAGAATATGTATTTGCGTCATCACGTTTATTTATTCTAGGCTAAAATCTAATGTTAGTTGAATTCAGATGTCAAACTACCTACCTCAAGTGGTTTGACTCCAGATTCATGGCCATTTAATCTGATTTTTTTGTGAACGCAAACCGATATTTCAAATCCGATTTTGTTGTGTCGTGTGAAGAGGGTGTAATATATTGTAAATGAACCAAGACTATGTAGGATAGCTGACCAACACAATGCATATCATTTTCAAAATTGCATCATATTGCAAAAGATTTGGATACTATAAGCTTGAACTATTAAAAACTAAAAGAATTGAAATTTGATTTATATAGTTCCTGTTAACAAATCTTTTCCTACAAACGGCATGTATTTATTGGTACCTTTTTTCTCAAGTCAATCTCTTCTTCGAGTTTGATGACTTTCCATTTTATGAATATATTGCTATACAAAATATAAGCAGAGACTAGCTTATAAAACCATACTAACACGAAATAAAATAATTAATGTTATTGACTATGTTTTTTTTTGTGCTTGAGTCCTTGTGAATTGAAACTATGTAAGTATCTTTTTCATTTACTACAGTTGAAATTTTAGATACTAACTTTATGTGCATCCCTGTATAATGTTCATAAGATTAATGTATTTACTGTTAACAGTTGCAGAATCCAGGATTTCGAAAAGGAATGACACTTGTAAAAAGTCTATGCATTTATTACATATGAAGCTCCAAAAGGAGGGGCCCGAGCCCCTCTCCCTTAATCCACCTCTGGTTAAAGCCTGTGGAATATAATATAGCATTATTAATTATAATTTTATTATATTGGTGGTAAAAGTTTTAGTTTAAACTTAAATAATTTTAATGAATATTCCCTTGTTCTGTTAATATCAATTAATGAAATTATAAATATTTTTTACAGAAATTTCTGTTTGTTTACTTTTCTTTCTACTTTCTGACCACTGTGTTTCCGACCTATGATAAATTTTTTTAACAGAAATATTGTGTTGTTCATTTTTTCTAGCTTTCCGACATTTGCTCAGGCTAACATGGAAATACAAAATATCACGTGATAAACGTTCAGAAATGATCAGTTTATTCTGAGACACAATCATATTGTCAGTATACTATTGTGTTTTGTCACAATGCGCAATAGCAAGTTGTATTAAATACTACATACAAAACGCGTACAGGGACAGTCTCAAAACATAAGTTATATAATTGCGTTATTATTATACTTGCTATTTAATAAACATTCACATCAAAACGTATATGTTCTGTCAAACCTTTGTTTCGAAAGTTTGGGTCCTCAATTCCTTTCAGCTTCGTACTTTATTTGGCCTTTTTAACTTTTATATTCGTGCCTCACTGATGGGTCTTTTGTAGACTGAACTCGCGTCTGTCGTACAACATTTTAATCCTGGTATATACTTATATCTACATATCTTTTTATAAAAATTATAACATTTTAATCCTGTTATCTTTTTATATCTACATATATTTTTATATAAATTAGTTCTTTTGAGTCATGTCTTCTTTGACTGTTCATGACGTTAAAATACTAAATCCCTGGGATGTATTTTAGTTGATTCTAGTCTCTGATGCATGATTTTTTATTATTAATTGTTTTGGCTTTTAACTAGCTGTCAGTAACTGCGAGTACTCTCAAATCGTACTTTCTTTTAATTTGACCTGTTGGTATTATTTGTAATGCTTTTTGTTATTTAATGTTAACATGGATCTTGTCTATATACCAGCTTTGATTATTTGGTATTTAATTACTACAAATTTTCACTTCTTCGTACCTTCGTACTATGAACATCAAAATTATTTCATTTTTCCTTAGATGCTGTTCTTGGACTTGTACAGGAAGTTTTATCTAGCACTAATTGTATATTTTTTATTGTTGATATTCACCCTATATGTACCAAGTGTTAGACTAGTTTTATTGATATTAAAGAAATTTCTTGGTATTCCTAAACGGAAGATTTTATACACACAGAAGAAGAAGTATACTTAACAACAAAATTATTTTCATTTACCTGTGTATAATATGACGCAGGTTTCTTCAAAAGTGATGATTTTCTATAAATTGTTTGAAATTTCACAGTGATATCATACTTTAACTTTGTTTAAACCTGTTTATTTACTTTTGACTTTAATTATTTATCCCTTGTAATTTTTTATTAACTGTGTATTTGCATTCAGGTGTCACAGGTTAAATTTATTCGTTCATTGTGTGTTAATTTACGTTTTTTTTAATTGAGTTAAGCCCTTGATATTTTATAGTGTGTTTTTCTATGTTGTGATGTTATACTATTGTTTCAGAAAAGGGAGAAGGTTTGGTACCACTAAAACGTGTAATCCCGCTGCAAATGTTTGCACCTGTCCTAAGTCAGGAATCTGATTACAGTAGTTGTCGTCTGTTTATGTAGTTCATACGTGTTTCTCGTTTTCGTTTTATATAGATTAGACCGTTGGTTTTCCGTTTGAATGGTTTTACACTAGTAATTTTTTGGGGCCCTTTATAGCTTGCTGTTCGGTGTGAGCCAATGCTCCGTGTTGAAGGCCGTACCTTGACCTATAATGGTTTACTTTTATAAATTGTAACTTGGATGGAGAGTTATCTCATTGGCCCTCATACCACATCTTCCTATATCTATATCAGGTATTCATAAAATTTCTGAAAATAAGATATTCTTCAAAACCAAGTTTTCTTGTAGAATATTTGTATTATTTAAGTAACTTTAGGGAATCCTTAAAATTTGAGATGTTTTATGAGATCAAAATAATTGTCAGTATATAAGAGGTTCAAATGAAGCTGGTGTGTTACTCTCAAGAAAAATATACGAAACCTTTTATAAGTTGCATACCACAGGGTTTCACTTCACGTGGAAATTTGACTTTAAATCTATCTATACAACATCAACTATAAGTACTGACGGCTTCAATTTAGAATTGAATGCTTCTTTTTGTAAATTCATTGAGGTGTAAAAGCGTTGACCGAAGTACATTTTGTATTCAAAAATGTACGCACGGTCAACGCTTTACAACCCTATGAAATTACTAAAAGAAGCATTCAATACTTATAATTACATTTTTTCGCTATGATCATGAAAACACGATTACTATCAAGTTTTTCTTTTATTTACCTGTGCACTTTATTGTGAAAACGTGTGTCATCATGTATGTTACAATTCGTGTAATTCATTTTGAAATGAAGAATGACGCTAGATTGTTGTTAGCCAATCAAAATAACGTATAATAATGAACCATACATCTAATGTAATTATTACAGAATAATTGAAGGCATCCAGGAAACAAAATATGAAGATATGATAGATAAAATAAATGCATCCAAATTATTAAGCAAACCTGAGACTTCTATAACACGTAATATATGAATAGTGATAAATGCAATTGATAAAAAAAATATTTTGCTTTGTTTTATTTCATTTTAAAGAGAATAATACCCGATATTGATTATATGAAAGCGGGAACAGTGGTTATGTGTCGTCTGCTACGGTTAGATACGAAACTGAAGTTCCTAGCTGTTCATACGAAACTACGTTAAGATAGCGTTGCTAATTTTACCAGTAGACACACTTTTATTCCGAAATCGCGAGTGACCAATCTCTGTGTTATAGTAGTCTCAGAGCAAACTAAGTGCTTAAATTTATATTGCGATTGGTTTGTGCAACTTGCATTAGACATCCGGTTTGCAGAAACTAAGATTTGCAATAGGATTATGAAAAAATGATGTACACTCCCAAGTAATAAATAAAATAGTCAAGCCTTAAATGTAAATTCAAATAGTAGCAGTATATAAACACTTTTCTATTCACAACTATCAAACATTGCTTTCAATTGACTTGTACAAGAATCTACACACAATAACTTATTTTCAATAAAGGTGTTTTAACATCACATTATCTTATTATTTTCATAGTCAATTATTTCAAATCAAAAGCAATACAAAAAATCGGCAGCAATTGTTTGGTGACCAGTCAGCGGTCTCGGGTTCACGTATTGCTTTTCTTTTTTTTTTTTTTTAAAGAAAGCAACTTGTTTTGTATTTAGCATTATTCATCAACAATCATGATAGAAATAATCACAAGATTCCGAATGAATTCAAACGAAACACACAGTTGTATTTTCCTTTTAAAAAATATGTTATATTGTACTTGGGATAAAACTTTCTGATTGGTTATGCGTTATAATATTTCTGTATAATATAACTTCATCAAGATGTTGGGGTATTTTTGGTTTGCTCTTTTGTCTTCACTGTATCTTCCAGACATGATGGTGTTGATTGTACAATTGAATGGTTGTGTTAGGTTGAGTATGCCTCGCAGGAGACGCTTACCTTTCCGACACACCCGGTTTCGCTCGATTCGTTTAGAGTTCGTGCTATTTCCTAAGTTATGTTTTTTACATGGATTTGTTTCTTTTGAATGGATTTATGAGCTTTTTTAAACATCTGTAATCTACTGTTACCTCTAACGTCTATATTGAAAATCGAGCATACATACAGCGTTACTGGTTGTGATCTTTTTGATGATTTTTTCTTCAAAAATGTTAAATTATAGTGTGATTCAGAGCTTACTTTATGTTTTCTGATCCTCAGTATTGTAACGGTCATCTGTTGACCTCTCATCTATATATGTCTTATTTTAATTTTGTTTGAGGTTCCCAATCGACGTAAAACCACAGGCACTTGTCTCAGAAAAAAAATTCCTATATACCTTAATATTTGTCTCAGAAAAAAATTTTCTTCCCTATATACCTTAATATATAGGAAATTTTTTTCTGAGACAAGTGCCTGTGCGTAAAACATGTTTTTTTTCACACATTTCAAATTTTTTACGACCCAGAATAAGTATCATGATGATTTCAGAAAGCATACCTTCTTTTTATAATCTTGCAGACCTTGAAAAATTCCATCTCATATTTCGTAGTACATGTAATTTAAAATTTCAGTAAATGTTGCATTAGATCTACAAATTTAAATGTAATTTATTTCACTATATATCACTAATAACATATTTTTATACGTATATTATCATTTACCATTATATACTTATATTATTATATGGACATTAATAACTGAGTGTAAGCCTGTACCTCCATCAGTTAAATTGTTTAAAAATACAGTGTTTTTCTTTATTATTTTTTCACACTCTTTGTCTTGTATATACACGTATAGATATTAATAATAATAACTTATGTTTGTTCTGTTCTGTGTTTGATGAAATAGTCTTGCCTTTCACAAAAATCTTACGACTAAAATTAATCGTACGTCATGAACAATTCATTATACTTACGATCAGCTTGAGCCGTCTGACCACAGATTTTTGATTTTATGTCAATTAACTGAATTCCTGTAATTTTGAAGTTTAAGCATTCTGTATGTGCATGTCCCAAGTCAGGAGCCTGTAATTCAGTGGTTGTCGTTTTTTGCTGTGTTACATATTTGTTTTTTCATTCATTATTTTGTATATAAATTAGGCCGTTAGTTTTCTCGTTTGAATTGTTTGATATTTGTCATTTCGGGGCCTTTTATAGCTGACTATGCGGTATGGGCTTTGCTCATTGTTGAAGGCCGTACAGTGACCTATAATTGTTAATTTCTGTGTCTTGTGTCTTGTGGAGAGTTGTCTCATTGGCAATCATACCACATCTACCTTTTTGTATTAAATATATAAACAGTACCATATACAAGGCTCACAAAGTGTCATGAGTGCACTTTATATGTTCTGGTGCACTAAGGGGTCCTGAGCGGTTTTGAACTTTCCGTTAAATACGGTTTTAAGGATTCATTATTTTTTTAAAGTTAAATTGTTCTGTTAAAGCGTTGATCGAAGCATATTTTAAATACACGTAGATACGAAATTCATTATCGGATTAGTAGAAATATACATTTTAATCCAATAGATAATTATATGGGAAAATTTAAGCTTTACTGGAAGTTACATTCCTTGACTTATGATCACTTATTATATCGAAACTATCAACAGGAAGCAGTAAATCAAAGTATACCGTGCATAGTTTTACGCATCTTTGTCCTTTGGGGATTGGTGGCTAGAATTCGTATTTTAATCCAAAAGATAATTATAAGCTCAAATGTTCCCATATAATTATCTTTTGGATGTATGTTTCTACTAATCCGATAATGGAATGGATTTTGCATGTGTACTCATTGATATTTCAATCTTGGATACAAAATTATTTTATTAGTTGATATTGGCTTTCAACTAGCTTTCAATAACTGCGAGTAATCTCAGATCTGTATTTTGTTTCTTTTGTGTTTTTGATAGTTTTTTTGTGATTTGTATCTATCTGATAAAATACAACATATTTCTGTAATCCTAGACAAGGCTGTCGCTGGACCATTACCACGACACATGCCAAACTTGAATTTCCGTGCGATATGTGAATTTCGGGAGTAGGAGATAACTAAAACAAAATTTGCTAAACACAGGCTTGTCGAAACAAGAAGTACCCTTAAAATAAAGGATTATGCACAACCACCACTAGATATTTGCATTATCTAACATAAGAAAGTACCAAGGCAAATATATTGGACCCAAAAAAAAAAAAGAAATAAAAAAATTCTTCGTAAATTCTAAATTTTGAGACCCCCTTAAAAGGCAAATACATTGGACCCCCCCCCCCCAAAAAAAAAAAAAAAAATAAAAATTCTTCGTAAATTCT